>CP125258.1:2467339-2893534 GCA_030027945.1 Phytophthora plurivora
GCATAATAGGTGGGTGCGCATTAACAACTAGAGTAGGAAGATCACTTTCCAACTTACCTTGGAACCAACAAGCAACAAGCAATACACGTTGGCTTAGGGGAGTTCCAGCTCCCAAATCGTGAGCACATCACAAAGTTAACTTTAGTCTATCGTGCAAGCGATGAGGACTCGGAGCGGCCGTACCAACCAAGGCTCCCGAGGAGCACCTACTGAAACGACTGCTGCCCAAGGAAACAACGACGCACCGAACCCGACCTCTGTCCCAGTGTCATCGACATCTATCGTGCCACCGTACGTGACGAGCATCTCTCATGCTGCCCTAGTCAAGTGGAAGCGTGAGAGGCAAGAGTACGAGGAGGCAATTGAAGCACGATGTGCTGCTACTGGTGAAGACAAGGGAAAGGCTTTGCGAAGCGTCAAGAACTCGTTTAATCGACAGTTGCTGACCACTCTGTGCAAATTTGAGTGGTGTACGACCGTTGAGGACGTTACGGACGAGCGCATCATCGAAGAGTTGGACAAGATAGTCGGCACTGTCATGAATGACGCGATCCTAAACGTTGACGCTATTTTCAGTGACGAACTGAAGATGGACCTGCGTGAGCGGGATGTCAAGGCGCGTGTGATAAACTATTTCATGCGCTGCGACGAGATCATCCTACAGCATGGCATGGCCACTATTTTCTCTACTGAGACGGGGGTGAAAGAAAAGTGCAACATCCTCAGGAAGCAGCTTGAACCTACAGCACTGCGAGAGGCAGTTGACACACACCTCCGCATTGTAGACGCAAGCTGCAAATCAAACGAAAGTGCATTGTACTCGCTGGTGAAGGAGAAAGCACTGGAGCAGGAGAAGGTCTACCAGTTGCTGGCTAAACGCAAGCACCAGCCAAATGACTCTCGAGCTACGACTAGCGCCAAGCAGGGCAATAGCCAAGGACCCCGACAGGGCAACAACAGGGCTAATCCGGACAGGAAGATCCAGCGCGTCCCGGAGCGTTCTCGCCCTGCGCCTGCGCCGGCTTCTGCACAGAAGCCACCTGCTGCGGCACCAAGCAAGCCACGTACTGGTTATTTTCAATGTGGTAAAGACCACTGGCTCAGCCAGTGCCCGGATTTGGACGAGGCTGAAAAAGACAAACTTTTGGCCGAGCGAAAAGCAAAAAGATCAGTCAGCAATGACGAAAGCAAGAAGTTCAGGTCGAAGCGTTTTGATGCAACGTCTACGGAGGATAGGAAGAACTGTCCGACAGTGGTGATCAACGGAGTGCTTGACATCCCTTATTGCGCAGACAGCGGCTCGGATATGAACATCATTTCGCGCAAGCACGTCGATCTGCTGTGTGAGCAGGACGCGACCGTGGTGCTTGCCGAACTGGATGCACCAATCACCTCGAGGGCTGTCGGTGGAGCCTTGCTCACGTTGACGCATGCAATTGACGCTCGACTGACCTTAAACTCGGCGGCTGGACCTGTCAGGTGCCAAGACACTAAACGATGTCTGGTTGTCGAGACTGATGAAGACGAATTCATCGTCGGCAAATTGTTATTGGCCGAGCTCGGCATTGACGTGGATCGGCAATTGGAATATTTAGCGTCACGGGAAGTCGAGGATGACGACCCGTGCAGCGAACCGGAGGGAATCCCATGCAGTGGGCCTGGTGTTGGTGATATTGTGACGAACGTCGTCGATGCATTAGTGCGTGATGCCATTGACCGCGGTTCGATGGACGAGTACACAACTAGCCGGTTGTATGAGGACCTCATATCACGGTGGGGTGGCGGATTTCAACCTGCTGCTCGTATACACTCGGCTAAGCGGTTTACTCGTGGGAAACGGAAACGCGTTGAGGCCACGAGGACTGTAGAGGTGGTGAAGTTGCGCCCGCTTGACGATGAAGAGTTCGTTTGGCCTACACTAGAGGAGATTGGCAGTGAGCAAGCGCTGCATACTGCTCCGAAGGGTGCACCTCTACGCGATGATGACTTGTGGCAAGTGGATGCAAGAATTTGGATACCTCGAGAGGCAACTACGCTAACTCAGCGGCTGATGATCATTGCACACTGCGGACAGAATGGACATCGTGGGATGCACGTCATGCAGAACCACATACGGCGGTTGTTCTCGATTGGTGGTCTTAGTGTGATTGTATGCGACTTCTGTTCGAAGTGCTTACTTTGCCTGCATGTGAAAGGCGGGGTTGTGGAACCTCGGCCGTTCAGCGAGACACACTATACCTACGAGCGCAATGCTTCTTTGCACTGGGACTTTTTGTCTCTCGGTGAATCGTTCAATACATCACGGTACGCGCTGGTCCTCAAGGACGAGGCCACGCATTTGTTGAGTTGGTGACGTGTGACAGCGCAACTTCTGAGGTAGCTGCGAGTGGTATGCTAGATTGGCATAGCCGCTTCGGCACACCAAAAGTTTGGGTGAGCGATACGTGATCGCACTTTAAAACCAAAGTGATCACCAAATTGAGCCGACGCCTGAAGGGTCGCCAAGAATTCGTTCTAGCCTACACACCGTGGAAGAACGGCTCGGTGGAGCGCGTGAATAGGGACATTCTACAAGTATTGAAGGCTCTGGCTCTGGAGTTCAAGGTCAGCATCTCAGACTGGCCCTACCTACTAGCACTGGTACAGTCCAGTATCAACCATTCTCCGGTGCTGTCACTAGCGAATCACGCTCCGATCGAGCTCCTTACAGGGCTACCGTGTCCCAACACGCTGGACACAGTTTTTCTTCCAGGAGGGAAGGGACGTGTAGCCACGCTGACTCAGCCACTGCCGAAGATAGACGAGCTCCTAGCCAACTTGCGAGAGAGCATCATCGATATGCACAAGGCGGTGAAGGCTGAGCGCCAGCGCCAATCCAAACGAAACAGAGATCGCCCCCACTATGCACAGAAGATTAACTTCTCAGTCGGTGACTATGTGCTACGGTCACGTGTCGATGACAAGCTACACGCAAACAAAATGCGAGTAGTGTGGGTTGGTCCGTACCGTGTCATGGGTAGTACAGACTACTACTTCATGGTAGAACATTTGGCGAACGGAAGTACGATGGATGTACGCCCGTCTCGCCTAAAATTCTACGCAGACGACTCTCTCAATGTGAACGAGGAGTTAATCGACCATATTGCCTCCCAGGGGACCCTACTGGCTGTGGAGACACTCGTTGAGCATCGAATGAACACAGACATGAGGGCTCATGGGAACCCTGGAAGACGATGGGAGAAGATGTGCCTCAACTACTTCGGAACTACGCTAACGACTCAAACGACGACTTGTTCAAGCGTGCGGTCATGGATACGATCGAACCCAAGCAACGCGAAGTCTCTAGCAACCCTGGAAGCTGAGCCAGGACGACATCCTTCTAAAGCTGATCATCACTTTGACAGGGGTTGCTACTTGGGGGCTACTGTATACTTCGTGGGAGCTTGGTAGCAATACACACGCTGGAGGCAAGACTAGTGAAGATGTGGACGAAGTCTGGATTCGATCGAGTGGATAATGGCAATACATTCGAGGTTCAAAACAATCATGGGTTATGATTGGATGATATTCAGCTTATCGAGATCCTATTGGCTGAAATGGAATTGGTGCAAATCTTGCGGATACCAACCTGTAACACAGCAACACGTTGAAGTTGGAGGACTGGCTACGTCACAGTGCGACGAGGCAGATTCGACTGGACAAAACAATTTCGACAAGACGGCAAGGACAATGACAGCTATTATATGGGCGAGACAATTGCCAGGTACTGTACTGCGACGACCGCGGCGTTGAAGAGCTTGGGGGGGGGGGGGGGGGGCGTGTTGTGAATGCAAGCTCACATACGTCAGCTCCTTCAATCCGCAGCCAACGTAGTTGGCGTTACCAGTGTGCAGCTATAGTTGAGCCGATCCCCAACTGCTGGCACCTCAGAGAACAAGGACTACAGCTGGTTGTACTCGCACTTGTACTTGCATGCAAGTTGCTCAGCTTACAAGGGCGCGCTCCCTGGACTACTAGCATAATAGGTGGGTGCGCATTAACAACTAGAGTAGGAAGATCACTTTCCAACTTACCTTGGAACCAACAAGCAACAAGCAATACACGTTGGCTTAGGGGAGTTCCAGCTCCCAAATCGTGAGCACATCACAGACCCGTCCTACTCTACCAGTTACAGCGGAAGATGCTGCTACAGAGGCCGAATCTGTGGACCACGAAGACGACAGCGTATGTGGCTATCGCGGCTGGGACTTTGGGCGAACAGGGCGGTGATGCGGTGGCGACAGAATGTGTGGCCTCTGGCGAGCAAGGCAACGGTAACTTGGTGATAGAACGACAATGCGTCCGTGGTGTACATTGGGGCCCCGACAAATCCTGTTGGACATCAACTGCAGCAGTTTCTGCTTCAGCAAGCATGCATGCTCCCACAGGTGGTACTCTGCAGCAGCTTTCGATTACACAGCGGCCATGGCTTCCAACGGTACGTTTATCAATATTGGCGGCGATAGTAGTGAATAACATCACTGTGGTACAGGTGCAGCTTGCATCGCAGCAGCTATTTTTTGGGGAGATCGGACAGGATCAACCTGGGCCTAGAGCTGTGCTTTCGGTGGACACGTCGAGCAAGCACAGTACGTGGTCACACAGCAGTATTTTGCACCGATGTACGGAACGCAGAGCACGTCGGGCAACGCTGTGAGGAAGCCGATATGGGGATTTTCCAAGGAGCCGAAGGTGACGGGGAAAATGATATTTCCGGAGGGAGGAGGTCATCCCAGAACAAGAACACCAAGTGTACGTTGGGATCCGTTTTGGCCTCGCCCCGTCAAGTGTATATTTAGGTGCCTTGGTATTCCACCCAACATGCGGGGCTGTAGCATGCAGTTCCCGGGTGGTGGGTTTTCCCAACTGTAGGTAGAGTAGTCTAGAGAACAGTCATTCGGAGGCCACTTGCTCTTTTGCGGCGGCGTTCTCACAACCGACTCGCTCGAATCTCATCCGCCGCGGTCGCTCACGCTTCAACCCGCCACACCACTCCCCGGGCTGGCCTCTTCGATCCATCTCTCGGACCGACGCCAAGATTTGCCGACTCCCCTCGACACGACTCTACGAGTCCTCTAGACGTAACATGTGAATGGACTGTTCTCTTTGCCCCTAACCGGATTGATGAAGGATATCGTACGCGGTACCGAAGCGATTGATTTTGATGGCACCGACGTAGAGTTCATGCCGGAACGCTACAATGGGGCAGGTGCGTTATGCAATGCCGTGTCAATATGTGGCCTCGGTGGAATCTGGACTCATCGAAACACAGACATTGGCGAGCAATGAGATGTTCCAAACCAGAAATGCATTGTGACAGGCACTCAATAACTTCAGCTGGATGAAGCAGTGGTGGATCGGAAATTAAGTAAGCTCTTTCGGTTTTTGTGCACTGTGCTAATGCGTCCATGCTAACAGGCAATTGATGATGACAAAAGATCAGACAGATACACCATGACTTAGTAAATTGTTGAGCTGTTTGAATTACGCATATTAAACCTTCGTAGTGTTGAAGTGCTAGCAGGCATGCAGCTTCGAAGTATTTGTTTAAGGGTTTTGTCCAAGAAAGTTTTAATCGGAAGGAGATGATGCAAGCGCAACAACAAGTGAAAATACGTCTCTGCAGAAGATCACTGAGCTGGATGACTCTGATTAAAATTGTTTCCTCGGAGCTAGGACGGAGGTCAAAATGACTCTTAGACGGATTTTGGGGGATGGTTGAGGGAACGTATTTAGTGGGGTAGTTATTGTACTTGATACATTGTCGGTGCACAAGTGCTCTGTAGCAGCTACAGTGTACAGTAGCTTCGGTAGAGCACTTCCGCTGGCTAAATGGGTATGCGTACGACTGGTTGATACGTGTATTTATCTGGTAGTTGATACTTTTGTATCAACTGCTTGAGTAGTATTCTCTTTGCTGCACGTAGTATAGTAACGACGATACACAGGAGCTGCCCACGACGGCGCTTTTTTCCCGTAGCTGTCGTCGTTGGGAGATGATGCACTCTTATAAGACGATTTCTGCTTCAAGTAAAGTTCAAGCCCAAAGTAGCTGCTTGTCGCTCGATATTTCTGTATAGAAAGGCAAAGTCACTTGAACTGATCTCCGGTTGCAGTTCACAGCGTGAGAAACCAAGCCGGGTTGCGTACGAACTCCATCAAATGTCTGTGTTCCAGCGGTCCGTAGTAGCTTTAGATCCGTAGGGAGACTCTCACAAAAGCAAAGCGTTCGCCTCTGACTCGGCCTGATGCAATGCTGAATCGGCAACGCGACGCACATACGCTGGCTGAAGTATCAGTGAATGCGTGGCAAGAAGCCAAACGAGAAAGCGCGCGTAGGAGTTTTTGTAGGTTGAGCATAAAGCACGAGGTAGCTGAACTGCTAGTCCCTGGCAACCTCGGAGTACCTCGTCCAGTTGGGTCAGTTCCTTGGACACTTGCACGACTGCCAGAGCCTCTATCAACATCATGAGGGCTTCCTCGGGGCACTACCGCTGAACAATGGAGTTCCAGTGCTGTCCAGGAACCAGGACGACGCCCGCACTGTAGTCCACGAGTTGTTTCCAGTAGGCCTCCTGGCGCACTAATAGACAGGATAGTCAGCAGTCCAACAGCCAGCATCTACACGGACGTCGATGTGTGGCGAATGTGCACGTAGGCTGCCTTAGTGACTTTGGTCCCTGCTGCGTGAGTCTGCACTGCAGGCTCTGCAGTGGTGACTATTCGAGGGGTTTTCCATCCCTCAAAGTCAGGCGAAAATTGGTTGTGAGTACAAAACACAGGCAGTGTATCAGATGGAAATATTGTTTTTCAAGAAAATGAGGGAACACTCATCCCACAAAACAAGTGTAAACAGCAAACGCTGTCCCTCAAAATCTGGAGAATGAGTATTATAATTGTGTTTAATAGGGGTTTCAAAGTAACCATTTTTCTCTGTCTTTTTTCGCAAAGAAAAGAAAAAAATGAGACCAATATTGCGCCTCAGGAGGCACATCATTTGCCTCATTTTCTGCCCCCCCCGCCTCCTCGCCACTAACGCGCACGCCTACATGCATGTATCGCCCCGTGCACGCAGCTCCGCACCCTCTCAAACCCGGACCGTCTCCTGCAGTGACGTGTTGGAGAACTCACCCAGCGCCAAACCCCAGCACCTTACGTCGAGTCCATGCCCAAGCGTATATGTGCCCGGGCCCGCACCCAGCAACGACTTTTGGGAGGTCGCGACTTGTTGGGAGGACTCGGCTAGCGCCAAGACCAAGCCCGAGCGTACACTTGCCATTGCACAGCAGCTGCGTGTACTCCCAGGCCTCGTCAAGCCCAAGCCCACCTACGTACCCCTGTACCCAGCAGCGTAGACGTGCAGCAATGACTTGAACCTGGACTCGCCCAGAACCAAGCCCACTCGTCTCGCGCCTGTGTCCAACTCCAAGCCCAAGCGCCTCGCGTGCCTGTGCCCAGCAACATCTTTTACCAGGATTTACCTGAGTACATTTACGTGCCTGAGTCCCTGCACGCTTGTTGACAGGGCCGTATATCTATCATTCGCTATCGTTCACTATAGCACTATATACATTAACGAATAGGCATACTTGCCAGTGCATTTCCTCTGAAAAAGAGATTAAATGGCTGTAGCACGTAACTGAAGCAAGAGTTCATGTATGAGTTTTATTTTCTGGAAGTAAAATGGTGGACTAACTATTCTGACGTTTCAAAACTTGCTTTCTCAAACAATGATTTAAAAAATGAGGCAAATAGTTTGCAATAATAAAGCAAAAAAGTGTAATATAGCGAATTTGAAACCCGCTTGTGGAAAAGTTTGGTCTTTTACGTTTGCAACTAAAAATTATTCGATAGCCACTAGCTATTATAACTCACATTCATTTGAAAAATGCTACAGTTTACCAAAATCTACCCAAGCCACCGGGTTCCACTTGCATGCATCACTTTAGATAGTACTAATACTATGTAGCTAACATTGCTATTCGCCACACAGAATTTTTATTGGCTAATTTTCATTAGCCTTCTTAAAAGTCGATCACTTTTGGATTTGCATCGTAAAAGATGGAGTTGTTGGACACGATCAGGAGAGCAGTGATCAAGCAACTGGAGCAGCAGGCGTGCAACGTCTTCTCATGGGTGCGCGCCTTTCGCGAATTCATTGTTGCTTAACACCGGACGGCTGAGTTTCTGTTCAGCTAAAGATCTGTTGCCTTTCATCTGTGCGTCATGGCGGCCGTACTCAAGTTACGTAGGCAGACGCGGTGACCTGTCCGGTATTCACCGCAACATTTGAGGTGCTGAACCAGCTTGCTCACCATTACAGATCTACGTGAATTGAGAAGATTGCTGCTTGCAAGTCGACGAAGTGCCTTCCGGTCGAAGAAACATAATATTTGAGCCTGGGGCAGTCTACGAGTTTCGGCGGTGGAATTTGTTAGGCTCTACGACATGTAGGAGGAGGTTTCTGGTACGACATGATCAAGATCCGCGATTCATGAGCGAAGCGTTCAGTTGTTTCAGAGAGCTTCTGGGGAGCCGACAGCGTGCTACTTTAGGATATCGTCCACAAGCTAATGGCCAGCAAGAGAGGTCTGTTCAGACAGTGGTGCGCGCGATCAAAGCATATATTTCTGAAGCTGATCAGAGTGACTGGGACGACCACGCAGAACGGTTGATGTTCGCTCTGAAAACGTATTTTGACGCAACCCCTCTGGATACACCATTCTACATGGTGCATCGATGGGATGCTCACGGGACCGTCTCCGCGGTGCTGGGTCCTAAAACCTCAACGATTCAGGAACGCACGGCCTATGAGTGGCGTCGGAAGATGCAAAGGGATTACACCTATGCTCAGGCTTGTGCTGAGAAGCTCCAGAAAAAGGCGAAGCGTGAACGCTCTGAAGAACGGACCAGGAATTGGAACGAATTGTCAGAACGTCTGAAGTCTGGATTTGCCGTCGGTGATGCAGTGTGGCTCTATATCCCTAAGGTACAAACTGGATTGAGTCGCAAGCTAGCTGATACGTGGCATGGGCCATTCCGGATCGAAGAGATGCTGGATGACTTCCGCGTCAGGCTCACGGTTGAGGACACAGGTTACCGTGTGAACCCGTGGGTTCATGTAAGCCGCCTGAGACCCAGAGCCTTGTTCCCCAGAAGACCGAGTCTTGAAATCGACGTTCCCGATGACGATGATTTTGACGCCGCCTTACTCCCCGAAGACAGCTGGGAACCAAATACGGAGAATGATGAATATCAAGTGGAAACAAATCTGGATACCCGGTGGAGTAAGCGAACTCGGACGGCCAAGCGACTTCACGAATATCTCGTGAAGTGGAAAGGTTATGACGAAAATGAGCGGCTACCGCTGTCGAAGTTGGCTTGTGGTGCTTTACTTTACGAGTACAATCAGAGTGCATGAGCACGAGCTCGTTTCCGAGCAATACAAGCTGGAGACGATCACCCCAGAGTGTAACAACTCTGAAGCTTCCTCTGGAGATTAAATATCTGAAAGTTTTCTGAGTTTGATTATCAGAGATGTGATGTCTGAAGACCTCATTCCAAGAAATTTATTTCTGAGAATTAAGTTTTCAGACAGGTGATCGACGATTTGTGAATTTGTATGAAGAAGACGGTCATGGTTGATTATGAATGTTCGTGGAAGTCAAGGAGATGAGAATTTTAGGACTGGCTGTGAAATTCAAGATGTTACGAGCCGAGAACTGTGTGATTGGAAAGAATTTTTGAAGACATTGCTTAAAGTGACTTGGGAACTAAATTGGAATGAGAATTACGTTACGATATGCAGACAACTTAGGTTGTTCAGAGGAGTAGTTCCCGGAGCTGTTGACGTGGATCCCAGAGTTCAGGATACCTAGTACTTCTGGTAAACGGGGTTGTCACAGCGGTCCGCCGGAGTTAACGCATGCTCAGTGACTTCTTCTGGCACGAACTCCATCCAGACCTTATCGGGTTCCACCGTAGACCACTGCGTTCGGGCGGGTTCGTCTGCGTCGAGATCCTCCAGCTGCTGCTTGAGACTGCGACGCTTGGGTCCTCCCATATCCTCCACGCGAGGCAACACTTCTCTGGAATCGTCCAGACCCCAGCTTCAGAAAACAGCGACAGTGGGAAAGTCTTGTCCTTCCGGGCCTTGTTGAGAAGCGGGCGGTACTGACGAGTCATAGCGTTCCGGCGCAGGTTCTGGTCCTTGTACATCTCGGCCGACTGTTCATTGGCATCTGTATCGATGGTCACCCAGTGCGTGTGTTCCCACAACGCTTGTGCATGCTCTTTCATGCAGCCCACCAGGTCGTTGAGCGTACTCAGAACCAGGGGACCCAGGTCCTCACGCTCGTGGAAGTATAACTCCTTAACCCTATTGCCGCCAACCCTGCAATATGCTTGGTTTTACTATTTTAGGCCAATCAGAGTGCCCCATTGCCATTTTGGACCAATCGTATCACTTGCGGCAACCCATGTAATATGCTTGGTTTAACTACAATAATTGCAATAATTATTGGTAAACACATGCAATATGGCATATTGGGCTGCGGAATGCGGAGTTAAACCAAGCAGTATGCATATTTTACCTTTTACTATGGAGTGTCAGGTAAACAAATTGCAAGTATATTTTTGGCGGCAATAGGGTTAATCCGGTTCCAGAGCACGGTCTTCCAAGGAGTGGGCTTCTGGCGAAGCAAGGCCGCGTATGCTTCAGAGTCCCAGCGGTTTTTCAGGAGCTGGCTCGCGTGTTTGTTGACTTCATACTCTGGAAACCCGGGAGTCTGGTCAACGGCAGACTTGGTGCTGCTCACCCTCTGAACCCGAATACCATAGTGGAGCCAAGACGCCATGTCCCATGTCGGAGTCTCGATCGTCCCGAGTTCCTCGCCAGTCAAGGTCCTGTATTGCCGAGACGCTAGTGGAGACTGCTTCTGCTTGCGTGTGGAGCTTGAGGACTTGGATTCAGATTTCTTGCTCTTCTTGGAACTCTGAGAACTGGACTTGTGCTTTGGCTTGGAGACCGCTGAGGGCTTGGCGTGTGAATTCTTGGACTTCTTGGTAGGCACCACTTCACTGTCAGAATCCGAGCTCGAGTAGTCCTTCCGGTGACGCTTGTTCCCTGAGTGCGAGTGATTGCTGGGGTTCTCGTCCTCGGAACCGCTGTCAGCGCTTTCAGAGTCAGAATGCGACCCCTCAGACGGCGTGGCAGGGCGTTCCTCTCGGTAGTCTGGATCCGTTTTGGGGTTGTCCTTGGTAGACTCCACGTCGCTCTCTGGAAACGGCACATGCGCATCCAGAGCCTCCCATGCCGGCGGTTGACCACCTGACTCGAGAAGACGCTCGACCTCTGCGTCTGCCATCACGTAGTAAATCTCTGGAACGTAGCTTGACCACGGAGTCTCGTCCAACTGTCCCCAGAACATCATGCTCACCAGCATCTTCAAGAGATGTGGTTCTCGGAACAGACCATGTGCGGCTCGATCAGAACTCAGACGCTCCATAGCCCTGTCATAGGGAACGCCTGCCAGCAGAGCTTGGCGAAGGTCCGGTCGCACCTCTTTCCAGACAATACCTCCAGGTAACACGGTGTGAGCCACCTCTTTGGAGATGTTGGTCTGGCATTTGCGCGGCGGACGGAGTCGTTCCAGGGAACATGCTTGGAGGGCCGACTCTGAATCTCTCGGAGATGTTGTTTTCCAAAATCGGATGCCTTGCCAGTATACGAAAGGTACCGCGGAGACGCAGAGGGCTGGGGTGATGCTGAAGACTTAGCCGGAGACTTGGCCTGCGCAACTGGCGGCTTGGAACTCTTGGTATTCTTCCCAGTGCACGTTAACTCCAGAACTATGGTTTTTTTTAGCGGTCTCCCCCGCTGCCTTTTTAACTGTCGCCTCTGCGTACCGAGTCGGGAAGTCTGAAATCAGCGTCCGACGCTTGTCCATGGTCGAGATGTTGATAACGGTGTCCCAAGACGACGAGACCTTCCCATCTTTCTAATATGCGATGAGTAGATCCGTCAGTCGATCTCAGTTCCCCGTGACATTAGCGTTCTCTTGCAAGAACTTCGAAAATTCCCAGGCATCTGTTGCCTTGGCCTCAGGACGCGACTTCAGAATCAGTATCTGTGTGTTAGTGTCCGTGATGCGAGCCTTCAGGGCGACCTTCTCCTCGCGAAGAGCTTCGATCTGATCTCGGTAACGCGTCTAGAGACTCCGGATTTCAGACGACATCTTGGCCTTGACCTCGCTTGCCGTCTTCTGAGCGGAGCGGAGCTCGTATTCCCAGTATATGCAATTGAAGTTCCAGTCGGGCTTGAGTTCTTCGCACCCGTTGCGAGTGGCGGCGGCTTCAAGCGCTACCGACCCACCCTGAGACTCGAACTGCTCTCGAAGTCGGCGATGCGCTCCCGCCATGATTTTCAGAAGCCCGGTGGTCCCGAAAACGCAACCTGCGAGGCGTGTGTTTGGCAGATGAGACAGTAGCGCCGCCATTTCCCTCCGCACCTCGATGGAGCTCATAGCGCTCTCTAGATCCTGCCGCAACCGGGTGTTAGCGCGAGGTTGGAATACTTGATCTTCAGAGAAATTCGGGATGACTAAGCCAAGCTCCGTGAAATCCTCAAACCCCAGAAGGACACAAGGATCGCCGTATGTGTTGGCCAGGTGCAGTCCTTGGCGGAAATCTTCTACAACAGCGGACACTCCCAAGAGATACGTATGCCCTTCAGGTTTCGGAGATGGCGCTCTCCAGTTGGGAGGGACGTCTGAATTCAGCACGTCGGTCACTGGTTGGCCAGACTCTGAGAGCAAGCCTTCAGAGATCAGCCTGTCCACATCCTCAGCGTTCGCAAACCTTGGAGTCTCGAATGACGGCACTGCGTCAGCAAACGTTAGACCCGCAGCGAGATTTTCTTGATTCTCCGCAGCTTGTGCCGGAGGGGCGCTGCCATCGGCGCTCTGAGAGCTATCAGCAGCATCAACGCTTGTATGAGCGGCGAAAGCGCTTGATGATGAGGCTGGGGCGCTCAAGCAACCACCAGGCGGAGCAGCAGAGCTGCTACCGCCACCTCGCGGTGAAGAGGCATCTGCGGAAACAGGTCCAGGACCCGGGGCATTCCCTGCCGTGGCTGGGGAGAGCGAAGAGTCGGCTTCAGTGGACATGTTTGTGAGGGACCGGATTAAAATGTGGCCAACCGTTGGGAGCGTTGAAAATTTGAGTCTGAAAACGGAATCAGACTGACTCGAAGCGACAGGGTGACAGAGACTCTGAAAACCCGGCAACGCAGAGAGTTGCCGCGGCACTGCGGTCTGAAAACCGGGGGTTTGTTGACCTGGCCATGATGCTCAGCTTGGAGAAAATTCCGCACTGACGGATAGTGACCAGGAGGGGCGGTTGACATGCTGCTAAATCCGGTTTTCTGGCTCCAATCACGCTGTGATGTGATTATCCCATAATGTGATCTCTGGGAGAGGGGCGTCATGGGACGCAGCCGGACCGTGTGACAACTTTTTGACTCTGTGGAAGAATGTGGATTTGTGGATATGGGCCTTTGCCTGACTGTAAAGGGGCCCAAAAGGTCAAAAGTGTAACTTCAGAGTGTTCATAATTCTGAAGATCAACTACATTCAGTCTGACCGCCGGACTTTCCCCGACGACGAGTGCCTAAGTGCTGGCAGAAAGTTTCTGAGAAGAACGTATCTATGAGAAACCTCGTCCCGTTACAGTTCAGAGCGACGAAAATAGATCAAGGACCACAAGAACATTGCCGCAGAGCCCAAGTGCTACGCGCTGGAAGTTGTGCCCCCGTGCGCTTCTGTGTATTGAGTATCAACACTCTACACTCTGAAATCCCGAAGACTGAGAATCCTGACTCTGAATACTACGAACAAAGAAGTCTGAAGATCAGGATTTCAGAGTCTGGGGAACCCGAAGTCTGGAATACCCGGAGTCTGAAGATGCCGAGTCCGGGAAGAATACGGAAGAAGCCAAGAGAATCCAAGAGAACCCAAGAGAATTCGGCGCAATCAAGTGACACGCAACCTGCACATCCATGTAGTGACTTGATTAGTGTCGAGTCAACAAGGTTTGCCGCACCGACTACATACTGAGACCAAGTCAAGAAACCAGATGTATACTGAGAATAAGAGAACATGAGATACGAGGACTGACTGACTGCTAGAAGAGCGTCGAGGAGATAAGAGATTGAGAGAAAGAGAGAGAGAGACCGAAGAGATAATAAGATAAACAGAGTTCAATTTGCTTGCTACTACCAAGTTCGCTTGGGAGTTTCAAAAGCCACCGCGTCGAGGACGAGCGCCGTGTGATCTCCACCTTTCAGTCCCCTTCGGTGGTGATCAGCGTAACGTAGAGACCTGAGAGGACCCGCCTATTCCATTTAATAGTTGGGTCGTTTGTTTTGTCTCTAGCGGTAGCCCATTTCATATTGTACGGAACGACAGGCTGTGGAAACTAGACTGTCGTTTCCAGAGTGCTCGAAAGACTGTTGTTTGAACTGATTGGTATCGGTTTATATTTTCCTTCTGGATAGATTGTGGTCCGCGAAGGAGAACATGGATTTCAGACGGACCAGGCGTCTGAAGTAACCACTTAGTGGACCTGGAGATATAGGCCCCCGTTCAAGGGCCGAGAAAGAACTAGAAGCGGCTGCATCTCTGTAAATGTTGAACTTTGTATAATGGTTGTTATCTCTAAAGTCTGGTATCTCGGTTCTGAATTCGTGATATTCAGAGACCAGTTTTCAGACTTATTGTTGTCTACTGATCTCTCTTTGACCGACTCCCGACTAGCTCTACGCGAGGCTCTCCGACATCTTCGACGCCGGACCCCGCAAGGAACGTCTTCTTCTCTTCGTAACCAGCACCCAGAACTGGCTGAGCGTCAAAATCCCAAGACAACGGGCCCATGAGGATAGCACAAGGAAGCACACGCCCGCTCTGACTTGTGACCTTCTGAGAACTACCTTAGTGTTTAGAAGTCGCAACCTCCAGGGTCACTGTACACCACTTGCTCCGCAGTAGAAAGTTTTCAACGACTTTGCGACAGACTTGCCCTGTCCACCTTGACCCTGGTCGATCGTCCATCACCTGGCAGCAGTCTACCCGGGGTACATTCCCGGCCTTTGTCGAAAGCGTTTCCACCAATCTTGTCTCTTCGACTGGGTGGGCAGTATCTGCATCACAGATCGGCCCTGTCTCTCGTACCGGCTCTTTCTTCGATCTTGCCCCGTGGATGCCTTTCCCGGAAATTCTTGTTCGCGCTCCACCACAGTTGACGTCACGGAACAGCCGGATACACTAGTATTGGTGCCCCGGTCGTCTGCACCTTCGCGCTCTCGCCGCAAGGTGAGTCGCTTCACTGCCACGTTCGCTAGCTGACGGGCACCCGCCCATCTGGACACCATGTCAGCTCAAACATTGTACGTCGTTTCCGTCGAAACTAAAATTAACTTTGTAGGGGAATCTGAATGAACACACTCACGAGCGAAGCTGGCGCTTCCTTAGAGCCCTTGGTTGTATTGTAGTCTGCAAGTTTCAGAATGCGGCTGGCTAAACCACTCGTCCTACGCATTGCTGCAGTCATATCTGCTCTAGTTTATCAACCTCTGAGTCTTACCCTACGCCAGCGACAGCTGGGGTCATGAAGACCGTCGCCCCACTACACAATGCATTGATATCAAAGGATCCGTTTTCGTGGACGCGCAGCAGACTAGGAAAACGGATTTAGCAGGAGTAGAATCGATTGGACGACAACAGCGCGCAACCTCCCTATGCAGTGCGTTGTAGGAACAGTCATTTGCATTTTCTTGCTGTGACGCAAGAGCGGCTAGCAAGCCCGTCACGTCCGCTACCCAGTCTACATGACCGTCTCGCGTGGATATAACGTCTTAGTCATAAACGACCTACCCAGGTCTGGTGAGCCTGGGGGTGGCAAGTTAGCACCAAGCACAGAAAATTTGGCGACCCTCTCGTGTCAAGTTGTCACCATGTGCAGCGTCGGGGCTCCGTAGCCCCCCACGCATTCGTCGGATCTACTGACCATTGAGTACTTTTCGGACTTTAAGCCCACAGCGTTTTCAGGAGTGTTTAAGTAGCAATTCTAACACAAATACATGACCTCTTTCCCATAAAATAAAAAAGTCGTGTGCGTAGCGTCGAACGCCATACAGTGAGATCTGATGGAACGATGAGTGCCTCCGCACATAACACGTGTCAACGCTACCACAGTTATTAATTGTGTCATCATCCGTTCGGTACTAGTTGTATTAGTCAGTGTATCATCTAGTTCGCCAATATAAAAACCATTCCGTATGAAGAATTTTGGAATTTTTCGCTTCCGAATATGGCCGCAACATTCGGCGCCCACGCTGCACACTCACTGTTAACTGACATGACCCCTTTTCGCGACAAAAGGATACCACGAAATGCTGGGTCGTCATTCGTGGTTTGAGCAAGATAAGCTTACGGTAAGGCGGAACAGGTGCAACTTGGACTACGAAATGCTCGCACGGCGCGTGCGCGGGGTGTAGCATGATGAGTCGTCAAGTGTGCAGAGCAGCAGCGCAGTCGGCGCCTGTGCACCAACCCTTGCGACGATACGGAGCTGGGACGAGATTACGACCTAATAGTTGATGCGCTGTGTTTGCGACCCCAAAGTGGGACATTCACGCCTGGGAGGAGACGAGGTGGCGATTGATCTCCAAAAAAAGGAGAAATAACACCTTGTGAGATTGATCTCTCGAGGTTTTTCAGCTGAAACTCTCGTACCAATGAAGAAGAAGACGTATTTAAATGGAAAGAGGTTTTGGAGATTTAAGGAGATTTTGGAGATTCACGTGAAATTTATATGATTTTTATACTTATTAGCCAATTCATACGCGTTTTAGCCCGGTAGACGCAACTAATTACACTCGATCTTAGAAGGTCGTGCAGACCAAGGATTCTGCGTCTGCCATGGCGTCCGAGAAGATCAATGAGCTTGTGGTATATGCAGATGACTCATCCACTACGGTCACCAATCGCAAGCTTGGCAGAGCAATAGCCCACGTCTTAGCCCAAGCTCAAGAACTCGCCAACCACCAAGTTCAGTTGCACGTGAATCAGCAGCTGAACTTCCTGTGTCAGCAGCTATTTACTGAAGCACATATTCAAGAGGCTAGAGCGGAAGCCGAATCAAGAACTGAGGCGCTGGCGCAGATTATTCGAACAAGTCAAATTGACCCGGTAACACTCGAGTACACGTGAATTCGCAATTGCAGTCAGCACTTTCGGCTGCAAATAACGTCGCACATTGCGAAGCCAGAGCTGCGGTTGGAGCTCATGCGGTGCAGCATGCTCACACTAGTGACATCAAGATGGCGGAAGGGTTCAAGAAGCTACAAGGTCAGCTTCAAGCGAATTTTGAGCAACGCATGCGCGAAGTTCTCTCAGCGCACATGGAGCAAGTGAACGCCAAGATAAACTAGCGATTGCGACTCAGCGTAAAGGGATTTTGAAGATAATGCAAGAGCAAACTGTCTCCCCTCAACATCAGCTGAGTGCTCATGTGGACCAAGCAAAAGGCGCCGCTGAACGAAAAGTAAAATCCATAGCGCGTCTACATCACGCAGAATAAAATCAAGACATCACTACTCCAAACGATGGCAGAATACAAAGCATCTACCATTGCGGAGTCAATTCCCCACACGGAAGAACGTATCCAACTGGCATCGAAGTCCGAGTTGGCACAAATGGCTGTCTGTAGCCAAACGCACGGCAGTCCCCGAGCCAGTTTGGTATCGTTTCAGCTGGTACAGACAGCTGATTCAAGCGCTCAAATCGATGTCGGCAGTGAATCAGTAGCAGATATTGGTGCATGTGACTTGGCAGCGCCGTCGAAAACAAGTCTGACCTGCGCGTTTAGTGGCGTTTGCCGTAATGCTCTGCGGAACACCCGTCGGTGGTAATTGGTCGCGATACTGCAACAACTGGATTGCGAGGACTGTATGCGAGGAGTCGATACCACCTGTGAAGTGATTGGGGAATACCTCGAATATCTACAACTGTTTAGACCCTTTTGCAAGAACGGGCATGTCGACGATGGCTTTCAGATGCACCTGAACATGTCGGTATTGACGCGATGGATGAAGGAAGAAAGCCCCGACTTATCACGCCTCGATCCACCATTCACGTGACACAAACAGCGGCTCCCTCTCCCTAAGCGTCGTGATTGTCTGCAGCGCAGTCTTGTTCGCGCCACTCAACACCAAAAGAGCTCTGATAGCGTTTGTGATAAATACGATTTTCTTTTTTATCAGAATATATGCCCTGATTCGAAACAGACCTCGACTCTGCTATAACCCCTATTACCGAGCGCAGAGGTGGTGAAGACTCTACGAAAATCATTTAGCAATTGGAGCGATTGCTTGGTGCAGCGCAGACTACTCCAAAACCAGACGCAAACGTGAAGCAGGAAGGGCTACAAGCTGTTTGCAAGGCCGAACAAGCAAACGTTGCAGCAAGAGCAGTTGATCGATCTCGAGCATTAGTTAGTGCCGCCAAAACTCCCTACCGTGCTCACTCTCAACGGTTACAACGCAAACACCAGCAAAAGAGACCAACAGCTACACCAAAGGAACAGATTGAACTGGCCGTGAAGCTAAGAAGCGAAGAAGAAAAGAGCTGAAGAAGCTCTCAAACTAGCCGAAATGCTACTAAAGCCAGCAGGAAATTAAAACCATCGATGTTATACAGAACATATTCGACTTGCATGAAGTTTGGTCTTGCTGGTTGGCCTGCCTAAGCATCCAGTTTGCCATCGGCGTCGAAATCGCTATCACCGGAAAAGTATCTACTCATGAGCTCACATCCTTCTGCATCTCCATCTTCCAGCTCCACCTTCACATTAGACGGAATATGCAAGTCGATCTCTAGTGTAAATATCTTCGGACACTGCGTAATGTCGACATACGCTCTATTGCTGATGAGGAATGTTGACATATCAACATTATGGGGAGCGATAGACCTCCGTTGTGGTGTTACAAGTTGTCCTGTCGTGCCACAGTCTCTCTCAATTCAAGCAGATGGCGTTGGAATCGCAAATAAGATACGAGCCACGAGCGGGAGAAATTGGTACGCACCACTGTCAGATTGGCGCTTCCAGTACTTCAAGATGGGCTCGGGCCTGTTTGAATCGATGTGGCGGATGTTTCCCATCGCTCCAGCTCCTCATCGATACGTGTCTCGTTCACATCCGGGGCTTCTTGAACGTCACAACGTCCCGGGTCGATGGCATCGCCAAAGAGATCCATCAAGTCCTCTGAGAAGATCGATGTAGATACAGGTGGAGGTTCCTCTTCACTAATTACTGTAGTAGTAGTAGTGTGAGCTTCGTGGGTTGCTGCTACAACCAACATCATAGAACGGATTTTCTCGTAAATTGTTTTCTTGATCTTGGCAAAGAGTCGGTCACCTGTAGCAGCGGTGGTGTTGGTATTATCTGCATTACAAAGCAGCACGATTCGCTTCAGGAACTCGCCAAAGCTCTTGAAATTTGGATGCAGGAACAGTTGCATTTCTAAAATAAAGGAGCACTTGTTCATCTCTTTTCGATCATTATACTGAGAGAAAAACCTGATGTGGAAGGCATCTTGAAGTAGTTTGCGTGTCGTAATAGCCAAGCTAGTCAAATCTTCTGATCGATATGCCATCGGTTATGTCCTGCTGAATCGGTAGTCGCGCAATTCCTTCGTGTAATCCAACCCAGTCGCGCGTAACTTGTCTAAAATCACCAGAACGTCAACTTGATTGGCGCTTTCACCTCGACTCTTGACGTTTAGCACTCCTATCGGCTGCAAAAGCGACAAGTTCTGGACAAGATTTTGGTAATCTCGCTCTAGCGGAAAGCCAGGGGGGAGTGAAGTTGCTCTCGTCGTGCCTTATCTAGGCGCTCAGCAAACCACGTGCCAAGGTGCTCCCACAGGTCCAGTATGCGCTTGATCACGCGTGTAGGCCTAGAAATCGGTGTGCCTTGTAATCTAACAACTGGTGGGGTGTTCTACCGCTCTTGTTAAAGCGACTCAGCGCTTCAAAGAGTCAACCCATGACTTTAACGTGCTTCACAGTGTAGATTGTCTTGACGATACGGCGAATCAGGTCGGTCATCTGCGGCTTTTTAGACTTGGTGGCATCGGCAACCATGCCGCCTGCAGCTTTAGCAGTAATATTCGACATATACGGATTGGATCAATGCCAACAGAGCTTGAGACCCTCCTGTATCATCCACTTCACGTCCGGTCCAGCATCGGAAGTGGCTCCAAACAAATCCCTTCGTTTTAACCCAACGTCGTGAAGTATGTCGGTGATTCAACTCTGAAATGGCCCCGGATACCCCCCACTCGCTCGCCATATTGCGGTTCGAAGTGGCGAGTTCCTAACAGGAAAGATTTGAACTGGAAATTGGAATCAACGAGGTAGACACGTAGTCCGAGATATTTAGTTGTTTGGACCTTCGAACCCCAAAAATCTGAAACAACCGAAATGGTTGCCGCATCTACAATGCGGTTCGCGTGAAGTAGCTCCTGCAATATCTGCTTTGTGGAAGCGTAGAGCTCCACAATCGTATGACAGATAACTTTTGCATTTATTGCGGTCTGCATCGCATCTCTCATGACAAGTTCACGAATCGCAATGGACTCGTCATACTCGCCTAAGGGATACGGTAGGTTGTTGAATACGATCCATAGCGGTTCCATTAGATCTGGTAGCAGTACCGTCCCACAAATGGCTGGTGTGCGCAGTATATGTTGTTCAAGGCATACCTCCTCCCAGTCAACTTCACTATCCGGTCAACTGATTTGCAATACGGACCGGCCGAAAGATGTCCACGGCCGATCCATTGCACATGCACGAACGCATTGGTGTTCATACCGGCGCCGGCGTCGCTATGCTGCCAGCTCCGAGATATCTGTGGCGAACTCGCTGTCGCTGACCGGCGCCAAGGTGCCCACGACCAACGCGCTGCTCCAATAAGCTGGCAATGCTGCTAACCTCCAACTGATTGCTGTACACTGGTAAGTTTGCCATTCTGAAGCTCGTTCTATTGCCCACGGTTGTTGTGCGGGCAGGCAGTTGAGGCAAGTTGGCTCATTGCCGTGAATGACTACCGCAAATTATATATCTTCCGTACGGGCAGTATATAAACCGGTACGGCCACCACCTGCGCCGCGCTACTTCGACTGATTCGATCGCTACCGGGACACCATGGCGTCACTAAATTGAATTTACCGCTGGTGCTAGTGGTTTTCTTGCAATGCTTGTATTTTGCTTGCTCGATTACCTGTACCCCTGGAGCTCCTACTGGGCAACGCTGTCGCCGTGTCGGTAACTGCCAGCAACGGGCTCGGTCGAGACGACTACCAACGGCACGTTCGTCATGGGATTTGGTCGCTTTGTCGTTTTCGTTTACGAAAGCCCTTCAGGGGGCGTAATTAGGAGCTTCTTCTACATTTAGCAATCCATGTAGCGGCCCGAATGTACTATGTGACACTGCAAGCGATCGTCATATTTGAATAGTTGTTGAAGTTTGATTTTAATCAGGAGTCACATACATGTAGTTCGAACTTCTAACTTGGAAGGTGCTAAGCAGTTTCAGCGTTAAATGTTCTCGGTCGTGAATTCGACCATTGACGAAGAGGTGATTTCAAGCTTTGAAGGTGAAGCTAGGGGCAAAGGTGAAGCAATCATCAGGGGTGACTACGAAGAGGAGAGGGTTGATATTGTCGATAACGACACAGCAGACGAGTAGAAGCCTCAATTGCGCGTGTCGAAGCTTCCCCTCGAGGCTCTTGGGAGCTTGTAGCCATTTTGGAGCGTGAACCCGGATATGTGCAGCGAAAGATGGCACACTCCAAATCTCAGCGTGCACTTCCCATAGATAAGCGAACGAGCTCCCCACCTGTTGCAATGATCTTTGCTCCATGTGGAGGATATAGTGTTCAAGGATAAAAAGGGTGCGTTTCTACCCAAACGATCTTCAGAACACACCAGCTGATCTAGTCATGAAGCAGGACGGCCCTAGAGCCATTGAGTGTATCCGTGGGCTGTCTAAACTCTCTCGATGGGCCGGAGAAGAAAATCATTCGCCGCAGGGTTTTCATCGTGCCCACGATCATTGCGGCGTACAATTTTGCAATGAATTGAGTGGATCGTGTAGGCCAACTCCGTGCCACAGACCCAAGTCGGCGCAAGGAGAGGAGATTGTCCAGGTGCCTCTTCACTTGGGTCCTCGATCTATGCGTGATAAACGCATTCGCCCTGCTCAGAGAAATCCACCTTGCCGCTGCATGAGGTATAAACCTCCGTGAGTTCTACCGTCGTATCGCCGAAGCACTGACGAAACGGCAAATCGAAATAACATCACGGCCACGGGAGCGGAAGCGCAGGCGTAACGATTCCAATGCGTCCACAGTTGGTAGCATTTCGAGCAATCACATTCTGACGCGTAAGTGAAGGAGAGCTGTGACGGCTGGTTGACATACATGCTTTGCAGCTTACGCAGGTGGCAACACTGCGCTCAGTTTGGGTGCGTTGGGTACCAGCGACGTTTTCACGTCTAATGTTTTGCATCTTTGCACTTCTAAGCTGTCTTCAGGCCTTCATCCAGCGCAAGTGTGCGTTTCGCATTTGACTTGGTACGCGCATCCGCCACCAGAAAACTAAGCCTACCGAACACAAACCCGGGCAAACAACACGATTACACCTATCAGCATGCCGAAACTTCCAGATTGATCTTCCGACAAGTAACCGTTTATATCTGTTCCAAATGTTTCCGCTTTCTTGCAAAAGAGAATGTTTCTTTACGCGTCAACTTATCAACAATACTGCCAAATTGGGGCATAGCTATTCGTTAAAATGTTGATTGGTGGCATGTCCATAAGCGAGGGGCCCGGTAGCAAAAGAGTTCCTCCTTCGATCGTTACTTCATAGGGCACGGTAGAGTTGGGTAACTAGAGTAACCAGCACAGCTCAAGGAGGTTGTTACCGCCGAAGGAACTCTCGGACGATGCAGCACGAACTTTAAGTTCTGGGAGTCGTTCTACAACGTTTTCGGTTTTCTAGTGTGGATAGATAAATTGTCAAGCAGGCTAGACTGGTCTGACTGTATGCCAGCTTGTGCGCCTCGAAGGACACAATAAGTTCAGGACAGGCAACAAGTGTCTAACCTTCGACGGAAAGATGGCGACGGTGGCATTCGCACACAAGGCAGTACGGAACGCCATGCTCGATTACCGCTCATTGCTCAAAGGTACAAGCATTCGAATAGTCAATTGGAGCGGAATCAGCCAGTTACTACACAAATGCTGCTTGAGATAAAAAGATCGCTAGAGCCTTTGGACGAGCAAGGCCGTCTCTTGTGGGATCGATCGTATTAGCTTTCTTCTGTCCATCGACATCTCGACGGGTGACAACAGAACACAGTGCGTTAAGGCGCACAACGTGTGCCTAAGGGATAAACAGGGACGTCAAGTCAGCCCCAGGAGTTACTCCGTGGAAGTACTATTCGAGTCTCACAAGGGTGATCAAATCGCACAAGGTACTGCCGTCGAACATTACAGTTCAGAGCACCAACGATGTGTCGCGGCTCAAGAATACTGTCAAGTACGATCAAACTGGACAGCAGCCAGAGTGGCCCTGGGCGCATACCGGACCTACTATTCACGACGAGAAACCATCACGAAGGCTGCAGTTTCGAAGCTCATCAAGGTGGTGGCAAAAGGACTGGAAATACTACTTGTGCCATTCACTACGCATAGGAGGTGCGTGTGCACTCATGGCGGAAGGAGGAGTGATCTGGTTATTGGACGAAGGTGAAGATGGCCAAGCTGGGGTTTCACCGTGTACACCCGTCTACAAGCTGGCATGATCCGAGATGCGGCAAGAAGCACGATTACAGCCTCAACATGGGAGAACAACGGGACCAGTCACGATGCACCCGGAATCGCAGATATCCAGCCCATTTAAACGCTTCCCTGGTCACTCGGCCCCTTGGGTCAGAATAGGAAGCTTAATGCAGGCTGTAATGAGGGATATTGCTCATCAAGGAAGTGCGCAATCCACCCCGGACGATAATAGCAATGTGGCTCGATGAACACGCCAACTGGTTGTTCACGAAGACGTCGACATGAGCGCTGGAGCAACTGGAGATTATCACGTCAGGCCAACGTTTTCTCGCGCCGATGCGTACCGTCACGAATTTGTGGAGTATGTGGACAACGCTGTCGCCACGACAGAGCAGAGCTTTGGTGGTCGCCTTCAAGAAGCGCTGAGCATGTCTCAATCGGAGTTTCAGGAAGCCATTGTAGAGCACACAGACCGACGGACAAACGAAATTGAAGGACGGCTTCAGGAGATGTTGTTGGCCGCGCACGCAAAACTTAAAGCAACGACAATATCCGCACTGAACCAGCAAACCTCAAATATTGTGGCACCGATTTCTGCTAGGGTATTTCGCACTGAAGCGAACATTCAAGTTCACATTTTCCATTTTAGTGGTGAAAATGATTCTGCAGTCAACTCTCGGGCAATTTGAAAGTTTTGCAGCTGATTCAGCAAGAGTCTATGCTGATGAGCAAGCGCCTATATTGAGAAAAGAGTTCAAATATTATTGACTGGCATAACAATCCCTAGCACTTGACTCAAAAATTTAAGAATCTGTCAGTGAAATTCAGGCTAAAGTGGCGTCAAGATTGATGGTTTGGGCTCAACTACAAGGAGACGCTACAGAAGAGAGGCTGCAGCAACGACTTAACGCTACAATGGAGGAAGTTCAAACAGAGCGCCGGAATGTCGTTAATACATCTGTGAAAGGTGTAGCCAGAAAGTTTGCCCAAAGTCTCGAGGGAGATGGAGTCCAACCTAACGGCACAGGCAACCGGTGAAGCGCGCATGCAACAAATGCTGTGAGAGGCTCTGTAAGCGTCAACTACCACTGTTTGCGGCAGTGAAAAAAGCCGTTCGAGATATTGAGCGTTATGCTGAAGCTCACTCCCGAGAAGTCAACAACCAATTGGCCAGTATGAAGCAAGAACTGAAGCACCAGCGATATGTTTCCGGCGTTATCCTTGATGAACGCTGGGGAAAGATCACAACATTACTCTAAAAGATCAATGCTAACAACCTCAGTTTCGAGCGCAGCCATGAGGGGTTGATCACACGCACCGAAGCGAAGAAAGGTCGAACGACAGATTACAATCCGCTAAAGCCAGCAAAATCTTTGCAAAATGCACCGAAGCATTTTCACGGCCTTCCGAAGAAGCAGAGCCCGTGGCGAGTAAGAAGCATTTTCAGAACACGTCAAAAGAAGTGTCCCGCTTCGCGAAGCCAATTGATGAAGCCATCCAAGTAACAATTGCAAGGATGAAGGGGCGCTCGTCCGATCTAAGCCGTTCAGCAAAAACGTGTCTTGCTTCATCCATGAAGTGAAGAAAGGACATATCCATATTGTTTCTTCTAAAGGAGAAACAATTACCGCTACCCCCAAAAAAAAATGAAAACCAAGTTTGCGGTGCGATTACTTGTGCACAGAGGGGCTAAGAAGCTGTACGCTTGTTCTGTGCTGTACACTTAGAAGAAGCAGATTTCAACACGATTCCTATATCATTAACGCTACACTTTCAAAGTCGGCAAGTGGAATGTATGGTGGTGTTTGAACAAAGTGAAACACTAGAAATGCAAAATATGCACAACAATACTACGCCTAGTCCATCTCCGTCTTAGATTCTTCATCCTCCGAAACACCCAACAGCGATGGCATCATCGGCAATTCTCACTCTTGCAATCCATGCTGGTAGTCTAGTCTTGGCTCCAAATCGACAAGCATATTTTTTTACATTCTGGCACTCCTCTCATCAATGCCTTGCAATCGGTGACATCAGTAAATTTCCGGTTTCGATTCAGAAATGAGCACATTTCGAAGTTGTAGCTCAAAGATTCGAGACCTGCGAAGTCACCATCGTATCGCTGACACCGAAGTTGCGCTCAACGGCTGCGAATAATGACGGTATTGCAAAGAGAATAGGCACGGCGCGAGGTAGGAAATGATAGGCGTCGTTTCTTCTTGATGCTGCCAAAACTCAAGAACGGATTCTGACTCACCGTTTTGCTTACGTTCGAGCGTGTCTGTGTCGACCAACCACCGGCCAAATTCTTTTTCAACACTACTCTCATGACCTGCCGATTGAGCACGCTGAGATGGGTGCTCGCCGAACATGTCCGTCAGCTCTTCCGAGTGACCAACTAGGGAGAGTGGGGGCATTGTCATCAAAGAGGCAATGTCAAAAGAATCGTCGACACGAGATCTCCGCGAAGTGGAACTCTCTGCGTCTGCAATGCTCATCATGACCGCAATGATAGACTTGCGGACACGCGCTTTCACCTTTTCGACATTTGGTTGGCCGGTTTGTTCATCGACTTGTAGGTGCGGATGCGCTGGGTCAATGCAGAGCTGCAAACTGAATGTACGAACCATTTTCGTAAGTCCTTTTTCGGGGTTCTTGAACACAGGGTGCAAGCACATTTGCGCTTCTGGGATAAAGGAGATATCGCGCATTTTAATACGGTCGGTGTACCGACAATATAAGTTCTTGTGAAATGCGAGTGCAAGCAAATGCCGGGTGGGTTTTGCTGTCGGTGTCAGCTCATGAACTAGGACGTAACCTGGAGGATCACTCACTGGCTGGGAACGGTCTTTAAGACCTGTTGTCTCGTCCAGGATAGACAATCGAATTCGGTAGTACCTCCACCTGGTTGGGAATCTCACTTAGGGCTCGAACGTTCAAAGTTGTGATAGGATCGAGCAGTGAAAGTAGCAGAGTGAGCGCAACTTTGTCATTTGCCAGGGGGGAATCTTGGGGGGGGGGGGGGGGGTTCTGTTCAGTTTTCTTCGAACCAATGCTCCAGTGGTTCCCACTTCTGAAGAATGCGCCTAATAATACGCGGCAGATCCATAAATCGAAGCTCTTTAAACCTCAAAAGTTGTGTGGTGTTTCCTTGTTCGAGCTGCTATAAAAACCAATGACCCCATCAACTCGTTCGAGCGGATCGCGTAAACTGTATGAATAATTCGCGAGGCCAAATCTGTCAGCTCCAAGGTTTTGGATGCACTACGCTGACCAACGATCCCGAAGGCCATCTTTCGTCGCGCAATAAGTAAGGTGCGAGAGCCACCAAACCCACTTCAGCGCGAGCCCGTTTTGAACTACCCACTTTAAGTCTGGTCCAGCATCAGTTGTTGCACCGAAAACATCGTCCAAATGCAATCCAAAGTCGAGCAAAAGCTCTACGAGCCACCGTTTAAATGGCCCACTGTAGCCTTCGTAACGCTCAGCGTAAAGGCCCTTTACTAAAGGGGCTCAACGTAGCGCGTTCTGAGCAATATGGACTGGAACTCTCACTGGTTGTCGATCAGGTACGTTCGCAAGCCCAACTGCTTCTCCCTGGGTGCGATTTGCAGCTCCAAAGTCCACTACCATTGCTAGTGAGGGGGCATTTTTCAAACGATTGGCGTCAAGATAATCCATCGCACAATGCTTTGACAACTCTGCGATCGCCCTTGACACAGTCTGCCACTTAATTGTAGCTCGGAATTCCTCCTTGGTTACCAGATCGGCACTCCCCATTCTCACCGAAGGTAAACGGCAAATTATTGCGAATAATTCTCAGCGTTTCCAACAGCAATGTCATACGACGACTATCATCCGAACAGGCTATCGCGTTCATGATTCGCTTAACTTGCGGCTGCCGAGAGCGCTTGCATCCGGACTCAGACAATGATTTCGACAATCATTTTCTATGACTATGGGCGAGGTGCTTCGTGGCTTTTGACGTGTTCCCGTAGAGTTGTATTATCTTGTGTTCACGTTGACACGCACGGCTTCCCATGCATATCCACCCAGTGTATGCTTTGTCATCGAGAGCACACAAAATTCTAACTCCCCAATCCAGTATAAGAGATCGTTCACCTCGTCGCTTTGGCTCCACCGTAAATCCTGGCAGTGGTCTGTAGTTTTGAATAGCATGTGTCACGTAGTCAGGTACGGATGAAATGTTGAGAGAGGTACGTTCTAGCTTCCTCGAGTTGTTGTGGCAGGTGCGATGAACCTATCTGCTGGCGGTACTGGGGTACCAAGACCTTGAGGGGGCGTAGTTCTTGCTACCATTGAGTCTACTGTACTCTCACCGGGGCGGGGTAGATCCGATCCTGTAGGGGCATCGACGAGAGCCTCACTATGGTCGCTTCTCCTGCTTGCGCGACCAGGGATATCCCCAGTAGATTGGTGTTTTGCAAACGGATTGCGAATTCTGTTGACAAAAGAGCCCTAGAATATCTAGAGCTGCACGCATCGATCGTAAGGCGACGGAGACTTGGATATTGAGAGCCCGGTGGGTGGCTGTGGCTGCTGTAGTTAGCGGGACAGCTAGCAGCGAGGGACAAGCACTGACTAGACTATGGCGTTAGGTAGAAGATTGCAAAGTAATCTCTTTGAGGCTTCCCTTAGATCTTTGCATTATCTAAGGGTCGTTTCTCTGGTTACGGCGAACAAGATCTTCACGCTGTCTGGTTGCCTGTCCTAGCCGTGCTTGCGGCTCTTGCTGAACGGTCGCCATACACGCATCACTGACAGATCATGCAAACCAACGACTCGAGAAATCCGAACCTCCAAACACCATCAAAGGGTTTGGAGTTTCATTCAAACCAGTATCTCCTCAAGTTTTTTTGTTTAAACCGAAACGTTGGGCATAGGTTGGTTTGATTTGTTTGTATTCGTGAGAAACCCTGAAATTCTATCCCGGTTAAAAACGGCCCTTACGTGTATGAAGTGTTGATCGAAGGAGAAAAGCTTTTTTGCCAGAACGAATCGCTTTTTGCAACAACAGAAGGCGGGTCTAGCTTTTAGTTCCCTTATTTAAGGACTAAATCCATAAAATTTATGGTTTCGCGCAAGGGACCAATCAAAATCGCCCTATTTGATAGGGCTTTCTCGCCCCCTCATCATAAATGGGCTTCACCGCTTCTAACCGGGAGCTCGCGCGCGCCTTGTTTGAGCGCTTGTCTGAGAGTCTGTACGAGTGCAAACTCTGCCACACCACACGAAACCAAGCTGCAAGGAAAGGCTACACAAACCTTGTCGACCACCTCACACGCGCCCATGAACACGCTGTAGTTGAACTCGCCTACGATCAGTTCCAGCGGTCCAGAGCTGATCTCCCGCAACAGACCGATGTAGATCAGGAGCGGCAGATTACTACAGTGCGACAGATAAACGTTGCTCAAGACTCACGAGTTGCTCCAGTACAGCAGACGAGTGTTGATCAAGATTGTCGGGCCACCGCTTCTCCAGTGCAACAGACTCCTGTGGATAAAGTTCGTCGGAAAGCTGCACCTAAAGTGCACCGAGCTGACTTTAACCAGCCCCGTCGGTCCAGTGTTGATCAGATGCAACGGGTTGAGACTGGTTTACCCACCATTGTTGCCGACACCAAATCTTCAATCATGCATTCCTGGATGGAGTGGATCGTCATGGAGAACAGGGACCCTTCTTTTTGTGAAGAGGAATACGTTCGAATGAATACCAAGCTGCCACAAGTTCCTAGGGCGGCTGTCATAGCATGCATGGAAGGCGTGTCGGAATCGGTTGAAACTGGGATCATTCAGAAGCTGCGTGGGCGCCGTGTTGGTTTGGGCTTTGATACGTGGGCCGCCAATGGGCTCCATTTCATTGCCATTTTTGCCGTCATTGCGACCCAAGCGGAGGTCTTCAACGACAGTTTGCGCGAATCTGCGCTGTTGACATTCCAGCCAGTTGATCCAAAGTGCTACTATGACAAGGAGAAGCTCCTTGAAGCTGACGCAATTGACAACCTCATCGGAGAAACCCTGGGTCGTTATCGCATCACTGCTGACCAGCTGTGCTTTCTTGTGGGGGATTTCACCTGTGTAAATGGTAGCCCTGGTCTTAGAGCAGAACTACCTCGCATTGGATGCGCTAGTCAGCGATTGGACCTTGCTGCCGAGGAACATCTCGACATTTATGTGGAAGAGGTGAATCAAGTTGAGAAGCTCATGCAGTATCTTCGCACGTCAAAACTACGCTCTATCGTCCGGAAGATCGATTGTCCTGCCCCATCGCCGAACAGCACCGCGCGATGGTCCAAGGCGTTGGCAATGATGCAGCAGTACAAAAAGGTGGTCGAGTACCTGGCAGGGAACAGTGCTGCGCTCGTGCAGCTGCTTCCCACCCTACCGGATCGAGTCAAAGTCACCAATCTGGTAAACGACCTCGAGAAATTCCAATCTGTGAGCATGAAGCTCCAAACGGTGAGCGTGCGTGATGCTCGAATTCTTTTTGACAAGTTGCTGGACGAGTTCAAGGAGGAGGGTTCCTGTGTCAAGCATCTTTCTGTTGGAGCTGAAGTTGTTGCGGATCCAGACTTTGAGAATGGCATTGTCAAAGTGCAAAATGGACGCGAAAATGAGCTTTCGAGTAGGGAGAAGAAACTTATGGCGCGTTTTCTCCGAGCGTCACAAGCCCAGGCGAATCCACCAGCATCCAAGACTCTTGGATTCGCTGATGCAGTTCTAGAAGAGAAGCGTGCCCTAGTTGAGCCCATGTATGAGAATCTTGGCTGGATTCCACCAATTGCGAACAGTATCAAACGGTTATTATCGCAAGCAGCACAAATGCCCATGCAGCCTGAGACGCTGGATCTCGTTTTGTATCTGCGCTACAATCGGAACTTTTGGGGCGAGACCACAGTGGCGGAAGTTATGCAACGACAGGAGGAATCCAAACGACGCAAGCGTCATCTCCCCCCGACATTTTGATGAGTATCAGTTGAAGAAGTATCTGCTTAGCATGTTTCGAGATTCTTACTGAAAATCACGTTTTGACGTTTTATTGTCATATTTGACTTCAATCAGTAAATTCGTACCAATGGACGCACAGACCGGATGGCGCCAACGGGGCTCGGGAGGCGGTGGCGTGAGACGTCCAGGAGCAACTTCAGCATTGCGAACTGCGCCTAACGCGTCGAGGACGCCCTCAACTACAGCTCACCAGCGTACAGCACGTGTCGGTGCTCAGCGAGCTTCAAACCAGGCTGGAGAGCGCAGTATCAACGGTCGGCAAAACGCATCAACCGAGCCCGTGCCTGCTTCATCTCGATGGAGAGATATGCGGCAGTCTGTACGTACTAAAGCGACCTTGGAGACTAAGGAGAACCGACCGGGCAATGCTACAATCGCTGATCTCTGTCCTGACGACCGGGAGAAGGTGGCGAAATTGGTGCGCCGTATTGTCGAGGTGAATACGCTATTGAGAGAAGTTCTAGCGGCTGTGGATTGATCTTTTTGAATACGAAGTGGTGATATTGATAAAAGTTACTGTTGTTTCGGGTTTGGAGCAGGTGGGGACTTTGCACGAGGAAGGGGAGAAGGAATTCCAGAGGCAGAGAGCAGTGCAGGACGCTGAAGTGAAGGAGCTTCGAGAACAAGTGCGACAAGATGCTGAAGAGATACAAGAGCTATTGGATGAGTTACGCTCTGCGAGGAGGAAAGCACAGTTGTTCGAAGAACGCGTGCTGGTTCTAGAAGAGAGCACAGATGCTGAGACCCGTGCACGTCTGGAGGCGGAGCAGACGCTCGATCTGCTCAAGCTTGAGGTGGGCAAGCTGCGAGCACTAGTGCAGCGGCAGCAGGGCGACATGCACCGGGAAACGAAGGAACAACAAGAAAAGTTTGATGTTGAGTTGCAACAGATGCAGGGAAAATTGAAGGAAGCACAAGAACTGCTACTGAAGGAGAGGAACGAACGGCTACTTGACAAGCAGAAGGCTCTAGATCAACGGCTTGAGAGCTCAGCTACAGCTGGAGAAGATAAACTGGACAGATTGCATTCACTTCTGCTTCAACAGCAGCAAGAGCTGCACGATAAAGCAAAAGAGCAGCAAGAGGAGATGGTGCAGAAGACAAGAGAGCAGCAGCAGCGGTTTGAGTCGGAGATGGACCAACTGAAACAACAACTCAAAGAAGCCCAAGCACAGCTTCTACACGGACACAACAGTGCAGTGATCGAGAAGGAAAAGGTTGACGCAACTTCAGTCCAAATCTCGAATGTGGAAGCTTCGGCAGTGCAAGCTATTGCTACCGACTCGCCGACAATTTCTCCTACTGAGCAGGCGTCAACCTCACCGGTACGCCAGCGTCCTGAAGCTGCGATCAGAACTCCTGATCGCTTTGTGTCGGAAATTCAAGGAGATCTTGCGATGTTCGAGGAGGTGAAGGACTTGTACGCCGAAGACTTTTTTTCATCACGCCGCTGGGGTGGGGGGCTCAATGCAGCCAACACAGTAGTTCCCCCACCAGATCGACACCTAGACGCTGCTTCTTGGCACTTCTCCCGTGTCGATTCGCCAAGAACGGATCATTTCAGTGCACCTCTCGGCCCCGCACTATCTACACAGGAGTTATCTGTACAGGATGCTATTGAGCGGGACATGGAGGCTTTGTTACGCAGCGGAGCCCTGTACACCCTGGACTCCCTCCATTAACGTGCCCTAATGATTGCACCCCGTATCTTGGATTTTCTATGCTGGTACATTATCCATTATGGCGCTGGAAGATGAACTGAAGAAGCTGCAGACCTCGGCCACGCAGCAATGGGAGCTGCGATCCTCCCAGCTCCGAAGCATTGCTGACAACCCGCAATTACTTATCCACCACCCGTCGACCCCCTTGGTCTGTGGTGCCTTCGTGCTGGGCATAGGCGTGGGCTTATTCATTCCGCGTCTGAGGCAGCCGTTCCGTCGGTTCGCGACGGTGGAGGATCTCCCTAACAAGCTTTTCCACGAGGAAGGCAAGATCAAGGCTATTGCAGTGAACTTCAGTGACGGTGACACATTTCGAGTGCGTCATTTACCACTGTTCCGAGGTGCCGGTAGCTATGAGGGGAAACTGTCCGATCACACGCTGCAGATCCGACTTGCAGGCATCGGTGCGTTGCAGTAGGAAGACTTTTGTGGTGTTTTGATGTTAATTGGATTTGATGGATATGGTGGGCAGATACACCGGAGACAGCCAAGTTCGGGAACCCCGGACAACCGTTTGGAGATGATGCCAAGAAGTGGCTGGCCTCCGCGTTAGAGGGCAGGAAGCTGACGCTCACACTGCTGCATAAAGACCAATACGCGCGTGCTGTGTGTACGGTGCAGTACGGCCGGTGGCCGTTCCGACGTGACGCATCGGAGGAGATATTGAAGGTGGGGCTGGGACAGGTGTATCGGCAAGCTGGTGCAGTGTACGGCGGCAAGCAGGAGGTTTACGAGAAGCTGGAGGAAAAGTCGAAGAAGAAAAAAAAGGGAATTTGGAGTCAAGGGAAGAAGATGGAGAGCTCCAGTGACTACAAGGCTCGCATGCGCGCAAGCTAAAATGTATGAAGCTCAAGCGTTCTCGTGTAGGTTTTCCCCGTTTTGAACAAAGTATTGTTTACATTATTTGAGTTGCTCTCTCTAGATCTTTGTTCACAAGTTGGGTTGTCGTTTTGCTTATAAGAAGATTCCTTCGCACAAGAGCTGTAAAGAAAATGAAGCACGTTAGTGGAGTTTCCACTCCAATTGTAAAATTTGTTCAAAAACACGAGAAGAAACGTACGTGAACTGGCTGGAGCACTCGTCACACGTCGTGGAGATACCCCTGGTGCGCGTTTGGATGGTGACGAAGATGTCGGCAAGCAGGGTGGTTTCAAGTGAAAGGCCCGCTGCTTGACGAGATTCGAGAAGTTCATCATCTCTCTTCGGTTTGACTCGTTACTGCACGATCGACAAGGTCGCTGAACCTTACTTTGCTTCCTGAAGAGAGTCTGTAGCATAAATAATTGCTTAGACAAGTCGCTCATGAATAGAAGTATAAAAGTTTTCCTTGTCGTACCAGTGAAGTAGAGGAAGTACACGAACACGAAGTTGTCAACTCAGCGGACAGCACATCATCCGACTTGATCCAGTTATCAGAGTTAAAGTGGCGACTTCGACCTTGTGTCACCTGGGATTCGGTTGATCTTCGATCTGGTGCAGAGAATTCCCATGCTTCTGTCTCGGTGAGGAACGTTCCCTTTCCGGGTCTCTGCACTGCGTCTTGGTCTGTTGAAGACGAAGTCCGTGTTGTTAATGGGTCGGAAGCTTGAGTCGGAAGTGTACACGTATCCATTCGCTGTACAAAGCAAGATGGTAAATGTCTGTTACACTAAACAGTGACAGCAAGTTACGTAGGCTTACCACGAAGGTAGATCGCCGCATCTTTGACGCAAACAATGGCAATTCCGATCCGTCGTTCGATTCCTCCCCGGCTCGAACTTTAACTCCTGGTGATAGCGGCATAGCGTGGAAATGCTGGTCCAATGGATCTCCATCCAAGAAATCGATCGCTTTGTCATCATCACTACCGTCGAGAATGGTGTCAATGCCACTGAACGCTGGATATGGTAAGCTTGGACGTGGTGTGATTCTATCGATATACGGGAGAGTGCTTTTCGAACTCAAACTCGTTCGCCGCGGAGGTGATTTCTGTATTGCATATTCCACCTTTACTTCCTCCTCTCTCTCACCAAAAATGGGTGTCTTAGTCGTTTGAGCCGATCCCGGAGGCTGAGGTCTTCGTCGAAGTGATGTGATCGACGACGGTGATTTCGATAAAGGAGGAGGAGATTGACGCGATTCAGTGCTTTCCTCAGTTTGTTCTTGAAGAATAGAATCTGTGTCGATGTTGAGTTGTAGCACAGTGCTATCTGCACTTACTGGATGATGAACAGCCAATAATTTTCGAGGTAAAACGATGTGGTGTCTGCCTTTGTGCGGTACTTCCGTGCTGTAGGGCACCCCTGGCTGAGGGCCTGTTGTTTCTCCACTGGAAACTGTCATCGCATTTTGTTTTTTCTTCATTTTACTCTTCACTGTCAGTCGGGAAGACGTGACCGAAGCAGGGTGTGCGTGAGAACGTGTTGCCGCTTTGACTGCGCTATGAAGCGCTTCGTTGTCATAGTGATCTCGCTTGGCCGCTCTCATCGGCACTTGTCCCCTCTGGTACGATTCATCTATAGGACATTTTTTCGGTGCATCCAGGTTTTCTAGGGGTAAATCATTGCGTCCAAGCAATGCTCTGGGGTTGTTCAACACAGATTGGTCACTTGAATCCACCCCAGTATCGCCAGTCCTAGCTATCGCCGACGCTAAAGCTTCGTCAATAACCGATAACCCCCATGTTGCCGCATATCCAAACAACCGGTTGTGTATAATTCGCTCCATCGACTCGTTTGCGCTTCCTATCGCGATTTCATCGAGAAGTTCCATCACTGCACCTTCAATATCGTCCAGACTCCATAACTGATTGCTTTCAGTAGTCGATTGTACGTCTACTTCAACTGTTGTCTCCTCACTGTTCGGTTGTTGAAGCACCGAGTCTTGAAGTTTTGCACTTTCGCTGGTATCAACCAACTGAGACCCCCGTTGAGTCAGTGGCTCCTCCGGAGTCATTTTGGCATCGTCCGTCGCCAAAACTTTCGTGGGGACAAGGGAAGCTGAAGCGTTCAACCATGTTGACTAAAATACTCGGCTATAAAATACTCGGCTATTTCGGCTGCGGTGATGCTACAGCTAGGGCCGCCAGCTCTTGCACCATCGCCTGCTGAAATACTGGTGAGCTAACGGGCTGTTTTTCAGCAGGTACGCGACTCGCTAGGTCTTCAGCTATTTGTTGTCGCTCTCCCGGGGTGAGTGTTTGAGGTGCGGGCTGTCGACCAAAGAGTCTGCTTAGAACTCCTCGCTTTGGTGGCTTCGTGGGTGGAGCGTTCTGGTGGTTGTCGATACTTTTTACTGGTGTTCGATCCCGACTGCCCGGTCGCTCTTGCTTTTGAAGTTCGGAAAGCTGCTCCTTGAGCTTGACTACTTCGCTTTCGAGCTCAACTTGTCGACTGCGTTGAAGCTGTTCCCGCTCTGCAAGCTCCAGCCGATGCCTCTCTTCTCCTGATAGCAAAACCGGAGGTTTTTCGTTTGTCGACTCTTTCGTTTCGACGTTGAAGTAGATGGTAGCTTTATCGTCCTTGATCTCGATCCAGTCGCCATGTTGCGCTGCAACAGACCAAGGTAGCCACGTATGTCGCCGTTTAGCACCTTTTGCGTGGGTTTTATCAAAACACCCGCCACAGAAGCCATCGCCACAGAGATTGCAGAGTCTTGAGCTTGCACGAACGTCACATTCGACACAGTATCTGTCCGTTTCTTTCTCTAGTAGATCACGCAGCACGTCTAGTGCTGTCCAGGTGTGCTGCAAGCTCCGAGTTTTACTCCCAGCGTGGGAGGAGGTGAAGCATTTTTCACAAAACTTGTCTCCGCCACAGGATTCACATTGTCTTACAGCAAGAGCGTGGCCACAATCACAGCAAAGCAAAGCTCCTCGTCGAAATCGCAAAGCTTTTTCCACATGTCGGAGCTTCTGGACTGTCTCGTGGTCGCGGGCAAAACAACTCTCACAGTAGAAGGAGCCTGGAGGCTCTGTGTCATTGGCAACAGTTGTTGAAGTAGGATCTGAAATGGAGCACCCATAGCAGTAGTAAGCCGCCAAGCCCTTTTCTGTTGTTTCTTGGCTGTTGGTGTCATCATCGACGACGCATTCCAATTCCGACTGGCATCGGGCTGGAATAGCAGCAGCTTCTGGAACAACCTCGAAATCGTGCTTGGTTTTGCTTACTGTCGAGTTTTCTTCATTCGGGTTGGTTGTGTGCTGCTTAAAGCATGGTGTACAGTAGAACGCTCGCTTTGTATCGTCGCAGTCCAAACATCGCTTTGTTGCTTGAAGTTGCTGACACTTGATACACTTGCCTTCTCGTAAAATCTCTTCGAGTGGATCGATTTCTTCGACTTTAGCATCATTTGAGGTTTCGGGCAGTTCGGTTTCAACCTCTGGCGACGTCTTTGGTCTCTTGGGGGGTGGATCCCAGCTACTTTCTCCCGTTCTTTCGTTGTAGTAGTACACGTTTCCAAAATCATCTTGGAGCTGAATCCATGGGTCTTTCTCCTCCTCCTCTTCTGCCTGTTTATCATCACCATCTTCAGTCTTTTTCGTCACTGGTGTCTTTAGTAGAGATTCAATTTCCCGTTCAGCAGCGAGTTCTTTAGCTTTGTACTCAGCAGCCTCAGCCTTGACGCGAGCCAGATCCGCTTCTCTTCGTGCTTCGCGTAGTTGATTGGCAGCTTCTTGTGCTCTTTGAACACATAACTCCATTTGCTCTCGATCATAGCGCTCTTTCCACACTCGCTCTTCCTCTTTCCGCTTCCGTTCACGAATATACGCTTCTTTTAGTTCCGCTAGTCTTCGTTGTTCACGAACACGACGAACGTAGCGCTTCGCTAGCCACCTTTGAGCTGCACTTTGAATCACGATCGCTTTCTTCTCTTTGAGAAGGCGAAGTTCCTCCATTTGCAGTCGGTGAACCCAGTAGCCCATACGAGTAGCGTATCCTCGATATCTACGCTGCAGAAATACGGCAGCGTGGTCTTCATGGGCCAAACGTTCACGAGCAGCCTGAACTTGCGCGCGCAGCCACCGCAGCTCTTTAGTGGTAAAGCACGAGTCATCTTCGAGAAATCGTTGGGTTACATACGTTAGAAGCTCGGAAGAAGCCTGGTGAGTAGACCAGCCAACCCCTCCTCGAAATTCATCGCTCTCTGAGCCGAAGTATCGCCGTTGTTCAATTTTCACGATGTTTAGAGCTTCTCGAAACAAACGAGCGGTCTGTTCAGCCTCGCGCTGGCGAACTAGTTTCTGGATGAGAAGCACAGAGGCCTCTCGTCTTCTTGCTTCAACTCGCAGTCTATTAAGAACTTTGCGAGCGGCACGGCAAGCAAATACCCCTCTAGCCCACTGTTGAAGCTTGAGGACGGCCTGATACCGTCGAGTCCGGCGACGACGAGCTAGAGCACAGCGAATGCTGGATTGGATGATCACCGCGGCTTCTTTCGCTTTTCGATAGCGATTTCTAGTTATCATGCCACGTACATGTCGTTGGATAACGGTTGAAGCTCGTCGACGCTCCTCTTCCTCAGCAGCCAAAAGTGATCTCTTGCATCTCGCACGATAACAACGGAAGCCACTTTGAATCGTGATAGCAGCTTGCACACGGCACTGAATAATTCTCTCTTTTCGTTCTGCGAATCGGAGCCCCAACGCATACAATCCTCGTCTTCGGCGCCAGAAACGCTGGAGATAAATTGCAGCTTGCTCCTTCCGAAAAGCTCGTAGTTTCCGTTCGTAGATTCTTCGCGCTAGTAAGCCTCGGAAGACGCATTGAACAGCTATTGCGGATCGCCAACGAAGTCGTGCCAACTCCTCTGCTGAAGCACGAGCCCGAGCATACTCAATCAGCCTCTTTCGTTCCCGAAATTTCGAATGAAGGACGGCGATGAAGAGCTGGTGTTTTAACCACCGCTGAAGACGAAAGGCGGCCAGGTTTGCCTTGATAAGCCACTGCTTCCGTCGGAATACTTGGTTTCTGGCTAGAAATCCTCGTACAATACGCTCCATCTGAATCGCAGCTTTGGCCTCGAGTATTAATCGACGCACTCGCGCTTCTCGACGAAGTGCTACTTCCAGTCGTGCTAAGTGAGCTCTCCATTGCGCCTGGATCCTTATAGCTCCCTCTTTACACCTTACACGACGTCCAACGCGACGTCGTACAGCTACCCGCCGCAAGAAAAGCTGCAAGTTCCTCGCAGCGCGGGTCTGCTTGACGAAGTCGAAGCCAATTCGAAGAGTTCCCCACCTCATCATAGTTCCGTAGCGCTCAAAGCGCAACAGCGCTTGAATCGTTTGGTTCCGTCGATAATCCGCAGCTTGAGCAGCTTGCCGCAGCGCTTCAAGATGTAGCATCGATCGCCGTGCTCTCAATGCTTTTTGAATGACACTGGCTGCAAAGTTTCGCTCTTGATCGACCATTTCTTGGATTACGATCAGCCAAAGGTGAAAGCCTTGAGCTAATGTCCCCACGTACGCATCGCTGGAAACTCGATCGAGCAATTTTACTGCGCGCTTTTGAGCCTGAAGGAGAGCTTCAATCCGTCGATCTTCGTGTCGAGCTGCTTCAAGGAATTCTTTCCAGCGAGTAAAGCTATTGAAGAGCATTCGATGCTGGAGCTTGGCGAAAATGGCAGTGACCACACGTAAACCATCCACCTGTGCGTCGGATCGACGCATGAGGTTGCGTTCGAAGAGGAACGTCAACGGCAGGCGAGATTTCTCCTCTGCTATACGCGCCATGACGCTCTCTTCCAGTCGATGCTCTTCTTCTTCGAGTTGCTGGATCTGCTGTGAGTAGTTGTCGACTAAAGTTCGTGTCGTGGGGGATCCTTTAAGCTTGAAAGCCTCGAGTTTACTCACGGAACTAAGAGACTTCGTCGTGATAATGGGAAACCTCAATGCAAGGAGATCCTTACGCTTCTTTGGCTTCTTCTGGTGACGTATGTGAAGTAGAGTATCATGATCTCGTCGTAGCAGTTCTAGCATCGATTCAGAATTCTCCAGCCGATTAGTGGACGATATTGGGGTTGGGAGTGATAACAAAGGCATTAAAGTTGTCCTATCTCGCGGAGATCGCACCTTAATCTCTTCAATCGATGGATCATTGTTCATCGTCTGCTCCTCCGTAGTTGAAAAGTGCTTTTCATGGTTTCGACGTATGTCACTGCTCTTCTTCTTCGCTTTATGTCTCCCATTCCTCGCAGGTCGTAGCTCGTCGCCTTTGAATCTAACTTGGCGTTTTCCTTTTCGCTTTCGAACTTGGACTTTATCTTCGCGACCATCGTCACTTGAGCACGCAGGGGAACAAGGCGAAGCGTCTGCCACCCAATCAAAAGGCGAACGGAACTCTTCGAGTGTTTGTCGATCCACTCGGAGCCATGGGTACTTCGACGCCAGGTAGGTCACATCCCATTGACCTCGGGGAGGCAGCGCCATAGTCACTAAAACTGTTTTTTTTTGTCATGTTGAAGTTCTCGCAATCACAAACCCGATACTATTTGTGTAGCAAAATGTCATAGAGAACTTACTCTCCTCCGGCCATGGATACTTCCAGCTCGCTCCGGCCTCCTGCTGTGGCTTTCAAGCGGAATTTTTTTCGTGATAAGCTCCGCCCAGGAGTATCTTCAAAGCCCCAGCTTGAATCGGTGGTGGGCAATAACGATGAAGACGAGAGGGGGGAGAGAAGGACGGTGCTGTCACGAAGAGCTAGTGGTATACGTCAAGAAAAGAAACAGGAGTTAGCAGCCGCGCTACTGCAGCATCAAGTCCAGTTGTGGCTGTTGCGACGGCAGGAAACGCTACGAGCTCAAGAGGTCACGAGGCTCCGTGGGGAGCTACGTAAAGCTGCTGTGCACGTGATTGAAGAGAGTTATGATCGTTATGTCAAGCGACGAGCAATTGGTAAATATTTGCACGAATTTGAGAAGCTTGAGACGAAGGTGGACAAACTACTGCAAATTTGTGTTGTCCGCAAGCGTCAAATGGAGGAAGTTCAGCGATTTGCGAGCCTTCGACGACAGCAGAAGCAACTGGAAGAGAACCGAAAGCGGAAGGTTGTGTACGACTGGTTTTCTTTCTACATCCAGACGCGACACAAGGAACAGGAACAAAAGGTCGCTAGAGCGCACCAACAAGCTATTGGTTGGGTACGGCGATGGACATTGCGGAAACGGTGTGAGGCGCGAGCCGCTGCTCGAGAGAGAGAGAGACAAGAAGAAGAACATCGGCGCACGAATGCTCAGAGGATTGTGACTGTATATCGAGCGTACTTACTGTGCCGCAGAGCGAAGGAACGTGTTCAACGTCAAAGACGCATGCGTGACGGGATGGCGAAGCTTTGTAGGACTTTTCGGTTGAGTGTGCTGCGAACTGCTCAATCTCGTTGGGCTGAATGGGTTCTGGAACAAAAGGCAGCCCACAAAGCTGCGGGAACGGTACAACGAATTCATCGTGGGCGTCAAGCTAGAATTCGGTATGCAAAAGCTGTTGCCAGTTGTCATAAACTACAACGCGTGTTCCGCGGCCATCAAGCGCGACTGTTTTGTATGGAATTAAAGCGATTGCAGCGTCAAAATGCAAGAGAACGCCATCAAAATGCGGCGGCTACTGTGATCCAGCGGTTTGCACGGGGCTACCTAACGCGACTATGGTTTCGCGATGTGCTGCTAAAACTACGCGAGCGATTCCGATGTGCAAACTGTGGCGCTGTCGAGCCTGGAGGAACCTACTGTAAGTACTGCGGACGCCATCGCCCATCGTTTGTGGCGCTTTCAAACGTCTTGATGCTTCATGAGAAGTGGCGGCACCGGAAATCTTTGACGATGATAACAAAAACAGCGGAAGAAGGATTGGAAGTACTAGCGAACGAGGTGCCAAATATTTCCGTGCCAGTGGCGCCTTCACTTAAGAAACCAACACTTCTTTGCGGTCGATTTTCGAGTTTGAGATTACAAGCGATTTCTTCCGGCAGCATTGAGCTGTTAACTTCGCTGCCGGCGGTCCTATCACCTCGCCACCGTCGAGTGGTGGCTCGAAACAGCGGCATACAGCCAATTCCTAACATTCGAAGGAACTCCATTGCATCCATTAGCGAACAAACGGCCTTGCGTGCGATGGCTATTGCTGATCTACAAGTGAAGTTCACCGCCGCCACTCAAGTCAATGTACTAGAAATGCATCTCAATCGTCAGCAAAAGGCCTACAAGGCAATCAACAGGTGAATCCAGATATTTCATTTCAAATTAAAAGATGGTTGTTAGCTGTTTTGGCTATGATTTATTCTTCGGTACCAGGCCACTGGCCGCAGCACTGTTTACAGAAGTCATTGGCGTCTTGATGGCGAACCACTCGTGTAGCAAAGCATCCTGCGCTGTAAGCCGTCGTGCCGGATCTTTCGTTAACAACCCTCGCAGTAGCGATTTTCCTGCTGGAGACACGCTTCTCCACGCTGCATCTGTCTCGAGATTAATTTCTGCATGGAGCGTCTTCTGAATTACCTCACTCTTCGCTTTGCCATAGAAAGGAAGCTCGCCACGAAGCAGCAGGTACATGATAACGCCAAGTGACCAGATATCGGCTTCACGGCCATAGCCCACAAGCGCCAGCACCTCTGGAGCCACGTAGTTGAGAGTTCCACATGGCATTTTCATGAGTTCTTCGGGGTGGACGAGCTTTGACAACCCGAAATCTGCGATCTTGAGATCCGTCAAGGTATCCCCGCAGAGAATATTTTCCGGTTTCAGGTCTCGATGAACGATACCCAGACGGTGCAAGTAGCTGACGCTTTCAAGTAGTGGGCGCATGACCACACGAGCCTCGGTCTCTGTGTATCGAGCACGTCCAACGATACGGTTGAATAACTCGCCGCCTGACACGAGTTCCGTGACGATGAAAATGTACTGACGGTCCTCGTAGACGTCGTACAGGCGAATGATGTTCGGGTGGCGGACGAGCTTCAAGATGGCGATTTCTGTGCGCAGAAGCTCTTTTTCAGTGGGCTGCAACTTGCTCTTGTCGATGATCTTCACCGCTGACTTGAGGCCCGTGTGTTTGTGTGTGGCTTCACAAACCTTGGAAAACCGTCCACGTCCAAGCTGTGCGCCAACGCCGTAGGCTTCTTCAATTGCGATTTTGTCGGTGGCTTGACGCAGAGCCGCTGCCCAGCGCTTCTGCGCTTCAATAGAGCGTGTGAACACTGTACGCTTCTCACGTGAACTGCCAGCCTCGGGAACGATGTCGATCCCGTAGTAGTGGACGCCCTTTTCCACGATCTCATTCTGTACAGGCTGCACTTCCACATAGCAGTCACTTAGGAACGTCACTCCACGAGGAGCTGTATCGTCCGGAGAGCTATACAAAATGGACGGTTAGTTCCTTTTCGGAGTAATGTACTGGCATGAACGTACGCGTAGTAATAGAGGAAGTTTCCCTGTAGCACGTAGTGGCGTTTGGTCATCTTTCGTAGGCGCGAACCGCGCTTCCACAAGTCCCCGGAGACGCTGTTCGAATCATCCACCAAAGTGGCCCCTGGGATCTCGTCTAGCGCTAGCGAAGGTGTCGGACTCCCGCCCGAGCTAGTAAAGGACCCACATCTCGACACTGAGACGGTACCCGACGTTCCAGTGGGCAGCAAAAGCAGACGCTCTACTTCAGCCAAAGCTACTTGGATCTTTGAAGTCACGCTCTCGACGTTGCAGCCTTGTTTTGCTTCCTGTAGCAGGTTACGAGTCTTTTCCAGATCTTTACGGTTGGAAGCATCGGCGGCGCTTGCTTTCACACCCGGTCGACTGTCAGATCATGAGCATTCAAAGTCAATTGTGTGTTCAAGAACAGGAAAGTAGAATTACAACGTACTTCACATGTAAGCTTGCGAATGAGTTGCGCTTCGTTCGGAGTCCGTGTTCCCCAGGGCAGGGACTACCGGGTGGTAAACTAGACCTGTATTGTCAAACAAATCACGGTTAGACTCGCTTTCTAGCTTTTTGATTGACATGATAGATAAATTACCCGTCAGCTGGAGCAAGAGGGGCTGGACTATTACTGTGGGGACTGGGATTACCATCCCTCAAAGCGTGATCTTCCACGGGCAGGACACTCATGAGGAACTGCGAGAAAGACAAACGTATCAAATCGTATGAACTGGCGGCACAAAGCAATTGTACTCACGTTGGTAACGCCGGGAGTGTTCTCACACCAGTGGCAGAATTGCTCAAAGCTGAGGCGGGTGCTGGGCGAGGAAGGAGTTGGAAACGCCAAATCCACTAGAGCCTCAATCTCCTCCATCTTAGGACAAGCACATGAATTAGAAAGCTCACTTCAAAGGCAACATGTACGTACAATTTTGCCTGGAGTTGGCATTTCTGGAGAATTATTAGTCTCTTCATCCGTCTTGGGCTTGATAAGCTCCAGCGCCGACTCTGGGAACTGGTGCAGCATCGTCATGAGCTCGTGGCGTGAAATCGATCCAGCTCTACATAGCACACGCTTAGTAAATGGTAAGTAGCTACAGCCCAACAACGTACTCGCTGAGATCGTAGAGATCAAAGATGAATTTGAGCTTCTCCTTCCTCGAGCCCCGGAAGAGAATCGCCAGTCCATAGACAAATTCGTTGTAGTGGATGGAACCGGAGCCGTCCTTGTCAATCACCTCGAACAATCGTTCGCCCAGTAGTCCACGCATAGGGAAACACTTGAGAAACGTCTCCTTTTCGACGCTGATACCGTCTTTCCCGTTAGCTAGACCTTTGAACGTCTCTCGTAACAGACGAATCTCCTCATCGCCAAAGCGCTTCAAGGCCTCGCGCTCTTCCGTCGACAGTCGTCGGCCTGAGAACTCCCTGGACATGGGCGAGTTCCCCATCGTTGATAGAACTTATGGTGTGTGTGTTGTCTGGAGTTAGAAGGAAAATGAATAACGTTGAATACCAACAATAGAGCAGTCAGTTTTCAGGTGTGAGCATCGTCTCTTACGTTTGACACGTACCTATGCATATACTGTAGTGTACTGCACTAAGTGTAGACATCGAAAGAAAGTGATCGACGAAATGACATGAGTTGAAACGTAGTACCGTTTTATCTACTTCGGACCTTGTCTTCCGGTTTCTCCATCGAGAGCATACGACGACAGCTGCATGTAAGGTAGACCCTTGAAATCTCCTGATCACCAAAGCGCTTCATGCGTGCTGTTCTGACAACATTAAAAAACTCATCAAAGACGGATGGTTTGTCTTCTATTAGTCTCTCACCGAGTATCTTTTGAATCTGGAGCTTAGTGCGTCGAATCAATGAAATAAACCTTAGAAAACTGGCAAAAGAGTTCATCGTTGCGACGCATAACAGCTTTTTTAATTGTCTTAAAAGAAAGAAAGAACAACAAAAAGGAACCTGCCACGAAGTTGTTTAACTCGCGCTACTCGTGAGCATGAGTGTGCCACTCGGACCATTGAAGGAAGGCAATGGTGGGGCCATCGAGTCGTTCACGGGTTCCTTTTGAGCCTCAACCGGGGTCGGCAACGGGACATCGACGAAATCATCTTCTTCTTCCTCCTCCATCTCCTCCTCGTGCTCCTCCTCATCCTCCTCCTCCTTCATTTCCTCCAAGGGAACCTCCTCGTGCTCCTCCTCATGCTCCTGCTCCTTCATTTCCTCCAAGGGATCAGTCAGCAGGGTCGGAACAGGCTCCGTTGGCACCGGGACTGGTTCCTTCTCTTCGCACTCGTGCTTGGGGGACATTTCCAGGGCTTGACAGTCGTTTGCGGGCGCCTTCGCTCCTGCCTTCTTTGGCGCGCTGTCGCAAACGTAGAGAGAGCGATCTCCACGCCCCTCCGTGTTCCGCAGAACACGTGTCTGCGGGTCGATCGCTTTGCGGAGGATGCTGAGGTCGCCATGGTGCCACAGCTTCACCCGAATGCGGTCGATGACTGCGTCCGGGTGACGAAACTCTGCCGTGTTCTTCCAGCGGGTGCAATTCTCATGCGCGTCGACGAGCTGCTTCTTCAGTCGCCCGATCTCGTCCTGCTGCTCCTTGATCTCGTCCACCAGCGCCGCATCTCTCTCCACCAGGACAGAGTTCAGCTCGCTGATCCTTTCCACGACGAAACCGGAGGACTCCGCCATCACTTGGGCCTTGCGTTTTCTTGCTATGCGCTCCATCTCGAGAAACCGTTAATGAGAGAGAACGGTGGCTGCGTTCGGGGTGAAGAGTGAAGTTCCTCCTGCCCGGAAGTGAAGGGCCTTGACAAGTACGGGGAATTTTCCAAATTGAAGCAATAGTATTGATGTTCTCTCAAGGGAATCCTTCCTCAGCGCCGCGTCCCAGCACCATCCAAACTACATTGGGCACAAGAGACGTGGTGGATGATTGATATTGACGCCACCCGCTCGAGCATCCGCGACGTCTTGCAAAGGAAACATTTAAGAAGACTACCGGTACAGACACCTTCGGTTAAATCGCCTGGCGGCAGCATCTTGGAAGCTATTGGCGTGTATACACTATACACTATATACGTCTGTTACGTCTACCACACCACACTCCCCCTTTAGATTTTGGAGCCATCCAAGTCCAAGTGTGTACAGGCAAAATGCACCTCCTGAACCTGACGCTCCAGCCGCCAACGGGCGTGCACTTGGCCGTGTACGGCAACTTCTCGGCCCCTCAGGCGCAGGAGTTCGTGGTGGCGCGTGGCGACGTACTGCAGCTGGTGCGTCCGGACGAGGCGGGGCGTCTCGAGGTCGTCATTTCTACCCAAGTCTTCGGGGTTGTACGAGCTCTCCAGCCCTTCCGCTTGACTGGAGGAGAACGGGACTACCTGGTAGTAGGATCCGATTCAGGGAAGATTGTCGTACTGGAAGTGAACGCTTCCTCCAGCCAATTCGAAGCCAGACAGAGCGAAACTTACGGCAAAACTGGCTGCAGACGTATCACGCCGGGTCAGTACTTGGCTGCAGACCCCAAGGGCCGCGCCATCATGATCGGAGCGGTGGAGAAGCAGAAGTTGGTCTACGTCATGAACCGTGACGCGTCCAGTCGGCTGACGATCTCGTCGCCTTTGGAGGCGCATCGCTCCAACGCTATCCACTTTGGAGTTGTGGGTCTTGATGTGGGCTTTGAGAACCCCATTTTCGCTTGTTTGGAGCTGGATTATGCTGAAGCTGATGCTGATCCCAGTGGCCAAGCTGCTAGAGAAGCTGTGAAGACGTTGGTGTACTATGAACTGGATCTTGGACTCAATCACGTGACCAGAAGATGGAGTGAACAGGTCGTAAGAACGGCCAATATGTTGGTAGCCGTGCCTGGAGGAGGTGACGGACCTGGAGGCGTGCTTGTGCTGGGGGAGAACACTGTGCAGTACAAGAACGAAGGACACCCGGAGCTCACCTGTGCCATCCCTCGACGTGAAGGCGAGCACAGGGATATTGTCATCATCTCGGCAGCTACACACAAACAGAGAGACTTGTTCTTTGTGTTGCTGCAGTCCGAGCTTGGAGATTTGTACAAGATCTCGCTGGATTACTCGGGAAACGCTGTAGAAGAGATCAAGATCCAATTCTTTGATACAGTACCTGTGGCGTCGGCCATGTGCATCACGAAGACAGGGCTGCTCTTTTGCGCGTCCGAGTTCTCAAACCACTATTTATTCCAGTTTTTGAGTATTGGCGAGGGCGACGATACGGCTAAGTGCTCAAGTTTGGCCATGGATCCGACCGAGTTCTCGACGTTCCCGCTGAGAAAGTTGACGAATTTGGCACTGGCGAGCTCATCGCCCAGTTTGAGCCCCGTGACGCAGCTGCTGGTGGACGACTTGGCGAATGAACAGACCCCGCAGATGTACGCGCTGTGTGGCAATACCAACCGTTCGTCGCTGCGTGTGCTGCGTCACGGTCTTCCGATCACGGAGATGGCTGCAAGTGCGCTCCCTGGTGTTGCCAAGGCAGTTTGGTGTCTGAAAGAGTCCTACTCAGACCCGTACGATAAGTACATTGTTGTGAGTTTTGAAGACGCGACGTTGGTGCTGGAGGTGGGCGAGACTGTCGAGGAAGTTGCTCAGTCGGGATTCCTTCGTGACCATGGATCTTTGTTGGTGGCGCTACTGGAAGACGACTCGAAGCTGCAAATTCATACTAACGGAATCCGACACGTGCCGAAGTTTCAGCCTGTTACCGAATGGAAGGCGCCTGGTAAGAAGGTGATTGAGCATTGTGCTGCGAACTCTCGTCAGGTTGTGATCTCGCTTGCTGGTGGAGAAATTATTTACTTCGAGCTCGGTCAGTCCGGCGAACTGGCGGAGAAGGGCAAGCTGGATCTGGGTTTCGAAGTTTGCAGTTTGGACTTGGGCGAGGTTCCTGAGGGTCGCCAGCGTTTCCAGTTTATGGCGGTAGGCAGCTGGGACAACACGGTCCGCATCCTGTCTTTGGATCCCAACGAGCTGTTCCGTCAAAAGTCGACATTGGCGTTGACGTCGCACCCGCACACACTCTGCCTCGCCCAGTTGCAGAACGAGCCATCAACCGCTGACTCGGAGCTCTCTTCCCAAGCGCTCTACCTGAGCATCGGACTGGACAATGGTGTGCTTCAGCAGTCGCTCATTGATCCGATCACAGCTACCTTGACGGATTCTCGCTCTCGCTTCCTCGGCACAAATCCGGTGAAGTTGTTCCGCGTGGCAGTCGAAGGAAAACGCTCAATCCTTGCGCTTTCCAGTCGTGCGTGGATCTCTTACTTCCACCAGACACGAAGACATTTGACGCCGCTGTCGTGCGAACTTCTTTCTTACGCCAGTTCGTTCAACTCCGAACAATGCCCCGGGGGTATTGTTGCTCTGACTAACGAAGGCATGAAGATTCTGACGGTGGATCAGCTCGGTGACACCTTCAACCAGCAAAAGTGCAATTTGCGCTACACACCTCGCAAGGCAGTGATCCACTCTCCATCTCGACGACTCGTTGTCATTGAAAGTGATCACAACGAATACGGCGCTGCTTACAAGAGACAGCATGGTCTCCACATCCCTGATATTCGTAGCGCTAACGATCAAGAAGACGAAGCTGAGGACGAGATTAACGACGCGCTCCTGTTCCCTCGTAGCTCTCTTCCCGTTGAGAAGGACAAGTGGGCTTCTTGTGTGCGGATTGTGGACCCGGTGTCATGCCAGACGGTGGTTTGCGAGGAATTGGATGTGGACGAGCGTGCTCGGAGCATTGCTACTTGTGTATTCCATGATCGTGGTGGCGAAGCGTTTATTATCGTGGGCACTGTAAAGAAAATGCAGTTGCACCCTCAGAAGGCCCCGGCTGGAGGCTACCTACGTGTCTACCGCGTCGTCGAAGGTATGCAGCTGGTACTGGTTCACACGACTGAAATCGACGACATCCCGCATGCCATGTGCGAGTTCCAGGGGCGCCTACTTGTTTCTGTTGGACGAGCTCTCCGAATCTACGACTTAGGAAAGAAGAAAATGCTGCGCAAGTGTGAAAACCGCAATTTCCCATCTATTTTGGTGGAGTTGAAGGCTGCGGGCGATCGAATTTACGCGTCAGACATGCACGAGTCTTTCCACCTTGTCAAGTACAAGAAGGACGAGAATCAGCTCGTGATTTTCGCAGATGACTGTGTGCCACGCTTCATAACTAGCAGCGTCTTGCTTGATTACGACACGTTGTGCGGTGCCGACAAGTTCGGGAACGTATTTGTGTCGCGACTTCCGTCCGAGGTATCTGATGAGATCGACAACCCTACAGGCAACCGCATCTTGTGGGATTCGGGCCTTCTCAACGGTGCTCCTAACAAGCTAGAGCAGGTGGCGCAGTTCCACGTGGGTGACGTTGTGACCAGCATGGTGCGAGCAAGCCTGGTTCCTGGAGGAACTGAGGCGATCCTTTACGCGACGATCTTGGGCCGCATCGGTGCTCTCATCCCGTTTACATCGCGTGAGGATGTGGACTTTTACACCCACCTGGAGATGTACATGCGTCAGGAGCAACCCCCGCTTTGCGGCCGAGACCACTTGTCGTACCGTTCGTACTACATTCCCGTGAAAAACGTCACGGATGGTGATCTGTGCGAGCAGTTTAGCTCTCTCAGCGTGGAGAAACAAGCTAGTGTGGCTGAGGACCTCGACCGGACTCCCGCTGAGGTATTGAAGAAGCTCGAGGACATTCGCAACCGTCTCCTGTAAGATGATGGCGGTTTCTAAGCTACAGATATCTGAAAAATTAAAAAGAGAGGTGAAGCATCAGTAACACCAATCAAAGCTGAGTTCTAGAGCAAACTTGCAAGTGCTGTCATTGATCACTACGAGTGAGGGGCAACGCCGTCTGGGAGGTGCATTTCCCGATCGCTGGCGTTAGGAAAAAGTAGCGCTTTCGATTCTCGGTAAATGTCCTGCAGTACGGCAACTCGTGGTCGGAACGTCTACCACATCACCAACTATGAGTACTGCATTCAATCACATCGTCCTTCGTGCTACTTACCTCGAATGGCAACACCATATCGCTCTGGCCTTCCACCATGAGCACCAACAAGTAAACGACATCGGAGAACGTAATTGCTTCGTTCACCGCCACACCACAAATCTTGTCCAGATCCACAAACTAACACAAATGCGAACACTGAGCATCTAATGTTGATTCATCAACTATCATCTCCAATCTCACCTTGCTGCTTACTGCCCCGCTGCGTCGCCTTTTGCTCAGCTTCACTCCAAGTGCCGGGACCACTAGCATCGACTCTGCCCCAAAATCAATATCTCTATCAGCAGTACTCCTGTAATAACACTATTGAGCAGCAATACCTTCGACAATGACGCTGCCAGAAACCTGGAAGACCCACATAGCCAATATAACCAGCAATAGACCCAATACAAGTCGACTGCGAGATGATACACCCCATTCAACGGTCGATAGCACGCCACCGGAGCCGAAAAGCAGCGCAATAATCAACCACCAGGTAAACGACCCTCTGTTCTCATAGGCATTGGGTCCAGATAGCGCAAACTCCACGCCTTGGTGTCCATACGCCCGCACGCGCAAAGCCACTTCATCTGCTCGTGGCATCTTGCTACCAAATGCGATCGTACATAATGGCTACATCAATTTATGTGGCGCACATTTTACATAGAGACGCAGTCGCAATGAACACCTCCAAAGCTGGACGAGTTCAGGCCAAGAGGCTGCAGCATGCGGCAGATGAGCACGAATTGGACCTGTTTCTCAATGCACCACAGCGCTCACTACAATCGCCAGCATCTTCTGACCCGAATACAACTGCCACCGTTGAAAATGGACCCGTGGAAGCTTCAGAATCCAAAGAATTGCCTCGTGGGAGTGCCGACACTGGCGCTTTATTGCCTGGTTTGGTCATTCTCAAGGGATTCCTGACGCCCCTAGAGCAGCAGGAACTTGTCGATGATTCTAGACGGATGGGGCTTGGAGAAGGGGGCTTTTATAAGCCTACATACGCCAGCGGAGCCAAGTGTCGATTGCATCAGATGTGCCTCGGACGCCACTGGAATGTCAAGTCGGAGAAATACGAAGACCGACGAAGCAACCACGACAATGCTTCAGTACCTGAACTACCGCAGAGCTGGAAGACGTATGCGCAGCGCAGTCTGGACATAGCGAAGAAAATCGATCCACAAGTGATGGGATCCTGCAAGGCAATGACGCCGGACATTTGTGTCGTCAATTTCTACAAGAAGGCGGGAAGGAACGGCATGCACATCGACAAGGACGAGAGTGATGAGGCAATGAGTATGGGCTCTCCGGTGATTTCGTTCTCAATTGGTTGCGCGGCTGAATTCGCGTACATTGACCACTACCCGGAGCCCCATGAGGCGGTACCGATTGTTCGCCTTGAATCAGGCGACGCGTTGGTTTTTGGAGGCCCCGCGAGGAGTGTTGTGCATGCATTGACCAGAGTGTATAATGGCACCCAACCGTCCTGGCTGCATATGCGCTCGGGGAGACTCAACCTCACGTTTCGCGAGTATAAACCGAGTGAGCTTGAGAGATAACTTGAGATAATATGGAACCAAGCGATGTGGAGCAAGTATAGATATTCATGCGGCTCTTGTTACATGTACCTGAAAAAATGCCGGCTACCGATAAACTTTTGTGTTGTACCGCTTTGATTTAAGCACTTCAACTAGATCAAATATCCACCAATCAGCATGTTTTACTTAAGTTTAGACGAATCAAGTCACCTATAAGTCTTAGTATTCTTCTGATTGGCTGGATCGCCTTGTAAAAATCCTCGAGGGGGATCGCAAGATCCACAACGTGAAAGAGGGAGAAACAAAAGGAAAATGGACTCGATCTTCGGCATCGTAGGAAAGGATTTCGTGCTGCTGGCGGCAGACTGCAAAGTGGTGCGCAGTATTCTGGTGTACAAGGATGACGAGGACAAGGTGCGTCTCTCCATGCAACTCTCACGCTTTAATGGTTTTACTAGCAGCAGCAGATCAACTAACCTCTTTTGTATCATAACTAACGCTTCGTTTCCTCGTTTAAATATTATTATGGTAGTCCACTATCCTGGACGACCACAAGGTGCTGGTAGCGTCGGGCCCGCAGAGCGACCGTCTAGCCTTTGGCGAATACATTCAGAAGAACATGAAGCTATACGAGCTGCGCAACGGCGTGACGCTTAACGGCCCCGCTACGGCCAACTACGTGCGCGGGGAGCTGGCTCGCTTTCTGCGTCGCGCTCCGTACCAGGTGAACCTGCTCATTGGTGCCGTGGACGCCGCGCCCGAGCAGAAGACCGAGCCCACTCTGCACTGGATCGACTACCTCGGCTCCATGGTGAAGGTGAACTTCGGCGCGCACGGCTACGGCGCGCACTTTTGCCTGTCGATCTTCGACCGCGAGTGGAAGCCCGATATGACCCTGGACGAGGCCAAGGATGTGCTGAAGAAGTGCCGCGCAGAGCTCGACATGCGCTTCCTGGTGCGCAACGGCCAGTGGGCGTACACGGTACGGAACTTGGAGATACCTTTGAGATAGAGGAGTTACTGACCTTTTCGTTGTATGTTGTTGCTTTGCTGCAGTTGATTAACGCAGATGGCATCTCGCAGGTGAAGATCGAGTAATTGGGCATACAGAAGAAAGAGAGAGTGCGGCGTAATTGAATGCCTCTCGGCTTGCTTTCTTTTATATTGTTGATTCTGTGATGGGGTATTGATTCTTTGAGGCGCTGCGGTCAGGCTTCAAGCAGCTCTGGACTTACGCTCTTGAGCTTTCCGGCGGTTATCGCGGTATCGACGCAGCTCCTCCCTGTTGGAGCAAGAGAATATTGCACCGGGAGGATTAAATTCGAGCAATAATAGGGACCAAGCAACAGGACCTTACCTTTTCTGCTGCCGCGCTCGATCAAGATTCGGCTCGGGGAACTGGTTAGTAACCTCCTCTCCGTCTTTGTCGTCTTGTTCGCTTAGTTCTCTGTGCGTGAGTAGGGCTTCAGCTGCTTCTGTAGTCGGCGGATAGTATTCACTGGCGATCTTGATCCACTGCCGTGCTTTCTCCTCGTGCTGGTCTTTGTCGAATCGATCCTGACGCCAACCTGCGCTCTTGGGAACTCCAATGTCCTCGAAAAGGTCGCCTCCCGCTGGAACGAACAGGGCTTTCGCAGGATCGACTTCTTTACTGGTACCACGGGCCATAGCACGGAAGGCAAACCCCTTCATCACGGAACGGAATTGGGTCACGAGGTTCTTGTCCTTCATACTGGTGAACAATACGGTGGCGCCGTACATGTGGGAGAGATACCTTACTGCTTGTATGATCCCTTTGCGCTTGACTGAATCCTGGTCTCGAAAAGTTTCGAACTTGTTGCCCACAACGAGCACGGGGATTGGCAGTGGAGCAACTTCGTCCTTGTCTGGATGTCCATTGCCATAACGTGCCATAGCTTCTTGTTTGAGTACGTCAACAGCGAGCTTCTCCACCGGATTCTTCTCCTTAGCCTTCAACACTTCCTGTACAACGGTGTAAAGTGTCGTTAGCCACTTCACCAGTGCTGGGATAACATCTCCAGGTGCCGACAGGTCCAGAACAACCACTAACGCGCCATTCAGGATTCGCTCCGGTCCCAGCGGCACTTTAATCATTTCATTGACGCATTTGGCGCTTGCCAACTCCCACATGTGCGCTACTGCCGGTCGGCCAGCAGTTCGCAAACGAACGAATACGTAGTCCAATGCAGTCGTAGGTTTGATCTCCTCAGCCTTAGACGAGTTCCGGAAATTAGCTGTTAGAGAGGTTTTTCCCGAGCCACGAGGACCGACGATCAGAGTGAAGGTGTCGCGTTCCTCCGGTGGAATGGCAACGGGTTTCTCGACTGCATCGCCTTCTGCTCCTTCCGCTGCTTTCGGTGGCTTCTTGACTGGGTCCTCTGCAGTGGAGATCAATGTCCAGATATCCTTGGAGGCCATGGTTTCAAAATACTACTGCTCTGCTGGGGCCGAGGGATCGCGTCCCGACCTTTCATACACAACAATGACGAAAGCGTGCAAAAATGGTTGCACAAGACACAGCACCCGGTAATTGTGACTCACTCGGCCTCGAATTTCCTGTTCTACTGTAGAATCTGCTTCAGTTTCTCCACCTGTTTGACTCTGCAGTGTTGATACCTCAGCTAGCTGCCTTATCTAAAAGAACTTAATGTAAATAACGAGCAGCACGAAGAGCGCGACAGCGACGATGGGGCCGTACTGGCGGTAAATGGCCTGCATGCGCAGCTTCTTGGCGCCCCATTTAAGATCCTTTGATCTGTCCGCCAGGTTTGACGAGATACGCGAGACGTCTAACAGGTAGCACCGCAACAATGTAAGCAACCGTATCGCAACCCGTTCGCAAGATCGAAGCACTTACGTTCGACGCGCTCGCCACGGTTGAGCACCTCCTGGATGTTCTTGCGCATGATGTTGTGAATGTCAGCCAGGTCGTCGTTCAGGCGGTGCATGTTCTGCGACGAGTTTGGGTCCGCGTACTCCTTGCGCTTCTTCTGGATAAACTTGTCTGCAATGCACAAGAACAGAGATCCCCTTCAGTAATCTCAACTACAAGAATGCTACAACGAATGTTGTCAAGTCTCCTCACCGAACTTGATGAACGCGTAGGGTCTGGCAACCGTCGTGACTACATCACGCCAGCTGTTCCCGGTGTCACGCTCCAGCTCCTCCACGAAGCCGCTGTGCACCTCCTCCAGATACAAGAAGGCCAGACGCTTCGGAAACCCTCGGTCTGCCAGTGTCAAGTAGCACACACCTTCCTGGATCAAGTAGCTATACCGTAGTTGCAGCACCAGTCAGTAGAAGGTAATAACCTCAGTAAAAAAACTTCTTCTTCTCGTTGACGTACTGGAAAGTGTAGGCTCCCGACTCGACACTGCACTTGGTAGGCGCGCGCTGATCCAGCTTCTTCATTACCTGTTTAGCTTGCTGCTTGTACGTGTCCAAGTTTCCATTAGCGTCGCCGATTGACTCCATAGACGCCACCTGTAGCGGAATAACCAGCAAGAGCGTTCGTGGTTAGCAAAGACTTAAAAGCTACCGGTAGAGAAAGAATTAAGCAGCAAAACTTCTGCAGTATGTTGCTGAATACTCTGTCTATAGGGAGAGCTACGCACCAGCAGCATTCCGTCCGAGACGCGCGCGACAAAGGTGATGATCGGCATGGTAACAGCTTCGAGCTTTACGATCGCTCTCTAATTTCAATGCTTCGTCACTTTCTAAAATTACCCCATAGTCTGACTACGAATGGTGTGGTGCACACAACATCATTGCTGATCAAACTGCTATGACGATGACTGGCAATGGAGCTCCGCCGTACTCGGCTGCGCAGGTGGACAACTGCGCCTTCGCATCGTGGTATCCACAGCTGAAACGCGTCTGCATCAAGGGCGACGTCGTGGTATTACCGTCCGAATTTGTTTCCTTGCTGCTGGCGGACGGCGTGACGCTTCCGTCGGCTCCAGTAGCTTCTGGAATCGAAAGCGAGGACAGCGAAGACGACGAAGAGGCTTCCAGCGTGCTTACAGACGAGCAGTTGGCCGTCATATCGAAAGTCAGAGAGAAGGTGGAGAAGGTGCTGGATGATTTCGGTGGCAAACTCTTCCCTAAGACCAATTGGAGTGCACCGCGAGATGCTGCTTGGATGCTTGGCACACTGAAATGCACGAGCTTCGAGGACGTGTTCCTGTTGCTACAGGCGTCCGACTTTGTGGTACACGATCTCACCCAGCCTTACATTGGCTGTAGTGATGAGAATAAAGAGAAGTCGCCGACGGAGAACTACCTGGTGCTCAAGAAATGGTGCAATTTCCTCGACTCGATGCTATTCCGGTGCTTCGTTGTTGGTCACCGTCTTGTGGCGGTGTCGCAACGCAACTGCGACGAGTTTTATGAGTTTCTGCCGGACCAGCAGGATGAGCTTTGTGAGCTGCTCTACGAGTTTTACAGAAAGAACTTTCGCAATCCCGAAGGAGAGTTCGTATTCCCGGACAGTAACTACAGCTTCGACGTATACGTGGACAAACGTCGACGCGTCTACCTGTTGGATATCAATGTGTTCGGTGCCGTCACTGACACTCTGCTCTTCTCGTGGGACGAGCTGCTGGAGCTGCAGACGGACAGCCCAGCCACGGCGCAGGACGCAGAAGACGAGCACCACGTCATCGACTTCCGGGTGGTCGAGTCCAAGAAGGGTATTTGTGCGAACCCGCTCAGCGGTTACCGTGCTCCAACAGACCTCGTAGACCACCTCGCTGGCGGCGCCGGCTTCGACGCCTTTATCGAGCAGGTTAAGCGCGACAATGCCACTGGTGCTGCCGACGACAGTGACAATAGCGACGAAGACAACTAGAGATCGGTAGGAGCACTTGCCTAAGGCAGTTCATTTTGTATAAATTAAAGAAACCTTCGCTCCGGACGACAAATACCGAGTCCGTGACAGCTCATCGCCACCTTCTTCTGATCTTTCTATATCGGACCCTGCAATCCAACCCCCTCCACAATTCACAGGCCCAGCAGCGTGGAGCAAGACTGCCGATCCCTGTTGTGTGTTGCGTTATGCAACTTGCATAGCTAAAATTTAAAAAAAATATATGTTACGGTCTACCATGTATTTAATCCATCGTGTCAACAAGACCTGCCGGTGGAGTCTCCACTGCGCTGCAGAAGTTTAGCGACAGAAGTTTGAGCGATAAAGAATACTTCGAAGTAATTGAGTATTACTGAAGTATTACGCAGAAGTCCCTGGGGGCCGTGGACAACGCATGACATTGGTTTACGAAACAAGTGCATGTAGTGAATCATTTTTTTTCGTTTTGTTTTTAAGGCTGCATTTGCCCTACACGTGGACATCACAAGCACCAGGTTGTGATGTACGCAATATCCAACGGCACCTTTAGGTCAGAACTACCTGGAGCAAGTCGAAATTTATCACACGTCTCCTTGTTTGACACCAACGCAATGTATCTGCTGCTGCCGTTCGGAAAGAACCCCGCATACTTGTCAAGCGCCTTCGAATTGATCGTGTGGTGGTTCGATTTCGTGATTTGGATCAATCCAAACACATTGGACTGCCCATCCATGATCAGCTTGGCGACACTATCGATAGTCTTGGAATAACGGCAGGAGGGATACCAATAATCGACGCTCGAACTCGACAGTTGCTCCATGGCTGCATCGCATTCCGCTGGATCCTTTCCTTCACATACTGCGTCCTAAGAAGTTTTGCAACGTCCCAATGGACCGCGTGAGTAGCTTTCTTAGTTGAGAGAAGGTCTTTGGAGACGAGAAAGCGCATAAATTTCCACCGGAGTAGAAGTATCTGTCCTTGATTTCTTGTTCCGGCCACTCCCGATGCGCGCCAAACGCGTTCAGGTCCGACACAGACCAAAAAGGCACGACACATCGCCTCAGACGGATGTCATCGTTCTTTATCGGGTATTGATCAGAGGTGGCAAGCAACCGGAACCGTGCCAGCGGTTGTCAACGTCGTTATAGTCGAGTCCGTCCAGACACAATTCAAAATCTCGATTCTCCAGAAGATAAATATCACGAATAGCCACCCCATCCTTTCGCCTGTAGCACTTGTTCTCTGCATCCAGATACAACATGGAAAACCCTTTTCCTTTCAACCTCCGAAACAGTACGACTCGTTTCTTCTGAATCAAGGCCATGTAGAACGCAAACAACACGACCAGCATGCCCTTGCCGGCACCAGGCGTTCCCACAAACACAACGTTAAGGTTTTCTTCCATCAGGGCTTTGAATATCTGGAAGATATCCAGTGATTCCTTTCGAACGTAGAACCACTCTGGAAAATCTGACTCGACCTGGCAAATGTTGAGATCGATGCCGCCAACGTGCCACTCGTCGATATCCAAATTTTGCCCAATGAACTGCACGTTCTCGTCCTCGATTACAGTCGATGATCGGGTCTTCTTGTGCGGAGGTTAGTCATTCGTATCCACTTGACGCTGCGTCGGGACTTTCACCATGAGCGCACTTTTCTCTGAACCACCAAACGACTCAATCGATGCATTTATTGCCAACGCCTTCGTCGCCGCCCAGTCCGCGAAGTGTGAGGTCGGATGGGGCAATCCCTGCGATGTAACTGTCGCGGTACTCCTTCTTTACCTCCCTGAGGAACGCGAAAACAACAGCAACGTCAACAGATGCAGATACAGCCGAGGTCACCGCGTTGCCGTCCACCGTGGACGGTCCACGTCTACGGTCCACGTCTACGAGCTGAAAGCCATAACTCAAGGTTTTCACAGCAAATTCGAGAATGGATGTAGTCCTCGCACTCGAACGGCAGCACGCCGGTATGTGCGCTTGAAGCCGAAGCGTTGACATCAATTGGATTTGACCGAGCGAGCGAGTGATGGAATATGGCACATCGCCTATGGATAGATAGAAATACAGCCGTTAGTATTCTTGATGTTTTCTACCCACATGCGAAGAATCCGTAACTAGGTTGGTTACGGATTGGCCCAATCGGATAACTACCGGTAGAACTATTGTAGAGGTCAGCTGAGGTTATTTCATGAATATCTTCTTCTCGTTCTTCTATGGTCATTCTCGAATTTGCCGTGGGGTGCTTAAGCGATGGCGCTCGAAGTGTGGTTCCAGCTGGTCGATGGAGAAGGAAAAGTGTTAGTAGAGGTATTTGCTGTGACTGTAACGATTGATGCTGTCTATGCTTTCCTGAGGGAAGTGAAGACGGAGTTCAGGGACAGTTACCTCGCAGGAATTCCTCGAACCGATCTCACAGTCTTCGCGGACCGGGAGGCGTACAACGCGCACCAGAAGCTATCCGACATCTTGTCACCATTGACAGCGCTCGGACTAGATGAGGACAATCGACTAATCGTGGAAGTGCCAGCTCGCCGTCGAGTGGATACGGATGAGGGACCTCCACAGAAGGCCAGAACATGGACCGTCATCGAGGACAAGGTCATAAAATCTATCGAGCAAAACCTGGATATTGATGCGTGGTCCGTTGGGGGCATCAATCTCAACATTCACAAGGTCGAGCCGGATTTTCCGGAGTGGTTCTACGTTCGAAAGCAGACACAGGATATCGTCAAGGTATTCAAAGCCCTGATGGAAGAAGATCTTCACGTTGTGTTTGTGGGGACGCCTGGTGTGGGCAAGAGCATGCTGGTCGTGGTGTTTGCGTTCTACATGGCCTTGATCCTAAAGAAACGTGTTGTCTTGTTTCGAAAGCTGGCGAGGGAAGCATGTTCCCTGTTGTATCTGGATGGAGAGAAGAAGCGCTACTGGCGAAAGGACGAAGCGGTTATTAATGATATTGCTGATCTGGAGAATCGAGAGTTTGAATTGTGTCTCGATGGACTTGACTATACTAAAATTCGACAGAATAATTGTCTGGAACGATTCCGGTTGCTTGCCACCCCAGTCAAGAACGATGACGTCCGTCTGAGTCGATGGCTCGTGCCTTTTTGGTCTTTGTCGGATCTGGACGCGATTGGCGCGCATCAAGCCTGGTCGAAAGAAGAAATCAAGGACAGATACTTCTACTCCGGTGGAAATTTACACGATTTCACTTCGAGATAAGGCCATGCCAAGACATCAGTCGACGAAGCTCTTCAGTTGGTCGACTACGAGACTGCAGAACTTCTCAGTACGCAGTATGGGAGTGCCAATCCGCGTCAAGTTGATCGCTTACGTATGACGGGGATCAAACCGAACGGCCAACGAGGCTTGTCCATGAATACGGAGGACCTTATGAAAGTGTATCTCAACTGCAGCAAGTGGGTTAGCGTGATCACCTCTCAATATGCGCTAAGGCAACTTGGTAAAATGGTGGGGCCATCCTACTACGAGGAACTGTGGTTTAAGGGACGCTTGCTTGCAGACGGCGGGTTGATGGATATTGCATTCGAGAATTACGTGCACACACTGGCAAGAGATGGAAAGAAGATCGAATTACAAGTGAGGGTCTACGACGGTGAGAAAGTGGGCACGCATATCTATAAGGAGTTGGTGTTGGAACCCAAGTTGTGCCGCAATGAAGGAAAAGATCCAGCGGGATGCGATGCAGCCATGGAGCAACTGTCGAGTTCGAGCGTCGATTATTGGTATCCCTCCTGCCGTTATTCCAAGACTATCGATAGTGTCGCCAAGCTGAACATGGATGGGCAGTCCAATGTGTTTGGATTGATCCAAATCACGAAATCGAATCACCACACGATCAATTCGAAGGCGCTTGACAAGTATGCGGGGTTCTTTCCGAACGGCAGCAGCAGATACATTGCGTTGGTGTCAAACAAGGAGACGTGTGATAAATTTCGACTCGCTCCAGTTAATCCTGCCACCAAGGTGCCGCTGAATGTTGCATACATCAGAAGCACCCGGTTTTCGTCACAACCTGGTGCGTAAGATGCCCGCATGTATGCAAATGTAGCCTTGAAAACAGGAATAAAAAGATAATGATTTTTTCATAAATTGTTTTTCCAGCTTTGACCGCAAAAAATAAAATAAAATTTTCATAATGCAGGGCGCAATTTCGACTCCCCCTTGTCGGTGCTACAGAAGTTGCGTGCGTTGATCTCAACAGGTGCGTAGCAAAATGTTGCGCCGCACTCTTCGTCCGTCTTGATCAGGGCTTGGTAAATTTCAATATCAGTAGATAGTTAGGAAAGGATTCCAAACATTGCTCGGTACCGGTATCGCAAATAATGTTCGGAATAGAATCGTATGGGTAAAGGTAAAGGTGCTGTTGCTCGCAACCAGCACTAACTACAGTACTGAGCGCGATAATGCTGCTGCTGGCAACGCTCCTATTCACAATTAGTCTTGTGTTCATGCGGCAATTGCGAGCCTTGTCCATCTGTAAGGCCATAGGAAACCGTTACAGTAGTGACGAAGAGAACTACCTAGAGATCGGTAGGAGCACTTGCCTAAGGCAGTTCATTTTGTATAAATTAAAGAAACCTTCGCTCCGGACGAATACCAAGTCCGTGACAGCTCCTCGCCACATTCTTCTGATCGTTCTACATCGGATCTGGTCTTCAAAAAAAATAAATGTCCGTCTCCTGCCTGCTACCCCGAGCTGAGTGATCCATTCTCTTCTGAAACAACCAGCCGTAGCCCATGCCATAACCAGCCAACAATACGCAATCCATCTTCCACAATTCACAGACCCGGCGGCACGGAACAAGACTGCGCTCGTCTCGATCCCTGTTGTGTCACCGTGCACTGTTCCATAGCTTAATCTTGACAAAAATATATCTGACCTAGAGCTCGTAGGAGCCACGCGCCGAGTCGTTGTCCTCGTTGTGGTCCGGGAAGTCGTCGCTCTCCTTGTTGCTGTGTCCGCTGATCTGGCTGCTCTGGTCCAAGTCAATGTTCTGATTAGACGAGATCTCGTAGCTGTTGCGGCTGCTGTTGCGCGACGAGCGGGGGGATTCTTGCGCGCTCAAGTACGAATCATTGTCCTTGGGCTCCATGGCACTCAGCCACAGATTCGTGCCGTTCGTGGCAGCGTTGGGGTTGTTGCCAGGGTCTGTCTGGACCGAGTCCACGTTGCTCTCCAGACGGTTCATTGAACCGGGCGATGTCGCCGCGTTGTCGTAGAACTGTGAGTACGCCACACCTGCTGCCACGGCATCAGCCGGGGGAGTCCGCGTGTTGGACATCGATCCACTAGCCGAGGCACCGGCAGCGCCAGCACCTAAAGCACGCGGGTTGTAGGAGTTCTGTGCAGAAAAACCACCGGGCGTGGGGTTGTAGCCCTTGTCCATGGAAAGCTCGAAAGGCGAGAGCGGATCGTCGTCCACCTCGCGTCTTCTGCGGATGACGCACATGATGATCGTGGCGATAATGGCCACCGCTGCGATAATACCCACCACGATACCAATCACGGCGCCGGTGCTCATGCTCGAGCCGGACGAAGTGTCGGCGCTAGCACTCGAAGCCGAACCCGAGGTCGACGAGGTGGCACTCTCCGTAGCAGATGGTGTTGAGGTCGTTGTCGGGTCTGTCGAAGTAGACGATGCTGCTGACGTAGCCGTAGATGCCGCCGTCGTTGTCGAGGGTGTCGCTGTAGTCGACGAGGGCGTAGCTGTTGTCGACGAGGGAGTAGCGGTTGTAGTTTCCGGCGTGGCAGTCGTCGCTTCCGGCGTGGCAGTCGTAGCTTCCGGCGTAGCTGTCGTCGCTTCGGGGGTAGCTGTCGTAGCTGTTGGGGTAGCTGTAGTAGTCGCAGGTGTTGTAGTAGTAGGGGTCGTAGTAGTAGGCGTAGCAGTAGTAGTAGCAGGTGCAGTAGTGGTCGGTGTTGCTGTTGTCGTCGCAGGCGTCGTGGTGCTGGGCGCGTCTGTGACGCCGCTGCCGGTCTGCAGTTGTCTACGCAGCGCCGGCGTCAGCTTGACCTCCTGGCCAACGACGGGCGCGAAACCTGCTTCTTCGTAGACGACCTGATGGGCGCCAGCTACGGTAAGGCCGGAGGTGGCCACGCACGCGACGGCGAGCGCCGAGGTGAACACGGGGACGAACTTCATGGTGGAGGAGCCTAGAGTCGAAGTAGACGGGGGGGATGTGGGGCGCCTGGTGCAGATCTCGCCGCCACCCAATGACTTGGATTGACTATGGCGGGAAGAACAAGAGGGAGCTCGCGGAAGCCTCCGAATAAAGTGAGAATGACAGGCAGCGTGCCGCGCATCGGTTTCTTTGTGTGATGCACACAGGGGAAGGGAACGGCCATTACTCACGGCTGTCGTCCCTCCTTTTCTGTCACGCTGAGAGCAGCACCGGTCCATAATATGCCGTCTTTGCACGATTGTCCCACTTTCTCAGAAAACGGTTTTGAGAGGTATATTTTTATTTATTTATTTTCGCTTCTCCATTTTCGCCACAAAACTGTACTAGAATGGCTAACCAGCTTGCTAACTTCGCGTCACCGTCGACGACGTGTGTTGTTTTACTGTCTATCTGTTTCATCTGCATGTAGTAGGATTCACCTACCGTACCGGTAGTAGGATGTTCGATTAAGTCGTTTCCGCTATTCCGGTTACCGATTATAGAGGAATTGGAAACGACTTTAGAAACGGGTGTTCGTCCAGCAAGGTTCATGTACATCTACGGAAGATGTGCTTCGTAGATCAAACGTACCGGCGTATTGAACACGCCGGTATGCAGTCCAGGACATGCAGCAAGAAATTCTGGCTTTGGCGAACCGTCCACCAATACGTCGCTTATTGTTGCAGTCCATTTTTAGTACAGTAGATGCAAAATTCAGCTTGTAACAGGTTGACTTTATCTCACTGCCTGCCAGCGGGTCGAAAGCTCGTGCTGTGCCGGGTTGGTCGCCCAAGGATCGGGTGCTAATGAGCACACTTCAACGTCTGGGCATCGCCCCTGATGGCTCGGTTCACCGCGCCGGCTCATTCATTGACGTACAACGAACTGGCCTACTTGTATTGATCTCTTTCTCGTAATATTAGAACTAGCAACTGCACTCGTTCTCGTTCTCGTACTCGTCTCGCGCGGTGTCTCCGCCACTCCACTCTCGAGGTATCGGCCCCACTTGTCGTATTTCGAAGTCCACTTGTCGCCTACTGGCCGCTTTCCGAACTGCGTAGTCGCTCTCCTCTCTGGAGGCTCTCCTGACTCCCGCTGCGCTTCGCACACTCGATCCTCATTGGCCACTGGCACGTTGAAGTACCTGTACTACCTCTGCTTCATGTACATCTAGACGCTCGTTCCACCGCCAAAACCCAACCTGTTACAAGCTAATCGCTTCTGCAGGGTGCTGACTGCAACATGGCCATGGGAGCCTCAAGTTGGTGGCAGTGAGGAGCCGAAATGGCCCTCTTGGCAGCCAAGTGGCCAAGTTGGGGGCAAGTTACGCCGAGCCGAGTCGTGGGCCACACGACTCCTAGCAACTGGCGGCGACGGACAAAATATCCCAAGTACCTGTAGTATTTGTTTATGTAAAACCACATAAAATTACCCATTTTCTGTGGTAAAACAAAATCGTAGATCGCGTTGAGTTCCGAACACCAACTGGCGTGCACCACACGAAAATCATACACACACCACGTTTGCGCATCGCGTCAAGCAACGTTCCTCTTGGCTCTGAGCTCCTCGTCACACAGACCGTCAGTAACGCACTTGTCCTCTTGCTGCTGCAGCCACTTTGCAATTCGATCCATCAGCATGTTCCGCCGTGGTCTCTCCTCGTTATCTGCCAAGCCGTCCTGGGTGCGTCCGGGATCCCACGACTACCTGCGTGAGGTACTCGAGAGTCGCGTGTACGATGTGGCCGTTCAAACGCCACTGCAGCTGGCGCCGGCGCTCACGCAGTCGCTGCCGGGCAACTGCCGTCTATTCCTGAAGCGCGAGGTGCGCACAACAAGTTGCACTTGTAGTTGGTTCGTTTGATACAATTCTAATGGCTAGATATTGTATTGTTGCTGAGTAGGATATGCAACCGACCTTCTCGTTCAACCTGCGTGGTGCCTACAACAAGATCGCGAATTTGACGTCGGCCCAGCGAGAGAAGGGTATTGTTGCTTGTGCAGGCGGTAACCACTTGGAAGGTGTAGCGTATGCTGCTGCCAAGCTCGACGTTGATGCCATTGTCATTGCACCTGTTGGCACGGCGCAGAATATCTCCCACTCCACTAAGAGCAAGATCACAATTGTGGAGCACGGAGCCGACTTCGACGCGTCGCTTGTGCGTAACGAATGGTGGATTTAATAGCTGGAAAGTTGTCTAACGCAGTGATTGATGTGCTTCGTTTGCAGAAAGAAGCCTTTCGCGTTGCGCAGACGGAGGGTCGGTCGCTGGTTCACCCGTTTGATGACCCCCTTGTGATTGCTGGCAATGGCACGATCGGCATGGAGATTTTGAAGGAGGTACAGTGTGTGCAATAGCTGTATTTTTTTGCTGTATGTACTTAGTTTATTGTTGATTCCGTGCGTGCTGAGCAGACTTCTGGAGATCGCCCAACGGCGATTTTTGCCCCGGTTGGCGGCGGTGGCCTGATTGCTGGTCTTGCTGCTTATGTGAAGGAAGTGGCCCCCCACGTGAAGATTATCGGTGTGGAAGCTGAAGGTGCCAACCTCCTGGAGAAGTCGCTGAAGGAGGGGACTCCTGTGACGATCCCGAGCGTTAACCGATTTACAGAGGAAGTGGGTATTAAGACAATTGGCATGGAGAACTTTCGGTTATGCAAGGATCTGGTGGACGAGGTGGTTACCGTATCGACCGACGAGATCTGCTCTGCCATTAAGGATGTGTTCGGTGACACCCGCTCGCTCATGGAACCCACCGGCAAGTTGTTGTATTATCGGTGTTTGATAGCGTATTTATCTGACGGCATGTGCTTCGCTATTGCATTTATCGTGAGCAGGTGCGATTAGTGTGGCTGGTGCTAAGAAATACGCCCGTGTGAAGAACGCACAGGACGAGAAGTACGTTGCTGTGTTGGCTGCAGCCAACATGGACTTTGACCGGTTGCGCTTCGTCTCGGAGCGTTCAGACGATCGTGAACGCTTCATGGCCGTTAAAATCCCCGAGAAGATTGGCAGTTTCCAGGACCTCTACGATGCCATCTGTACGTAATAGCTTATCACACGTGTACCTGTTCGAGTTGGCTAACGTGTCCTCTGTAGTCCCCCACAATGTGACCGAGTTCTCATACCGCATGAATTCCGAAGGTGACAATGAGGCTCGCATTTTCATGAGCATCCAGACGAAGACAGAAGGTGAGTTCGTCAACGTCGTCAAGGCGATTAACGAGCGCGGCGACATGCACGCCATCGATCTTGCATCCAACGAGTTGGCTAAGTCACACCTGCGCCACCTCGCCGGAGGGCGCCCTGAAAACGTAAGTGGCTGCACTATTGGTTATTTGGCAATGGGAATTCTGCTTAACCGTCAAAATTCGTTTGTTTCAGGTCACCAACGAGCGACTATTCCGTTTGGAGTTCCCGGAGCGCCCTGGTGCATTGAAGGACTTCCTCGGAACTCTCGGGTGTGTCAGCTAGTTGGCAATGTGTTACTGGAAGTTGAAAGTTTAACTTTTGTCAATGTTGCTGCCGCAGTCAATCCGCACGTCAATGGAACGTGAGTGTGTTTCACTACCGCAACCACGGCGCCGACATCGGCCGCGTGCTCGTTGGTTTCCAGGTGCCGAAGAAGGACAACGCGGCCTTCGATGCGTTCCTGAGCCAAGTGGGCTTCCGCTGCGAGGAAGAGACCAGCAACCAGGCTTACACGCACTTCCTGCAGTAAAAACAACAGTACCGGTAGATGCACGTCAAAACAAAAAAGAAAAAAAAAGTATCTTTTTCTCCACGTCCTGTACATCACTTGTCTACTGCCACTGAATATAATTTCAGCCAATCAGATCATCATTTTCTGAAAAGATTTCCTCCCCCATAAACCAGAAGGAAACAGTCGAGCAAGAAGACTTCACCCAGCCGACCGCTCGATTCTCTCTGCTCTTACGGCGTCCACAGCGCTCCCAGAGGCTCGAAAAGGAGCTAATCGAGTGGCGCGTCGTTTTGCAAGTGTGTGGAGGCCTCGGCCGTACTTTCAGAGGCTCTAGAAGCCGAGAAACAAGAGGAAAAGGAGATGCAGGCGGTCAGCGCCGGCGTTGCGCCGCGCGCGCCGCCCAGCGACAAGGAAAAGAAGCTCGTGGACATTATTCTGCAGGCTGAGGAAGCTCGCGTGGTGCCGCTGCTGGCGTGCATCACGGGATGGCCGTTGGAGGCGCAGGCAGATCTGGCTAACTGGCGACCAGTGCTACTAAAACTACACAAGTTGCTGCTAGCGGCACTACAGCAGTGTCCGCATCTCCTGTTGGTAGAGACGGAGTTGGAGACGACGGAGCAGCAAATTGCAATGCAGACGGAGAAGGAGCTGACCGAACTCGTATACGAGACTTTGAAGTTCTCTGCCTTTTTGCTGGAGAACGCCGCGAATAAGGCAGTGTATCCATCTGCTGAGCCTGTAATGGCTCTGTTAGGAGCTAGAAATGAACGTGTAGTGGCTGAAGCTACTAAAGTCGTGGCTATGCTAGCATTACCGCCGCAAGTGCATCGCTACGCTGCAGACCCTACGAGTTTTGTGGATCCTGCAGCTGGCCAGAACAGTTCCCTGCGACGGAGATTAGTGACGGTAGCTCAAGGACAGGGAACGCCCACTAATAGTTTGGAAGTGGTGGATTACTTAAATCCGACCAGCACTGCGACTTCGAAGAGCGTGGTGTTCCAGTTTTACAGCTTGGACCAAGAAGGAGAAGAAGCAACACCCAAGGTGGTGAGTGTGACGATTCCGCCCTATGAAGAGGTGGTTACAGCTGCAACTCCCCCTGCTGAAGCTGCTTGTGCAGCAGCGACAACATGTGAACGTCTGATTCAGCAGCACGAGATTCCGAAGAGACTCCATTTCCAGTTGTATACACAGGTACGAGCAAATTATGCGTCGCGCAGTACGCTGGCTAGGGAGAATATGGTGGTGGAACGATTGCACGCGCTACTCGCACTATTTTCACTTTTCAGTGATGCATGGGATGTGACAAATTACGTGGAGCAACATCCAGAGCTTACGCGGGGTATTGTGGAACTGGTTCGCGTTGAGAATATTGAACGCGTGTCTGTTCGCGTGCGAGTCACGGCGTTGCTTGTGCTTACTGCTTTAGTGAACGATCGTGTTGGACGAGCTGGTGGTATGGGCGTACTTGGCCGTCTGTCCAACGTACTACAGGCGCTAGGAGTTGTTAAAGGAACGCCTCATGGTGTTTTCCCGTCACTTGTGCGCTTCTGTATGGCCGAATTGGGTGATATATCTGCGCTTGGTTTTCCACCTGGATCTTCGTCGCCGCCTCCAATAACGTCGGAAGCAGCGGATAGCGACATGGATATGAGCCTGGCTGTCGCGTTTGTTCAGGCAACTACAGATTTATTGTCTCCTCAGGAGGCTGAAGTTGTTAGTGCACCGCCATTCCGAAGTGTTAACAGTGGGAACGTCCAGGAAACAAAACTGTGCTGGATGGAGGGTGTTCTGGGACTGCTGACGGCGGTAGTTGCAATTCAATCTGGTGCTTCTGTTCTCACGGAAAACGGCATTGTTCCTGCTCTTCTCCATGTGCTCACAATGCCTGCAGTGAGTGCCTTTCACATGGCTGTTACAACACAGTGTGTACAAGCACTGGAAATTACTGTAAGCAGCCATTCAGCGGCGGCAGCTCTCTATCGTGACCTGAATGGTGTCGGTATTCTCGTGGATCGGCTCAAGCTGGAGGCTGCCAGTATCGTGGGCTCTAAACGGAGTTCAACAAGCGTCTCTGAGACAAAGACGGTGCTATTACTAGCAATCTTAGCGTCGCTGTCAATGTCATTCCATTCACAGGGTGTGATGAGCGCAGGAGCAACAAGCCGCGCGATTCGGGAAGGAGGTGCTCTCAACAAGGTATTGCTGCAGCTTCTGTCGAACGTGGATGTATTCGGACCAGTTGTATTTGCCCAGGCGGCAATTGTGGTTTCGGATATTATCAACAACGATCCAAGCAGCGTAAATCATGTACATGCTGCCGGCTTGGCAGACGTGTTTTTGAAAACGCTTACACGGTGGGATATTGCGGAGTTGTATCCATCTCGAATTCTGTTGCCACCATCCAGTGAGTTACTTTCGGCAGTTCCAACTGTGCTCAATGCGCTGTGCCTCACAACTACTCACGCAGAAAAGGTGGCAAAGTGCGAGCCTCTTATGCATCTTTTGGATGTGTTTGCACTCCCTCAGTACACTGAAGATGAATCCAAGGACTACTGCTTCCAGGGTGATACAGCGGCTATTGTTGGAGCCGGTATTTTTGAGCTGATGCGACACGTTCCAAGCTTCCAAAATGCAGCGATTCAAGCTGCAGTCCATGCTCTGAAAAAGGTGATTCGCTTCGGGGAAGAGAGTAATACTTCGACATCCTCGGCGCTACCTCAGTTCGTTGGAGACAAGGCAAAAGGCATTTTAATACGGATGACGACGCATGTGGCGGATTTGTTGGAACCTGTGTTATCCAAGTCTGAACACGCGTCATATTTTGCCGACCTTGGAGGCATTCGGTTGCTTCTGACGCTATATCAACTAGTTTTGCCAAGCACTTCCTCCTTTTTGGAAAGTAGTTTGCCAACCAAGAAGGCGCGGGGCGGTTTACCAGAGAACTCGATGGCTCATAATCCAGCGGTGCAGTCGATCACTCTTGCGCTTCGTTCGTACGCGTCCCAACAACCAACTAACCTGCTCGGGGCGATCACTAAGGAACTGGGGTCACAAATGGACGGTCTGCAACGGGCACGTGCTAAGATTGGTTTACCATGGATCCTGAGCGAGAGTGGTGAGGGCGCCGAGAACGTGCTAAGTGCCTTGCCGGATGCCAACCTGGCTGAGCTGGTTGGCTCGCAGAATAAGAGCAGCCCCGCTACTGAGAAAGTTATGGTTGCTGGAGACTACCTCCGCATTTTGGCAGTGCTAGAATGGCTCACGTCTGTGCTGATTTGGACACTGGAAACAGCTCACACGCACATGCAGAGTCGACGGTGGTTTGGAGACTTTACGGCGTCTACCACCCAGCAAGTTATGGCACGTTTGTTTCGCGTCGACCGTTCGGTACAGTTTGAGCGAGCAAGTTTAGCAGCTCTTTACCAGAACAAGCGAAAGGAGAAGGACTCTCAAAAGCAGGATGATGGCGAGCCAGATGGCATGGAGGTTGGCACGGATTCGCATGAGGATATTTCTGAATCTGGTTCGACCAAAACTCGTGGTGGATCAGGTCTCTGGAAAATGGGCTCTCTTCTTCTCCTACGTTTTTCACTGAGTATGCGCGGACTGTTGACGGCTTATAGCAAGGTGTTCTTATCGGCTCCGATGCAGCATCGGCGTGGGGATGATATTGTTGTGCCTTTAGCTCCTCATGCTCGAGCGCTGGCACAGATGGCGACACAAGTTTTGGAGGGTCATTTACTGTACGTCGTGTCAGTGCCTCGTGCGACGCAGATCGACACGTTTGTTCAGCAGTTCTACCTCACGTTTCTGTTGGAGACTATTTCGGTGGTGCTTTTCGAAGGAAAGAAGAAGCAAGCAAATACTCTATTGCTTGTGGAGCTTATGAAGCCAATAGGTGATGTTTCAGAGGTGCAGGTATCGCGTAAGCCTCCTCAGTCAGCGAATGATGACGTTGCTATGGTTATAGAAAGCGCTTCCGATGGAGAAAGTGATGCTAGCAAGGCCGGCAAGACGATTGCCACATGCGCTGGAGCTCAAATCAAGGCATCAAACCTTATGGATGTGGTGATGAACATTATTGAGCGTTTCTTCACAGTATATCTTGATGGAGAACAACCGAACAAGAACCCAAGTAACTCTGATATCAAACCGTCCCAGATGGCGCTGACATCTTTTCACATCGCAGCTAGTGTATTACGGAAGCTGTCGAATTTGGAGGCTTTATCTGCGTCCCCATTGACAGCGGCGCTTCTTACCAGTGATGCCGCAGGGGAATTGAACGAGGTGCCATTTGAACCTCGTAAGCTTACAGCCCAATTACATGCAATGTGTGTCCGTGCGCTGCTGTCGATTTGGAAGAGCCCGAAGTTTTTGACCTCGTCTGTGGGTTCGTGTATGATGGAAATTATGCCTATCGCCGTGACCATATTGAAGAATCGCATGGATAGCGATGATGAAGCGGTGGGGTCGGATGGTGAAAGTGAGCTAAGTGGCACCGGTCGTCACCAAGGACTAGAATTTGGTCGTGGCAACCGCGAGAGAAACTCTAGTAGTGATCTTTACAACGAAGCGTTGTCTCTTCGACGAGCACTTTTCGGAGGAGCACGTGGAGGAGGGTCATCTGGAACTGGAGGTTATGCCCGCCGCCATTCTTTTGTTCCGGACTCAGAAATTGTCGAGAACCTGGTTTCTATGGGTTTCCCACAGCCCCGGGTTGAGCGTGCGTTACGGCAGATCCAGGTTAACAACGTCGAACTCGCTATGGAGTGGATTCTGGGCCACCCCGAGGACGAGCATGGCGAAGATGACGAAGCAAACGATGATGAAGCGGCAGGTGAAGACAGTGCGATTAGAGATTCTGCCCTTCTTCGAGAAAAAGAAGCAGCTTCAAAAGAGAAAAAGATGGAAGAAGAGTTACAGGCCCTTTACATCTCACTGCGAGACAGTTTCGAAGCTGTGTGCTGTCAAATCTTGCGCGTGCAAGCATCAAAAGAAAAAGAGGTGGATGAAAAACGTGCCAAGACATCTGAGATCCGGAGCAATGTGTATCCGAGTCAACATTTAGTGAAGGCGATTGCAGAGTATTTTAGTTTCTTGTGTTCGCGCTCAGATGAAGATCGCGATTTGGTGATTCAGCGCCTCAACGCTGCCATTCTGGAGTACTTCGATGGAGATGAAGAAGGCGGAGATGCGTATTTGACAATGCTGGCCCATTTGCTAGCCCTTGTGCTCCAGCTGAATTCCGACTCGTGGGCAGTCATGCAACTTCAGTCGCCATCGTGTATCGACAAGCTTGTTGCTTCTGTGTCGACCCCTGAAAAGAGTGAGCTGAAACCATCCTGGACGCCGGTGCTATTGGTTCTTGACGCAGTCGTGGCTGGCAAGGCGGCTAAGCGAGTGTCTACTTCTGGTTCGCCCTCTCTTGATGACGCTTTCAGAAGTGGCGAAGCGAAAACTGAGGGTGTGTCACAAGAAGAGAACAAAACGAGTGGCGATGGTGAAAAGAAGGAGACTGAGGACGTCATGTTTGAGCGACAACTGGTTACAATCTGCTTAGGGCTGCTGCAGCGAACATCGTCGGCGCCTGCAACGAATGTCAGCAAAGCGGTAGCCCACGCGATCTGGCAGCTTTTGTCACGCTTGACAGCCAAGTATGACCTCGCATTGTATTTCTTAGCTAATTGTGGCCTGGATGCTGTGCTGGACATTCCGGAAGATCTCTTTTTCTTCGGATACCAAGAGCTCACGTGTACGTTGCTCTCACAAGCTCTTGAATCCCCCGAGGTTCTGGAGATAATCATGGAGGAAAAGATTCGACGTGCGATCACGAAATTGTCGGCACGATTTGGTGCACCCAGTCAGATGCGTATCACGCCTCGCGCGTTGTTGACCGAGGTCGCATCATTCGCAGTTCGTAATGAAACTGTGTTTCTCAAAGCACTACAGAGTTCGGTGCGGGTCAAGAAGACTGAGTCAGGCCGGACGTACATTGTGCCGAAGCCGAAACAGCCTGAAAGCACTGATACAGCAGGGCAGCCAGGGGAACATCGTCTTTCCGGTCAAGACAGTGCGGTTAGTGGAACGAAAGCTTCCCACAAGTTACCAAAGGATCACAAGCACCAGGCGCACGTAATTGTGCACAAGATCATTGGGCGGGTCCGTGCATTGTGGGAAGTTGAAAAACATATCAAGAAGAAGAGTGACGAGGGCGGAGACACGTCAACAGGAATGTGCGTGGGGGTGTACCTCCAGCTATTGGTTCATCTGATCATGTACTTTCCTGCTTGCGCGACAGTCCTGGCCAAGGCGAAAGACGAAGCTGGGTCGCATGGCGAGCGTGAAAGCTTTATCCGTCTGGTATTGCGCGAGTTGTTGCCTTCTCGTGAACTTTGCCAATTTGCCGCATCTCGTAAGGCGTTGAGGGAGGACGGGTTTTATGGGAATAGCAGACTTGGCGGCAGCGATGCAAACGTGCTGGTTGCAGATGTGAAGCTGTTCGTGGATACTCGTACGCGGATGCGCGTGCATAATGCACACAGACTGTTAGTGAGCATCGGCAGTCACTCTGGGGAAGGCTCAAAGTGCATCATCTTGGAGCTTGTGCACTTGCTCCAAGAGTGGCCACAAAGTGGTGTTGTGAATCTTACGAACGAGAATGGCGATTTAAGCGTGCGTGACGAACGAGCGCTGAGCTCTTTGCACGCGTGGTCAGGCTTAATTATGAGTATTCTGTGGCCGAAGGGTACTTCGAAGGGGTTTGCTTGGGACAAGGTCGTATTGGGAGGAGGTCTTAAGGGCAAGCACTCGTTCGTGACACTACTAGCCGAAGCTCTGCGCAAAATCGATCTGACGCATCCGTTGGCGCACGCTACGTGCACAATGTTGCTTCGCCCATTATCCACGCTAACGCGTTCATTTGTGACGCATCGTGTTAGGCGTTTGCTAAAGAAGCGAAACCACAATTCTTCTGTTTCTGGTAACGCTGGTTCAACCGAAGGCAATCGAGACCAGATAACGAGTAGCAATCCGGCGGACCCCTCAAATGCTGCAGAAGTATCTCCTGCAAGGGCTTTCAATACTTCTGACGGTATTCGTGCGTCCAGTGACTCTGCTAATCGGAGTGACAGAATGGAGGTGGACATAGATTCTCGAGAATCAACTAACAGTGCTGGTCCAGGCTTCTACCCGCTCCAGGACGATGATGATGTTCTAATGCGGTCTCCGCTCTCTGGTATGGACGACCACGACATGCACGACGACGAAGAGGATGCGGGACACAGCGAAGATGAGCACAGTGACCGCAGTAGTGTGTCTGACCACTCCACAGATGATGGCGAAGGCGATGAAGAGGACGACGACGATGATGATGACGAAGACGATGATGAAGATGATGATGAAGACGACGAAGAAGATGACGACGACGACGAAGATGACGACGAGTTTGAGGAGCATCAGCATCTTCACATGTCTCGACGTACCGGCGGCCATGGATCAAGTCGTCGCGCAGCTTCGAACCGTCTGTGGGGATCTCTGGACTCGGAGCTTTCGATTCTGGATGCGCTGGACGAGGTTGATGAAGAGGAGTTTTCGTACTTAAATATGCTAGAAGATGAAGCATTCTTTGCCGAAGAGCAACAACGACGCTCTCGTATAGCAGCAGCTCGACACACCAGAACAAGCAGTTCTAGCGAGGCAGGCCAGCCAGCACGAAGCTCAGAGGATAGACTTGTAGAATCCATGCGTGACGCGCTTGGTCTGTACAATACTGGTGGCAGTGGGTCGAACTCTCCCTCTAGTGGCCAAACTCTTGTGTTGACATTCGGGGATGCGGAGGACGAAGATATCGAGGGCGAAGCTCAAGTGGATCAAGATAGCACACGAAGCCGTTTGGGCAGTGGGAGTGGGGCTGTATCTTCTTGGTCTTGGGGGTCACAAAGGCGTCTTGGTGGTCGTGGCAGCGGCATGGCTACTTCACTTCTTCAGTACATTGAGGAGCTACCAGATATGCTTGATGACGACTTTCTCTTCGAATCGTTTGATGCGGGCGGTAGAGGTGATCGATCGCGTCGTGAACGGCATCTCAGTCGCTCGGGTAGCAATGCTGCGGGCCAATTTTCTGCTAACGCTACTACGCATCCTTTGCTTCGCACGAGCGGGCGCGGGGACGCGATCTTATTGGATTCCAGCGGATTGTTGCGTGGCCCCGGTTTGATTTCGTTGCCTACCGGAGCCTCTCTTGTGCGTGAGTTGGAAGCGCTGACTGATCAAGTCCAAACACAACTGCCCCTGGGTGGGAATCGTTCACGTTTAGTTTTGGGGCGTGATTTGCTTCAGCGTGGGGGTGCAGGAGGCCGTGGGCGACCACCTAGCCGTATTAGCCGTTTGTCGGCTGTGTCCAATCTGCTTAGTGAATTCTCTCTGGATATTCCGACCTCGACGCTGCCGTCTCGGAGTCAGCGTATGGGTTTGCGACGGGGTGATCGGGACATTTTTAGTGATGTTTTCGTCGGCGGTGATGGTTCCCGCGGTCTTGGCAGCCGTGGTGATGTATCCAACTCTGCTGTATGGGGCCTGTCGACACCTTTTGGACGTGACGTGGATGTCCGATCAGTGGCTTCCCGGTTGGAGCAGCAGCTAACGCGCATGTGTGCTGAAGATGAGCCAACGGCAACACCTGTGAATCGGAGAGGTGATGAACCATCCACACAAGATCACGAAAACATTGACGATTTCATGGAAAATCGTGGTGCTGCTGCTGGAAACCTGCAAAGCGGAGAACACACTGCAAGTGAAAGCAGAACCCTTGATGGTGGAGGTATAAATGCTCAGCCGGATACTTCTAGTGACAGAATTGAGAGGCATGACGCAGCTGTAGATGCTGCTTCTGTGTTGGAGCTCACCAGCACACTAGGGGAAAGTTCTTTGCTTCGGTCACCACCTGAATCTGATGTTGACGTGGACATTGCCGACGCCGAAACGGAAACGCTATCCGATAACCAAGAGGCGACAGTTGCGTCTCCATCGGTGCCGAGCTCTGTACCAGCAGGAACTAGCTCTGATAATGCACCGCCTCCTCCAGCACCAGTGTCTCTTACTTCAGCTGAGGTAATTGCAACAACAACTGTACCTGCGACTTCAGATCCGATGATGAACTTCACACTGGACTTGTCGGGCTTTGGCACGGCGTCTACTCAATCTACGTCAGCCAGCGACAGCACTAGTCGGGCCCGGGCGATTGAAGAAGAGTCAAAATCAGAAGAACTTCCGTCAAGTGATGTTCGTACAGCATCCGTTGAAACGGAGGCGCAAGATATATCGGCTGAGGTGTTTGAACAGCAGGAGGAACGACAAGGGTACCAGTGTCCCGAAGGTATGGATGCTGAAGTGTTCGCGTCGCTGCCTCCAGACATGCAAGCGGAGATCATCGCTCAAAATGCACCTGCAGTCGCTGAGTCCTCAATTGCCCGCAGTGATACTGCAACAGCTAGAGGCGGTGGCGGTGGTTCGGAAAGTATGTCGCAGATGGATCTGGATATGGCCAACTCGAATTTTGACCGCGAGACCCTGGAGGCATTGCCTCCCGATATCCGCGCAGAAGTCTTGGAAAATGAGCGGCGCGAACGTGAAGCAGCTGCCCGTGCGGAGACTGCAGACACTTCTCGTGCCCAGGAGATGGATAACGCATCTTTTGTAGCGTCACTAGCACCCGAGTTGCGAGAGGAAATCCTCGTTACTTGCGACGATGCTTTCTTGCAGACTTTGCCATCACAAGTGCGAGCAGAGGCCATGGTGCTGCGTGAACGTGCGGCGTTCCGCTCAACGTATCGTGAGCGCGATCGTGGTACAGAAGAGCGAGGTGGTGGCGGTGGTGAAGGCGACATTGATGAATTGTTTAACCGCCCTACGCTACGACGTATGCTAACCTCTCACAGTCCCGAGAGAGGCGGCAGTCGTCGGCGATCGCGTATGTACGATGAACTCGGTGGAGGGCGTCGAAGCAGCCGTCGTGACTATCGACAGGGGGGTAATAGCTCCAAATCTCACAAGGGTTTGTTGCGTGTGGAGGTGGACGAAGAAGAGGAAGCTAATGATCGAATTTGCGACGACCGGTGTGTGCGCGGTTTGCTACGCTTACTCTTTATGACGCAGTCCGTCATCCAGAATCGAGTGTTCCAGAGGCTTCTTGCCAATGTGTGTCAGTACCCATTAACACGCCGTAGCGTTCGGCGGAACTTACTGCGGGTGATTTCGCTTCCACTTTCAGAACCCTTGGTCCCTGGCGACGAAAAGGATGACGACGACGATGGTAGTGGAAAGATTGACTTTCCACCTAACCGAATGTATGGATGTGGAATCGATGGGAACCGTGCCATTGGAGGCTCGGCTGTTCCTGTTGAAGTGATGAACCGCATGCTGCATGTTCTTGTGTCGTTAGCGAAGTATAACCCGCGGTTTACGGTGGAAATGCTTCAGCCGCATGGCATGCGTCACACATCGAATGGAAACAATGACCCTGTGAAGATGGACGCTGAGACTTCCAATGAGTGCGGTGTGGCTGTTCTCATCGACCTGTTGTCACTCCCGGTGGTGTACCGCAACAGTACAAACTTGGACGCATTGCTGGAGCTGCTTGAATTGGTGCTGTCGCCTCTGGAGCGTCTGCACAAACCGAATGGTGAAGACGAAGAGAAGAAGGAGGGCGAGGCAGGTGACGCGTCAACGCCCGAACCTGCTGACGAGTGGGTTGCCGTCCCAGCGGTAGAGTTGGATGAGGCACGGATGGGTGAGATAGTGTCCGTGTTGAGTATGGACTTGTGCACAGTTCCTATGCAAGAGCGTACTCTTGCGGTGCTGAAGCTGCTGAACCATGTGCGTGGTAATCGCGAGCTTGTGATTCGTGCGGTTGTTGGCCACGCTTGCGCGCTCGCGCGTGTTGATCAGGATAAGGAAGGTAAACCACCTGCTGAATGTACTGGATACGAGTCGTCAGCAGTGTTGCCATCAGCCCAAGATGAGCTCAAGCTTCTGCGGTTGCTACACTCGCTTTCAGATGTCTGTGAGAGTACGACAGAATTCACGGAGTGCTGCCAAACTATCGGTCTGGATCCGTTGTGGGATGCCCTGAGCTCATCACTGGCCGAAGCACGTGCGAAGGGTGGTCTTGATGAACAGGACGGCAGTGTTACCGTTGCTTCAGGCAGTGGGTCAGAAAGTCTGGCTGCTGGCGCAGGGGATGATGCAGAGGGGACTGTAATTGAAGGCAAGAGTGCTGGCGCATCCTGTGCGATGGCGGCACTTCTGGCGCGATTCCTCCCCATGGTGGAAGCTTTCTTTGTGGTTAATGCTCGCGATGCGGCGTCAATGTCGCTGCGTGTACCCGACTCGAGCGAGCGTGAAGAGGCAGTGGTGGCAGCTCTGCGTGTCGGTGGATTTGATGGAGCTGATGCCACTGCATTAATGGAAGATGACGAGCAGAAAATGTCGCCGAAGAGTGTGCTCAAGCGTACCTCCTCGGTGTTATCGTCGATGTCTGAAGCTGGTGAGACCATGCGACTGGCTAATTTCGTGGAGTCAAACCGTGTGCTTTTGAACTTGCTTGTTCGCGAGAAGCCGTCGCTATTGGATACGTCCCTGGCTGCTCTGATTAAGATTCCTCGCTGCCGAGCTTACCTAGCCTTCGACAACAAACGTACATACTTCCACAGCGCAATGAAGCGTCTTCGCCAAACAGCACTGCGGAACCACGGGGGTGGGAGTTCTTCTGTGCGCATTCCGGTGCGTCGAGAGCACATCTTCGAGGATTCTTACTATGCCCTACGGATGCGTAGCGGCACCGAATTGCGCCGCAAGCTGCACATTTCGTTCACGGGAGAAGAAGGCATTGATGCTGGTGGAGTGACGCGAGAATGGTACATGATTCTGGCTCGCGAGATGTTCAATCCGAATTACGTGTTGTTCACATCAGCTGCCGATTCGCCTACGTTCCAACCGAATCCTCTGTCTTACGTGAACAAGGATCACTTGAGTTACTTTGAGTTTGTTGGAAAGGTTCTGGGTAAGGCGGTCGCAGATGGCCAACTTCTGGATGCCCACTTCACGCGTTCTTTCTACAAGCACATCTTGCAGTTGTCAATCTCGTACCACGACATGGAAGCCATCGATCCGGAGTACTACCGCAATCTTCACTCAATCCTAGACAACTCGATTGCAGACCTCGGCCTTGAGCTAACGTTCTCGGCTGAGCAGTCTAACTTCGGCAAGGTGGAGGTGGTTGATTTGATCCCCAATGGTCGAAATGTGTCCGTGACGGACGAGAACAAGATGGAGTACGTGAAGCTTGTGACGCACCACAGGATGGCGACGGGCATTCGGCAGCAGATTGATGCGTTCCTCAAGGGTTTCCACCAATTGGTGCCGCCCGAAATGATTGCGATATTCAACGAGAATGAGCTGGAGTTGCTGATTTCGGGCATGCCTGAGATTGATATTGATGACCTGAAGGCCAACACAGAGTACGCTAACTACAAGCCCACCGACTCGGTTATCCGCTGGTTTTGGAATGTGCTGTATGCGTTCACACACGAAGAACGAGCGCTTTTCCTGCAGTTCGTGACTGGTACCTCGAAGGTGCCTCTGGAAGGGTTCAAGGCCCTAGAAGGTATGCGCGGGACACAAAAGTTCAACATCCACAAGGCCTTCGGCAACAACAGTGCGCTACCGTCCGCACATACATGGTGAGTGATGTTCTCGATTACTTTTGGCCTGGACTAGTGGGTATCTAACCTTTGTTGTGCTTTTTGCTACAGTTTCAACCAACTGGATTTACCTGAGTACGAAAGTGAGGAGAAATTGAAGCAGTGTCTGCTGCTCGCGATCCGTGAGGGATCCGAGGGGTTCGGCTTCGGCTAAGCAAGAAACTCAGCACGCTTTAAGCATCTCACATGATTGAATATACATGGTGCATTTCTAGTCGAGAACTCGAGAACGTTCGAAAGCATGGTTGAATACATCAGTACATTTCTGTTGAGAACAGAGCGCTTCTACGTCTATTTGCGCCGCTTGTACTTGGCCTTGGACTTAAAGGAACCAGAGCCCTTCTTCGCGTGCTTCTTGTAGTCCGTGATCTTCTCCTTGAACTCGAACGGGTTGGTGCCAGCGTTAGCATCGCGCTGCTTCCTGGGCTTCGCCTGGGTGCCGTCGCTCGTCATATCAACATCGAACGCACCCGATCCGTGGCTGCTGCGTGCGGCGCGAGCCTTCTCACGCTTAAGGCGCTTGCGCTCGTGAATTTCAGCGATAGATTCCTCCTCACGCGACTTCGTCGTTTCCATTTGCGCCTTCTTGGCGCGCTTTGCAGCACCAGCGACGTGCATTGACGTGAAAACGGCACCCTTCTTGCCCTTCTTGCCACTGTCCTCCTCGTCCTCACGGGACGCATCTGCAAGCATACGTTCTTCACGCTCACGGATCTCAAACAAGCGTCGCTTCTTGTGGCTCATGAGTTTGAGCTTCTTCGCACGCGACATAGTGTTTGCAGTCTCTGCCTCCTCCTTGGCGGCTTCCTCCTTAGCACGACGCTCTTCATCAACACGCTCATTCACATTCTTCTTCTCCTTCTCGGACATAAACCACGTACGTGCAGGCCGCGAGTTGATCTCGTCCCGGTGCTTCAGCATGTTCGTGGCACGAGTCGCTTCCTTCTCAGCTTCACGCATGCGCTTCTCGAGCGTCTCTTCGTGCATGACCAGCTTTACATCCTCCTGCATGGTCTCAATTCGGGCCTTCCACTGCGCAATAACAGGATCCGGCACGGCGCGAGACTTGACGAATCCCTTGCAATGACGCGAGACCTGCTTCATAACCAGACGGCGTGACTCGCTCGTAAGCGTGACGGCACGGCCGTTGCGGCCAGCACGAGCCGTACGACCGACACGGTGGACGTACGTAGTAATATCCTTAGGCATTTCATAGTTGATGACAGCGTGGACACCGCGCACATCGATACCACGAGCTGCAATATCGGTACACAGAAGAATGTCAACTGTGCCATCGCGGAACTTTTGAAGCGCCTCCAAACGCTCTCGCTGCTGGAGGTTGCCGTGAAGTTCTGCGGCCTTGATACCTGCAAGACCGAAAATGATCATCATACGATGCGCGTGCGACTTGGTCTCCATGAACACAATCGTGTTCGTGCGGAACGTACGCGTACACAGAGCCAACAGAATGGCCTCGCGGTCATCTTCACGGTTCGGACGGATACGCACGAACTCCTGCACCAAGTGCTTGGCCATATCGAAAAGCGGGTCAGTGCTAATACGCACGGGACGCTTCATCGACAGATCAATCAGCTGGTCTACCTTCGAAGTCAACGTAGCAGAGAACAGCATGGTCTGACGCTGAACAGGGCACATCCGGACGAGCTCTAGGACTTCTTCGGTGAAACCCAATTCAAGCAGACGATCAGCTTCATCCAGCACCAAAATTTCCAGGTCATCCATGTGGACACTCTTCGAGTTACGCAGGTGATCGATCATACGACCAGGAGTACACACCACGACGTCCGGGCGGTTGCGCAGTTCAGCTTCTTGAGCCTTCAGAGGCAAACCACCCACAGCCAGTGAGCATGTAATATCCGTGTAGCGCGCCAACTGCTCGAACATCGACTGACACTGCGTGGCAAGCTCACGCACGGGACAGATAATCATCACGCGCGTGGACTGCACACGACGCGAACGGAACTGCAGACGCTCAAGAATAGGTAACAGGAAGGCAGCAGTCTTACCACTACCAGTCTGGGCACTAGCGCAGATATCCTTACCCGTCAGCGCAATCGGGATAGCTCGCTGCTGAATTGGAGTGGGCTTCTCGAATCCAATATGGGAGATGGCACGCATGATCGGCCGCGAGAGTTTCAAGTCCGCAAAGGTCTCAAACTTGGTCTTCGCAAACTCCTGCGCCGCAAATGGGTCCGACTCGAAGAATTCTGCAGCCTTCTTCTTTTCTAAGGCGTCTACCAGCTCTTCGCGACTCTGCTGGTCTTTTTTACTGTCCTTCAGCGCGGACTGCAGTCGCTCTTCTTCCACGACCACGTCTTCCTCCTCCACATCCTGATCTTCGTCGTTATCTGAAGACTCTGATCCGGAATCCTTTTCCTCCTTCTCGTCTTCACTGTCACTGGATCCTTCAGCTTCCTCCTCCGCGTCGCTTTCCTCCTCTTCACTGTCATTGCCACTCTCCTCCTTCTCCGCCTCCTTTTTCGCCTTCTTGGCTGCCTTTTTCTCCTTCTTTGCTTGCTTTTCCTCCTGCTTCTCCTTGCGGCGCTTGTCAATCTTAGCCTGAATAGATGTGCGCTTGGTGGCCGTTGGAATGCCGCTCTCCATCTTCTCAATACGCGAGATGGCAGCTGTGAAGTCCCATGAGCTACCACCAGACGTGTGGAAAGCTCCACCGTCGTCGAACTCGAAGTCCTCGTTGATCTCCGCCTCCTTCTTCTGCTGCTGCGCCTCCTTCTGTTGCTGAGCGCGACTGATTACAGCGCCCTTGAGCTCCTCCTCCTTCTCATCCTCCGAGCCCGAGCTGCTCTCCGCGTCCGACATTTCTTCGTCCGACGCGATGGTCATCACCAGGTCATCCTCCTGCAGCTCCTGCTGCTGGCGCGTCTTCTTCGCCATGGTCAGCACAGGTAAAGGTCGCTTGACAGCCAACAATGCAATTCCACACTGTCCAAGGCAACACTTGACTGGGCCACAGAGAGCGGCATTTTTACCAATCCTATGTCAGAACACGAAAATTGGATTTGATTGGATGTAAATATGCAGCTCTGCTTCAAGTTGAAGTGCTCTCACTACGAGCGTCACTTACTTTCCAATCATTCCCACACAGAACGAGGCAGCGGCTTGCGCTCGACGTCTTCATGGACCACCGCTGGCTTACGAATCGCAGGCTGCTGAACGTTGACCTTGTGTTGCAGCGAGTCCACATGGATGGTCCAGTTGCCAGGTTCAATGTTCCAATTGCCGATTTCATCGGCTAGTGCAAACGCCTTTGCCTCCAGGCAAAACTTGACAATTGTTTTCTGGCCTGCCGAAATCAGCGATGTGCGCTCGAAAGCAACCAGAGACTTGCGTGGACGCGCAGCTTCTCCAGCGTGAGGAGGTTCAGCGTAAATCAGGATAACATGTTCACCCGCGAGGTCGCCTTCGTTCGTTACCGTGATATTAAAACCCGCTGCGCAAGAGCTAATTTCCTCTTGCGAGACTCCGAGAAGCTGCTGCGAAAGAATACCAGAATCGAGATTGTGCGGCGGTTCAACTGACCAAGTCTTGCGGAACGTACTATACGAAAAGCCGGAGCCAAACTCGTAAACTGGTGCTCCGGTGAAGAAGCGATAGGTTCTTCCTGGGTTTCCAGTCACGAACGTCGGGCGCATGTGCATGTCGTAGATTGATATCGCATTCACGTAGTCTGCGTCATAAAATGTCTGCGTGATCCTTCCAGCAGGATTGTACTCGCCAAACAGAACGTCAGCCAAGGCTTGTCCACCAGATTCTCCAAGATATCCGCCGAAAACAATTGATCCAACCTTTGGATGGTTCTTGTAAGCCGACAAGTCAACACTTCCACCGGAGATGATAACCAGCACGATCGGGTGTGATGCAACTTCTAGCACACGCTTGAGCAGCGCAATCTGAAAACCCGGCAGCTTGAGGTGGTAGCGATCAATCTCCTCCCGCTCTTGGCTTTGATCTAGCCCCACAAAGACAACCAAGCGATCCGCTTTTTTACTAAGCGCAATGGCGTCGTCAAAGTCCGGCAACATTTCGCCTGACACTTTGCACCCCAACGAATAAGCAACGTTCGGCACACGCTTTGAGACACCTTCCAGCGGGGTGATGATAGACGAAGGTATTCCAAAGTAGTTCCCAAGGAGAGCGTCGCTGGCGTTAAAATGCGGCCCGATCAACGCCAGCGATCCCTCCTTTGCAAAATTCTCAGCTGACAGAGGGAGCGTATCGTCTTCATTCTTGAGCAGTACGATGCTCTGACGAGCAGCTTCCAGTGCGAGCTGCCGGTGCGCGATCGTATCCACCGAGTCCTTCGTGATGTTTGCAAATGGCTGTTTCCCCTTTTCAAACATTCCAAGTCTCATTAACACACGGAATTGGTTCTTCAAGGCATTATGCATCATCTCCGTCGTCACGATGCCTTGTTCAAGAGCAGTTGGAAGGTGCTGCCTCAGAAATTCGCCACAATTAAGATCCATACCAGCATCAAGCGTCGTGGCGCAGGTTTGTTCCGGCGATTGGGTGTAGTGGTGATGGTAGATCACATCGGCTACTGCCTCGCAGTCCGAGGTGATGTATCCGTCAAACTTCCACTGACCCCTCACCATGTCCGTCAGCAGTCCTTTATCTGCGCACGACGGAATGCCGTTCACAGCATTATAGCTGCACATGATGGAACTCACATGACCTCGTTTCACACAGTCCTCGAATGCTGGGAAATAAGTGTCCGTTTGGTCCTGCTTGGTAACCATCGCGTTGTTACGGTGTCTCGGAACTTCCTGTGAATAGGCCGAAAAGTGTTTGCAGCAGCCTGAAAGCTTCAGGAAGTTGTTTTCTTCTCCAGCTTCATGTCCCTCCATTGCTTCGCCTTGTAGACCTCTCACGAAGGCGACAGCGTATTCCCCATTGAGGAACGGGTCCTCTCCTGGAGTTTCTTGTCCGCGTCCCCATCTCGGATCACGAAAAATGTTGACGTTAGGCGTCCAGAAGGTGAGCCCCGCACCTTTGCTATTGTAGAACGCTCGCGCCTCAGTTGAAATCACGTCTGCAACTCGATAGAAAAGCGAGCGGTTGAACGAAGCCGCTGTACTGATCACTTGTGGAAAGCTAGTGGCGGCCTTGATCGACCCATTGAACGTCACTCCGGGGGACAGCGCCACACCATGCAGAGCCTCGTTCCACCACTCGTAGCTGGGGATTTTGACGCCTGGTGCGGGTGCCGCCTTGTTAACCAGCAGTCCAACGGCTTGATCCAGTGGGATACGAGTCACTAGATCGTCAACGCGGGTATCAACAGGGAGCGATGCATCACAGAACGGCAGGGAAGCGACCTTGGAGTCATCGCACACATTCTCCGAGTAGGAATTGGCAGCAACGTTGGCAACAAGCAGCAAAAGCCAGCAGAAAAGTCGCATCTTGGAGGTAAATCGTGGAATGAGCGTGGACCAACGACACAGTCTCGTGGTTGAAGTTGTAAGATTTGTTTCAACCCTCTACAGGAACACAGTCGCGGGCATCGAAATGTTCCTATAAAGGGAGATTTCCTTTTGCCATCTTTCAGTCAAAGACTTAGCGGCTTGGAGGCGATGAGCGTGCGACGCGGGTCTCGGCTGCGGCGCAAGCCCACGCCTATATACCACGTGGAGGACACGCGCAATAGTGAGGAAGATGAGGCTGTTGGAGCGGAAGAACAAGGCGCGCTTGCAGCCAACGAACATGGCGAGGAAAGCAGGTACGCAGTGTTTAAATGAGTGATGGTCGTTGGTGCTTGATGTCATTTATCTTTATCTTTGTATACGCAAGTGCAATTTCTAACGTATTTATACTGGTTATATAGTGGTGAAGAGGAACTGGAAGCTGAGGACGAAGAGTTTACGCCCTCTGGGACGAAGAAGCCGAAACTCCCATGCAAAGTGGCGCGAACGCCTGTCGCTAGAGCGAGGTCCACCAGACGCAAACGTTCGCCTTGGAGCCAGACAAGGAGCTTGAGGTTGATTGGAGAAGATCGGAAAAGCAAGAAAAATGCAGCGACAGCAGAGACGGAAGGCACTGGGAGTGACAATGGACATGGAAACGACGGAGACGCTTTGTTTGGTGCGTGTATGTGCTTAATGGAGGGTCATATAAGGCGCTGCTGATAGTTTTTTATTTTCTTTCGTGCAGAGGCGCTTAAGAGTGGCAAGGCATCGCTGGAAAATCTCTTAAGCGAATGGCGTGACCGGTTTGAGGAAAATGACGAGAAGGCCACGAGAGAAGTGCTGGATCTGGTGCTTCAGGCGTGTGGAGGTAGTGGCCAATGCGTTCCTGAATCGGAGCCGTTGGCTCAGCTGGACATGGGTGATTTAGTGGATCACGTGGTGGATGACCTTGAAAAAGCGAATGGAGAGTATCCGGTTATGTCTCGTGGAAGAGGCATGAGGAAGTTCCAGCGCACTTTCGAGGAGTTCTGGGAGGCGTTCGTGAGGGAATGCTACGAGAGCGAAATATTGTTCACGTCAGATGTTGCCAGCAACTTTATTGACTGGTTGACGACCTTGTCAAGGTAAGCGCTTGCTACAGTTATACTCGTTTACTGAAACTGATCTATATCAATTGTGTACAGCTCTGAGCTTCGACCGATTCGTCATACGGCAACTGTTGCTGTGCTAGCGCTAAGCAATTCGTTGGTGCGTACGGCGGCAAGTATTTCTGAGCAACTGGTAGTTGCTACGAGACAGCTTAACGCCGAGACGAACTCACCTAATTCGTCACCTGGCACTCAAAAGAGCCCGAACATGAGGAAAGTGGTTCTCCTGAAGGACAACAAAACTCTGTATGAGAGCCGACTACAGCAAGTGCTGAAGCTTGTCAATTTGATTTTTACTGGGGTTGTGGTGCATCGGTATCGTGACGTTATGCCTGAGATCCGAGTGGCAACCATGCAGTGCCTCGGCCACTGGATCATCACTCTCCCTGATCATTTCTTAAAGGACAACTTCTTGAAGTACCTGGGTTGGCTCCTGAGTGATAAATCGGCAGCAGTTCGCGTTGAGGTGGTTGAAATTTTGTGCGAGCTGTATGGGAAAGATACCTCTGATAAACTGGAGCCATTTACTTCCCGATTCTTACCTCGCTATCTCGAGCTGTGTAACGATGTGGATGATGGCGTTGTCGAGGAGTGCATTCACCTTCTAATTGCAGTGGATAAGCACAACCTTATCAGCTCGGATATTGAACTCCAACCCGTAGAAAAGTTGGTGTTCGATGCGGAACATGAGAACATTCGCAAAGCTGCCGCAGAGTTTGTGTGTCTTCAGTACGACGCGTTTGGTGTTGCTGTCTCAAAGTCGAAGACTGCTACGTTGAAGAAAGAGCAGCTAAACACTCAAGCTATTGCTCTAGTGGAGTTTGCGGAAGAATACATCCAAAATTATGGTGTACCAGAAGGCGCAGTTGAAACACTGGTGGACGCTTTTGGGGGACTGGAAGATTGCCGTAAGTTAACCTACTGTTGCGGTGACATTGATCGTAGTCTAACTGTTTTATTCATTTATGTGTAGTTGTCCTTCAAGATTGGAGGTTGATGACAGATTTGTTGCTGGTAGACAAAAGCGCTCCAGACCTCAGTAGCGAACAGCAGACTATCTTGTTGCGACTTCTAGTGGCGTCTGTAAGAAAGCTTGTGGGAAAAGATGACAATCGGCCAGTGGGTGCTGCTGCCAAAAGGGAGGCAGAGCAATTACAAGTACGCCAGTTTGCGAATTACTGATTGTTTTAAGTGGTTAGCACGTTACTGACGCTTTCTTCTGTTTGCGGCGAATTTAGGAAGAAATTACCGTGGCGTATTGCAAGGACATTCCCAGCCTGTTCTCTTTGTACCAAGCTGATTCAGACAAGTTGGCTTTACTTTTGGAATTGATTCCGATGCTATCACTGAAGAGTGAGGTGATCGGTCACCACAGTGGCCATATCAAGGAACTTCTCGAGAAGCTGAAACACGCATACTTGTTACACTCTGATGAAGAGCTGTTAACAAGTTTGTCGCTTTCCGTGACCCACTTGCTTCAAACGGAGCATGCATCTCTGAAACGGGAAGCAGAAGCAAGTATGCACGAGCTGGTTCAAGACATCATGGACAAATTTGATCGTCTTGTGGAAGCTGATCTGAAGTTGTACGATACCTTAGCAAGTGGTGGGGATGACACACCCAGAACGAGAAACAAGAAGGGGAAAGGGAAGAAAAGGAGGACCGCAAAGGCCAAGGAGATATCAGATGTGGAGTACGGTCTGAGAATCGCTCTGTGCCGCATCAAATGCCTGACGAGATACCTAAATTTACGAGAATATTTTCCCCCTGAAATTGCGTTGTCTGGCATCGAGACTACGCTCCAAGGACGGATGGACAGATTTGTCGTGGCATTGGGAGATTTATTGCGTCGACGCTCAAAATCTGTCGGAGAGTTAGATGAAGGGTTTCGACACGTCGACACCATCAAGCACGGTCTGACAATTATTTATTCTGATCTGCTGTGGGCCACTGCACCGATTTTCAAGGCCATTGAAGAAGGCAAGAAGAATGATAACACTTCTAGCGCAAGCGGCGAAGAAACTGAGGCTGAAGGTGATTCTTCCACGCAGATTCAAATTGAAAAGGTGTGCCAATCGCGGTCCACACTTGAAGAAGCGTTGATTTCAGTGTTAGAAATGCACCTGGCTAGACCAAAAGATGCCACGGACGAAGAGCACAAGGAAGGTGAAGAAACGCCCGACTCGCACTCACTTGAGGCTATGGAAGAGATTGAGTTTGAAGATGAGGGTACGATATCATACGTGAGAGAGGCCCAGCAGTTTGCCTTTTTAACGTTTTGCGACGTAAGGTGTTTGTTTATCGAGAAATTCCAAGAGGCAACAACACCGTACAGTGCGCTAGACTGGGCATTACCGAAGGTGCTCGTTCTTCTTACTCAAATGCATTTTGAAACTGAGATGGACAATGCAGAAGAGGAGGAGCCAGAATTTGAAGATGGCATGACTGAAAATGACCCAGTGATTGCAAAGGAAAAGGCTGATGCTATGCGTGAATGGGAAGGAAAACAGCAACGGAAGGCTGAGTTACTGGTCGCGCTTGGCCGAGTGTCGTTGTGTAACCCAAGTAAGAAACACCAAGCTGCTTCAGTTCTGCAGTATTTCACGTCGAGTGGCAAGCCCAGCGTCGAAGTGGTGAAAGCTTTTGGCAAGCAAGTGAAGACTGACGCTCCTGTGCGTTATCTGGAAATTCAGATGACTGCGCTTCGCCAAATGTTTAGCTCGATTCTCGTTTGGAAACAAGACATTGAGACAGCTCAAGCAAATGCAAACAGCAGTGACGACGACATTGCCGAGCTAGAAGAGTTGAAGTTGAAGGTGGAAAGCAGCGAGCAAGATTTGAAGGAACTAGCAAAACGACTCAGCCAATCCCTCGGAGTTGGGAAAATCCCCTTGTCCTTGCGAGCACCATTTTTGCGGTTTGTGCGCGAAGGAGTCAGGTACGCTATGGAGCATCCAACCCAGTTCGAGTTTTTGGAAACAGTGCGCGTCTATATGAGCCATCTCGACAACTCAAGCTTGGCCCAGCTGCGTGAGTATTTTATGGAGCGATTAAACGGGCTTCGTGACGTTCCTGATGATAGTGAAGACTTAGACGAGCGGTGGCGAGCGCTATTTGACTTCCAGTCATCACTTACTTCTGATAAAATTGCGAATGGTGGGAAGCAACCATTTACTGATACGATGCTGTCGCCTCCAGTGAAAAGTAAGCGGCGATCTGCAAGTTCCGAGCCTACACCGATGCAAGGGACATCCATTCCGGAAGAAGACGAAGAAGAGAAAACCGAGAGCGATCACGCTGAGCCAGAAGTTGCTGCTGTCGAACAAATTGGATCGAGTATTGAAGATAACGAGAAGGTCAGCCATAATGATCAACTGGGGTCACCAACAGATAAACGAGCTACTGTCACTGGCGAGGATCCTCTAGCGACGAACTCTGTTCAACCTCGGAAGCGACCACGACGTCAACGTGACGATGACGAGTCCAAGCAGGGCAACGATTCTAATGATCCTCAGCATCAAGACGAGTCAAAGAATGGCAGTGGCGTATCAGATCCTAGCTCGTCCAGCAGTGACGAAGATCATTTGACGTCAAGCTCGAAACCAAGCGACCGCAAGCGAGATGCTACTGATGGGAAAGAGGAGGAAGCCGATACTAGAAGAAAACGACGTCGAGTTTAAAGGTTTCAGCATTTAGTTTTAGCGGCGACCCACGCAATGCGACTAGTGTATTACTGCGAAGGGTAGCGAGGAATGCTAGGGAGGTTTTTAGCGCGCCTCGATACCTTGAGCAGCCTGAAAAGTTACGTAGCTTGGGCGACATTCTTGGTAGCCTTGCCCATTTCAACACTGCGCGTCCTGGCAGCGAAGTTGAGCGTGCAGAAGGTTTCTTCACTGTTGTAGTCAACTGGACTTGCACATGCCACCATGAGCGTCTTCGAGTCGCCGCCAAGCGCATCCTGGAGCAGGTACGTCAGTGACGAGTTTCTGTATGGAACGTGCTTCTGCTTGCTTGCTCGGGCAGCAATGACGTCTCCGAGTGCCGACAGCGACTTGTTGATGTTCTGTGCTTCTTTCAGTCGCTGACCCTCAGCTCCCGTCTTCGAAAGCCGCTCGGAACCTGCAAGGTCGACGAGGAAGAGCTTTCCGCTGGCGACAACGTTGGTGACGATGTTGAGACTCTTCAGTTGGATCGAGAGGATCGAGTGACTTCGACTACTGTGCTCGTTCATGTCCGTAGCATGTGTGCTGCGGTTTTTGTTGCCGCGCTTGATGAGCTCGAACACTTCATCCAGGGATTGCACGGGCACGACAGTCAATCCCGGAACGAAGTTACCAGTTGGGCCTTGGCGCACCTGCAAATTGGTGTTTGCCGCATCTTGCGCTAGAAGATCGCGGATCTGCTCGTTGTAGATCTCCATGATGCTCACAGTGAGTTCATCCTGGTACTCCCTCATCCGGTCACTCTTGCGTTCGAAGAGCTCCTGCAGCGAACGTGTGTTGATGCCCGGATTCTCAGGAGGTCCAGACATTGTAAACGTCTTACCGGAACCAGTCTGCCCGTAGGCGAAAATGCAGACGCTGTAGCCATCCAGAATGCTCGTGACAAGCGGCTTCACCTCGGAGAAGAGTTGGTCTTGTGCAGAGCCCATATCGAAGACGTGGTCGAACTCCCAGGTCTTCACCTTGCCCTTTTCCCCAGATAATGTGATCTCCTCCGGCGAGAACTTGCAGATCATCTTGCTGCCCTGTGCGATTTCATTTTTCGAGATCGGACGCACACGGCACAACACGCGAATGTTGCCCTTGAGCTCTTGCACGAGGTTAAACAGGCGCTTCCGCTCCTTCATCTCACGCTTGTAGTTATCCACGACACCAGCCATGGCATCTGCCTGCTTCTGGACACGCTGCATGATTTTCTCGGTCAATTGTTTGGCCAGCACTGGAACCATTTGCTGTTGCGCAGTAATCTGCGACTTGAGCGCTACAAGATCTGATCGCTGGGCCTTCAACTGCGTGCTCAAGTTCGAGATCGTTGCTTGCTTGCGCTGCTGTCCCTTGGACGCAACCTCCAGCTTTCGCTTGAGGTCCAAGATGGCCTTCTTGGCCTGCTCCTTGATCTTGTTGAGCTCCCCTTCGGCCGTTGACTTGAGTTTCGCGTAGCGCTCGTCAGCGGTCGTCTGCTTTGCCTGGCTATCTTGCTTCTGTTGCTCCAGTTGTGTTTGCAACTCAGCGATGCGAGCCTCCGTTTCGCGAATTTGTGACTGGAGTTCCTGTTCAAGCTTAGAAGGACCCTGTGCCGTGGGTGCTGGCGTAGCTGCTGCTTGACTAGTCGATGCTGCAGCGAGTTCCTTCTCAAGGCGCTGGATCTGTAACGCACCCAGGATACACTACGTATTAGACAAGGTCTACTTCGTGAAAGTGGAGGATCAGTAACCTACCGTCTTCTGCGCATTCTGGTGCGAGTTCTCAGCAGCAGAGAGCTACGCACGACAATTTGAAACAAATATCTCGTTAGAAAAACGACCCAACCAGGACACTTCTGCAAAGCGTACCTTGCTCTTCAGTGCCTGCATTTCCTCCGAATTCTGCGCGCCAGAACTCGAATTGTTCTCGACCACTGGAGGTGCTGGGGGTGGTGAAGTTGACACTGTCGATTTTAGTGTGGCCAACTGCTGTTGCATTTCCATCATCTGGCGCATCAATTGACGCTTCTCCGCCTCCATACTCTCGAGAGCAGCCTTGTTGACTAAGTTTTCTGGAGAAGGCTCTGGTGGTTTTGAATTGTTAACTGCAGCCTTCGATGCAGTGGCTTTGAGCGCACTGTTCTCTTCAATCAAGCGCTCCATTTCAGTCTTCATTGCGTTGATTTCTGCTTCGGCATCGTTGTCAGACGCCGGTCCAGCAACATTTGATCGGCCAGAGGACACTCGAGAAGATTCGGGGCCGTTGTACGTCTCGAAGGTCACTCCTGCTTCTGTGAGCTTGCACTCGAGCTCCTTGATAACGTTCGCCATCTCCTCGACCAACGCCTCCTTCATCTGAATCTTCTTGCTCATTGACGTCTTGAGAATTGCAGTCTGAGACTTGCTCAGGAGCTGCAGTTTACTGAGCGAGTCTTGCGCCTTTTGTTCTGCGTCGCGAGCTTCCTTCAGGTCTCGTTGAAGCTCCTTAACGCGTGTACTGTCACCACCTGAAGAACTGCTGCTCCGACTGCTTTCAGTATTGCTTTTTCCTGGCGGAAGCTCCTCTTCATCGGACAGTCCCAGTTCGTCCTGAAGCTGCTTTCTGCGCATCACATCCTCGTAGCGATCGTCATCTTCGTCTCCACGGCTTCGCTGCTGAGTTCGCTGAGCTAAGCGCGGATCATACGTCGCTGGGCGAGAGAATGAAGAGCTGCTGTAGCGTGAAGACGAGTAGTCTCGCCTATCGTAGTCTCGGTCACGATCACCGTCATAGTCGCGGTCCCTGTCTCGTCGGTCACGATCTCGGTGCCTGTCACGGTCTCTGTCACGGTCTCTGTCACGGTCTCGATCGCGATCACGACTGCTCTCCTTGTCGCGGCGTCTCTCACGGTCTCGGTCGCGGTCTCGATCGCGATCTCGACTGCTCTCCTTGTCGCGACGTCTTTCACGGTCTTTGTCTCGGTCACGATCCCGGTCGCGGCTGCTGCTGGTACTACTGGTAGTGCTGCGTTCGTCCCAGTCGCGTTCACGGTCTTGCTCCCGGTCTTTCGATCGAACTCGTTCGCTGTCACGGTGACTGCGGTTGTGTCCGTAGTCTTCGTACGATCGGTCTACGTCGCGACTGCTGCGTTCTCGATCGCGCTCACGCTCCATTTCTCACGATAACAAACCTCACTTTCAACTCGTCTTTGTCTGCTCGATGTCGCAGTTTGTCCGAAGCAGAAACTCCTAGTGTGGGGTCGAGCCTTGCGATGGAGACTGGATGAGCTGGGAAGTGGCCTGTGGTTTCGAGTCTATTTTTCACAGCACGAAGAGCGCGCAGCAAGCCATAAGCAGGTACCAATAATCCATGAACAACGGCTTCATCCAGAAATACTTGTGTGAGATGAGCGAAGAAAACGCAGATGTGAGGCAAGCAAACAGTGAAATCTATATAGGTATCGATATAAGCAAGGGGGACATTAGTGACTATGACGGCCAAACCGACGTAATCGACGTCTGCAACGCAGCGGATCTACGAAAAGTGGATCTTGTTGGCATTGAATCGCTCCAACAGCCTGCAATAAAATGAGAGGAATATTAAAATGAATTCGTGCAAATCCACTAGCGTCTTTGCAACACGTACAGCAAGAAATCGTCCTGGTCCATCTTGGCTCCACGCTTTTGGCCGAAGCCTTCGAACTCCAGTACCTCTTCCACCTTCTTTTTCATGTCGATGTCGCTTTCCGGAAGCTACAGCATAAAAAAGAAATTTGTCAATAAAATCCACAGCATTATTCAAATGAAATTCCGTACCTCGTTGTTCAGCGAGCAGTACGTCTTGTAATTTTCCTCCAGGATCTTCAGTACGGACTTGGTGACGAAGCACGAGTGCAGTGTCTTGTTTTTACGGTTGAAGACGATCTTAATCATACCGTCCCATTCCTACCGTCACGAACAAACCACCATTAGTTTACTCTCAACCTTCACCAAAACAACAAATCCAACGTACCGTAAAGTTGACTGGCGGTGGCGGGTTGCGTGGCTCAATGCGCACCACCCGCGACTCGACCTTGGGAGGCGGACGGAAGTTGTTGCGGCCAACCTTGAGCAGTTGATCCACCTTGGCCAACAACTGCGTGTTCACGGACAAACGGCAGTACAGTTCGTCACCAGGTCTGCATTAACAGTCACAAACATAGCTATTAGCCTCCAATAACACACCGACTATTAGTATCAATCAACTGCAGCGTACTTGGCACTAAGACGCTTGGCGAACTCCTCTTGGAACATGATGACAGCACAGCGGAACATGGGGCGGTGCGCCAGCAACTTGAACACAAAGGGGGACGAGATCTGATACGGCAGATTGGCCACGCACACATCGAAGAAGGGCAGCTGCACGCGCATGACGTCGCCGTGAATGATCTGCAGGTGGTTAATGTGCTCCGTGTGCTGGATACGCTTCTGAAGCTCCGCTACCATTCGCGGGTCAAACTCCACAGCTACCACACGCTTCGCTTGGTCCAGCAGCTTCACCGTCAGGTTACCGGTACCAGGACCGACTTCCAGACACACGTCTGTGCCGCGGATGGCCGCCTTCGCCACGATCTGCGTCACGATCATGGGGTTTTTTAGGAAATGCTGGCCCAAGTTCGTGTTGGGCGTGGCCAGCGTGCGGCCCAGAGCATTTTGAGCGGCTGAGGCGGTGCCTACGTTGCGTGCGCGCTTCTTCTTGTCCTTGGGCATGGCTGTACGAGGCGAGAGACGGCTAGAGGAGCTGTTCGTGCAGATGCAAATGACCTGCTCCACGTCACAGATTGCTGGTGGCCATCCGACGACATCTCTGTATAAGAACAAGCACTATATTAGAAAATTAGAGCATTTCCACCAATAGGAAAAAGAAGGTCCGCTTCAACATGAAGCCATGGCCAAAGTGTCCATGGAGAACACGCGGCAGTAGGGCAACGCGAGGCAATGCGATACCTCCATGCAGCTGTCGCGCAACAGGGAATTGGTAGTCGCAAGCTTCTTGGGCTAGTATGGCGTGCTGTATGCGGCTGACAGCCTGTTCCGTCGCGTTGCAGTCTGCAGCTTGCACGACTTCGAGGCGTTTTATGCGGCAGTCGCTGCGGATGGCCTGAGGCTGCAGCCGCTGTTACACCCTGCGAATATCGTCGAACGTTTCAATCGAAAAGTACTTGTGTTGCAGTTTAGCGATCAGAATGCGCTGCTGTAAGAAGGCAGTGTTTGAAGGCTGACTTCGCAGCTGTAGAGCTTGTTATGCGAGTCCGAACAATGTATCACGAGTTGAAGCGCGCTATGGATCACTTTGGGACATCCCAGCACCTGAGACACCATCCTGCAGGAAGACGGTAGAGCGCTCCGAGGTGAAGAATTCAAACCCGGCTATTGTACCAACGTCAACATCAAGGCTATTGTAGATCCTGGGTTGCCAACCAACATAAAATCAAGCATTGCTGGCTGTCTGTCCAACGGGCTACATTGACGTCTTCAATCGGGTATTGGTTCACCTTCAACATCTTCAACATGAACCTTTATTGGTAAGTTACCAAGTCGGTGCCAAATGTGTTCGTACGTCTGAGCGCGATGGTAGTAGAAGACATCAAGCAACAAGCAAGTGCTCGTGCTGCAGTGAGGTGAGGTGAATGCAGCGATACTGACCACGGACGAAGCGGAAAGGGGAGTGACTAAGATTGATCATCACTCGCAATCATTACGGCGCCTGTAGGCAGGCCTATGCTATTACCAGTGTATCACGTCTAGCATCGCGGAGTCCATATTTGTTGTCGTGGAAGGTTAGGAAGAAGTTCGGTCCGTTCTGACTCAAACCCCAAGGCTCCTATCGCCTGTAGGTCAAGGCACACAACTCTTCGGACATGTCGCCTCTCAGCAATCGCAGCGATCTCTGCCTCGACCACCTCACATGGAAGCAGAACTACAATGATCACGCCCGAGCACCTCACGGCGGAGCTCCAAGCAGAACGGCACTGCATGGCTGCATTTTGGTGGAGCTGCTGGCTTCTTGTCGAACGTAAATTTTCTAGCCGACTTTGTAGACGAGACGAACGAGCACCGTTGCACCCTTGCAGTGTGAATGCTGTTTACGAGGAAATCGACATTCCACTTCGGTCAGCGGCAAATTGTTTGCCTGGATTAATAGTTCGCACCTAGGAAGTCGGCACCCTGAAATCAAGCCCTGCTAGCAGTGTCCCAGTGCAGACGATGTCCAACGACGGCAATGCAGAGCTCCAGCCAGTGACGAAACCTCGTGCGAAATACGAGGCTGTTGAAGTTGCAGCAATAACTGAGCGGATATCATATATAGCTACATGTACCTGAATAAGCCCAGACGGACATACTGGGCATCCGCGAGTTCTCAATTAGAGCAGCGAGCGCTCTTGTGGCTGAACGAAAATGCACTCTCGACACCGCGCATTGCGAGTCTCAATGAAGAAAGAGGTTATCATTAGGTGCAAGCTTTAAAAACCATCATGTTCACGGTGATATGCAAATAAAGCCTTGAGTATTCACCTTTGCAAGGCTCAAGCAGTCGTCGCTGCTGTCAGATGTGTCGACGACAAAGTTCTACATGAACATGCCGCTGGCATTGCCAGGGTCTTCGCGAGAACACCCTATTGCACTCCTCACTTGCTGCAATGGTTTACAGATCTCCATGACCGATTCTTCCGTTCAGGAGTGCTAGCCATTTGATGATCGAAACCTTGACCAGCACGCATGCAGACGGGAATACAGACGCAGTCAAGGAGATGAGGCATTATACATCCATGTAAATGCACTCGAACGCGAAGGAAGCGCGGCTCCGGTGAAAAGGACAGCCCCGTTCTAATATCACCCAGTTGAGGCGCTCAGCATTTGCATCCTCTTTCGGATGCAAGGATGGACTTAAGTCGCTGCAACAAGAAGCCTCGGTAGAAGTGCACTGCAACCAAGTCGCGTCGTGATCTCTGCCGAGTGCTTCTCCATTGGCTCCAGGCACCCATATCTCACCGAGAAGGAACAGATATACGATACGGAGGCTTGATGAGCATCGTGGTGGAGCGTCTACCGATGGAGCTTTTGCTGCCCAGCTGGCTACTCGACACTAGCCCCCATATGAGATTCGAGTCGAAGCGTGAATTTTCAGTCGAGATGGAGCTGTCGATTCTGCGCTTGATGCGAAGTCAGCGTAGTCACCACTAGCAGGATATCAAGGCGAATCAAGCGACGGATAGCGAGTGACGGAGTGCTCGTGATGACTCCGTGTTTAGAGCCAACCAAAGTGACGAGGCCAAGCAGCGAAGAGGACTGCAGCGTCAAACGGAGCTTGCTGCTCACGTTGTTAGCTGCTCCCCATCCTTTGCCTCCCCATGTTGTTCTAGCGCAGCTGGGAGCCTTGGTCCATATGCCTCGGGGTTGGAATCCGAACTAAGGTCATGTTGAAGTTGGCATCTGAGAGATACTTTTACGAGAGGGCGACAATTAGTGTTCTCAGCATTTCTCAGCGGCTTTTCAACAATTCTCCTTACAATTGTCAAGTATCGTTGCGTTTTTCAATCAGATCTCAATAACGGATGGCAACTTATTCGAAAACATCGTTTCGATTCAGGAACCAAAGCGACTCGAAAAATCTAAGGCTCCAAAGCGGTTCACTTCGCTTCCTGCCTCGTAGCCCCCAAGCGCCGCTACCTGTCTGTATTCCTGCGCTTCTTATGGCGTCCGCGTCCAGACGACGCGGCAGTTTAGGCGACCGCCGCAGCTTCTTCCACCTATGCGGGTCCCCCATCCGCACCCACAAGATGGAGCTCGACTATATCCACGGCAAGGCACACTCCCCCACCCAAGTTCGAGCTGCAGAACTGCCAGCAGACATCGACACACCAGTGATGCAGCGCCGCCCCGGCAAGAAGAATCTGAAGCAGAAGCAACGTCAAGCCGAGGCGGACGCCGCCATGGCCGCACTGGTCAGACATCTCGGTCGGGAGGGAGGCGGCTACTATGACAGTCCACGCGGACTCCGAGGTCTAGAGACGACCCTCCTCGACTACGACAGCGACGCCCCCATGTCGTGTGTGGCTGATGAAGGCAGCAACAACTCCATGAGACTCGAAGGTGCTCGACAGGCTGGCATCCCGCTGTACCTTTCGGACTGGTTTGCACCCAACAAGGACTCGAACCAACGCCGTCGACAAACGAACGTCGTCATGACCCGAGAGGAACCCGAGTCCGAGTCGACCGCCAGTGACTGCTCCGATAGCAAGGAGAACCAGTTCCTCAAACCACATCAGAACGTTGACATGAACGACGTTGTCATCGGTCGAGTGATTGGCGAAGGAGCATTCGGTAAAGTGTTCAAGGCCTCGTGGAAAGGTCGAGACGTAGCAGTTAAGGTGCTGATCCGACAGAACCTCAGTGCCGACGTCGTGCGGGAGTTCGAGACGGAAGTGAAGATCATGAGCTTCTTGCACCACCCAAACATCTGCATGCTGCTGGGGGCGTGTTTGACCCCCGAGAGTCGAGCTTTAGTGATCGAGCTCGTCGAACAAGGCTCGCTCTGGGCGATCCTGCGCACACGACGACGACAACTCACAGACGATATGCGAGCGCGGTTCGTGCTAGACACAGCTCGAGGCATGAGCTACCTGCACCACTTCGAGCTCCCGATCTTGCATCGAGACATGAAGAGCCCTAACCTGCTCGTAGAGCACGACTACTCGATCAAGATCTCCGACTTTGGTTTATCGCGCGTCAAGGCACAGATCCAGACCATGACCGGCAACTGCGGCACGGTGCAGTGGATGGCGTACGTTGGCTATAGCCTACGCTCATGTTTTTGATCTTGAAGAGACACTCACTTTCATGTTTTGATGTTGCAGGCCTGAGGTGCTAGGAAACCGCAAGTACACGGAGAAGGCGGACGTGTTCTCTTTTGGGGTCGTAGTGTGGGAGATCTTCACGGGCCAGTGCCCGTACGACGGCATGACGCAGATCCAAGTGGCGCTGGGTGTGCTCAACCACGACCTTCGTCCTCCGATCCCGCGCTCGTGCCCGCGCTTCTTCGCACGACTGATCCGGTCCTGCTGGATGCGCGAGCCCAGTCTGCGCCCGTCCTTCTCGGAGCTCGTTCGCACCTTCGAGCAGTACGTCGCCCACCAGTAGCGACGGCACGGAGAACATCCGTTGTGGCAGAAGACATGAGCCACGCCACTGGTACGAAGAAAACGATAAAAACCGCCACCGAAACGTGCAGTTCAGGGTCGGAAGGGAGGCAGGGCGTCGACAAGCGCCGTGAATAATTATTTAGATGTCGTGCGTGTAAGGATGAACCTGTAATACATGTACCCTGAGAATTTAGAGGACAGGCACCTTCAAATGAATGGGGGTTAACCGTTCCATGAACCTATTGATTCAAAAGATGCTACCGCGTCACAGCTCAACTCCAGAATGGAAATGAAGCCATCCATGAATCATGGATGAACCATGATAATCAGACGGTCTCGATTCAGACGAGAGGTTGCACAAGCCAGTTGGTGGGCAGCAGCCTAGCCATCCTATCACAGGATGTTGCTGCAAATGAAGGTGTTGCTGCCATGATGGCAGTGTCATCCAACGGCTCGCTTTTCTAAAGTATATGCCAGCGTTCGTGGCGCGTTCTGGTGACAAATGAGATCGATGGCGTGGTGTTCTCATTTGCCCCAAGCGATATACACCGTGTACTTTGTGCCGCGAAAGGATGCAATTTCGCGCGAAACGTCGCGTTGTCACAGATAAAAGTTGCAGTTTCGTCCTAGCTACAGACTATTATAGGACCAATACATCCTAACGTAGTCCATAAACAGGATGCAAGGATCAAGTGCCTGCTCTGAATTGATGGCAGGAGGGTCAGTATCCCTTTCTCGCTCTCGATCTGTCTCGAGCGGAGGTCAAGAGGAGAAGCAAGTGGGCTGTACGGCCTTCGTCTGGACTGCCGTCTTCGACTTGGGTGCAATTCTACGTAATCGCCGTCGACTTCTCTGCCTTCTGTTCACTCTGTGAAACGTCGAGAAGGGGCGAGGAGAGGAGCAAGTAAAGACAGTTAGTTGACTGCCAGACGGGTGGACTGATCGGCCGTTAGCTGTTGACTGGCGACTGCGGCGCACACGTCGCAAAGTTACAGCCCTGTGCACACTTCCCAACCCGACGACTATGGACGCTAAGCGCGACGAGCTACTGCGACTGGTGGTCGCTCTTAGCGGCGCCTGCAAGCAGGACAAGAACGTGCTGAAGGACGGAGAGCTCGTGGACGCTTTGGAGACTCGCGGCAGTCAGATCGCGCGTCTCCGTAAGCAGCAGAAGAAGATGAAGAAGACCCAACAGAAGCTCAACAAATCTTCACCCTATGACGCCAACAAGACCGCCAAGAAGCTCAAGGAACAAGTGTTGGCTGGAGAGAACAAGGCTGCCGAGGGAGTTGCCAAGCGCCGCAAACTCTCGCTCGAAGCAGAGACCAAGAGCCACAAGGTCGACCCACTGGAGTACAACCACGACCTCAGCGCCTCGTGTTTGTTCCCGTCCATTGAGAGACAGCATAAAACCAAGAGAGAATCTATGGGTGAGTGGATCTCCTCTCTGCAGAACAGCAAGAAGGCTGCTTCGATGGACCCCACGGACGCTGTGACCTACTACCGTCCTACAACCCCCACGACGGTGTCGGTAGCGGTCGAGGTGAGTGAGGATGCGGTCATGGTGAACCCACTCAAGACGTACCAGTACAACCACATGCGCCGCTCCGTGTCCCCTCAGCTCAAGAATCCACGCGCTGTGCGTGCCCCCTCGCCGTACAAGCAGCAGGACCGTGCCGGCTCGCCGAACACGGTGGATCTCTCGGCATCTTCCACTTCGACCATGGCGTCGTACTACGACGACATGTACGACGAGTACTCCGTCTCGTCCGAGACCATGCGGCGATACGCCCGCTCGGCTTCAGACCGCGCACCGTCTTTCGAGTCGATGGACTGGGTGCCGTCAGACGACGATAGCAGCGACGAGTCTATGCCTTTCCGAAGCATCGCAGATGACGTGGAGCAGCACTCCCCTGTGTCCAGAGTGGTGACTCATGAGAGTTCAACCCACGCTGCCGACGCCAGACTCAATGTGATGGAGTTGCACTCAGAAAATGGAGCCAAAGACTACTACTCAGCTGAAGAGGGAGAGCCCACCGCTGAGTCCTCGTCTCGTGTGAAGCAGACGAAGAACCAAGCCAGCTCGACGGAAGTCGTTATGGAGGTGCTGTACGGCATCATGGAGCACAACGAGAGCTTCAAGTGGCTCATTGATCCTGTGAACCAGGCTCGTGTGGCCAAACTGGTCGAGTATCACTTGAAGGATCATCAGAACAGTGACACATCTGCCCAAGCTTACGAAGACGAACAGTTTATCAACGAACTCCGCGCGCAAGTGGATGAGCTGATCCATGAGAACCTGAAGATTAAGACGGAGAATGTCCGACTCATGGGCTCTGCAGCTGTCGACAAGAATGTGGAGGAGCTGAAGAGGCGCCTTGCCTTGAGCGAGGAAGCTGTCAGCGTGCAGGAGGGCATCCGCCGTGAAGCCGAGGCTGCCTTTCAGAGCCAACTAGAGTGCAAGGCGCAGCTTGTTTCTAGCCTTCAGCTCAACCTTGAAGAGAAGGACTGCCATATTGCCAAGCTCCTAGAGAACGGTGCTGAGTTGCCTGCCAGTGACGCTTCTGCCCCCGATTCGGAAGTGGCTAGACTTAAGAACACAGTGATGGAGAAGGATCGCGAGATCTGCCGTCTCAACTTCCAACTGTCGACAAAGCAGAAACTCGTTGATGAAATCGCTAAGAAGGTTGCGCAACAATTGGAGACTGAGGTGGAGTCTGTGTCAGGCGAGACCATCGCGACGATTGCTAAGGACCTCCACCTTGATGTGGACATGTTCCTATTCAAAAGTGTAGCGGAGAAACAGGAAGTCATTGATGAACTCAAGGCAGCACTGACCTCCATGGAGCGTGAGGTCACCGGGCTAGAGGCCCGTGTGGCAAAGAAGTCGCGCGAGACGGTGTTACTGAAGACGAAGTTCAAGTCGATGGCTTCGCGCTTGACCGAGGCTAACGTCAACATGACGCGCATCCAGACTGAGAACGACCATCTGGTGACGTCGTTGAAGGAAAAGCAGGGCAAAATGCGCGACCTCATTGAATTCTTGGAGGGCAAGGAGAAGCAAGTGATGCACTTGGAGGAGCAGGTAAACCTTCGTCAGACGCAGCTCGAGCACGTTATGACGGAATACGAAAAGTTGCAGCGTCAGGGCAACACCAAAAAGAGCGCAAGCGGACGTGGGCCGGCTCATCAAAAGACGGCTGTGCACGCGCAATAAGCTGAGTGGCACAACTGGCTGATCACGACAGCAAAAGCTCTTTCACTGCTGCGCTACAGTTCGATCACTCTCCCTTCTCCCTACCAAATGACGGTCAAGAAAAAAAGCAAGAGAAACATGCAATTATCACACCCAAGAATGGCAACGAGTGTTGCTACTACCACCAGAAACATTACCAAGATCCAGACTCGGCGCCGATCGATCGACGTCGACCATTTTTTACATTTATTATTGATAAGTTATACGATAGGGAAGAGGAGAGCAGCGTTCAAGCGCGAAGGGCTGGAACCAGCACGAGGAATGCACGAACAATGCTATGAGCGTTCGCTCGTCTATAGAGAAGCCAGTCAAGCTACAATAGCCTACATGTGAGCGTATCCAATCAATCCAACAAACCATGGAATGGAAATCGTTTTTTTTTTACTTTCAAAGAATTCTGGCATGGCTACCAAACGCGCATGCTCATACTCGCAGCTCAAAGAAATTCACGCTACTGTGCGCTTTCGAGGGGAAAAATCATGATCCAGGAAGGACACGAGACTTCGTGGTGCACAACGCGGCACGACACTTACTCCGTCTTCTCATAGACCACGCGCTTGCCGACGTCCGAGTGCTTGATCTTGTTGGAGATGAACGCACCTTTGCGACGCACCGGGCGAGAAGTGACTCCAAGTCCAAAGAAGAAAGTGGCGATGAACAGCAGGAACAGCCCCACCAAAAGCAGAATCGGCACCCACAGCGGCGCCGTGAAGAACGACGTGGCCAAGAACGGGATGATCCAGAACGGGAACGTGAAGAAGGCCACCAGCATCGTTGGCACAGCAATAGCCAGGAACACAGTGAGGGCTCCAGCTGCCATGATGCCCAATACGGCAGCCAGAGCCACACTCAGCTTGCGGTGCTTCTTTGCAAAGTCCGTAGGCAGGTGGAAGTAGCCCGACACGGCACCACATGCAGTCGACGAGATCGAGCACAGCGTGGCCACGAAGGCATCGCGCGCGTCCAGCAGCTTGGAGGCGCGTCCTGCTGCTCGGAACGCCTTGCGAACGGGTGGACCGAACCAGACCTCAACGTTGACATCCCCACGGTTGCCAGATCCGCGCGATCCTTCTTTGAGACGGACAGAAAACTCCGTCGGGTCCGCAGACTGCGACTCCACAATTGAACTGACGTTCAGTTGACCGGAGCCAATGAGCTCGTCGCCAGACTCGTTTGAGTACACTTCGAAGGTCAGTACAGCGCCCTTGACATGCTGACTGGCGTCGTAGAAGAGCTCTAACTCGTTGTTGGAGTGTTCGGTCCACTCTGGACTGGTACCGCCTTGGAACGCGGGGTCCGTGGTCGCCCACGACTTGGGGCTTGAGTTGTCCAGCTGCACCAGCACTGCAACAAACGTAATACTCTGAATTAGCACTCCCAAAGTCTAGCTATTTACCAGTCAAATATTAGCTCACCGAAAGGATCTTGGCGCTTGCCAAAGTCCATCGTGGGCAGGTTGCGGGCGCTCAGCACCTTCACGTGGATCGTTCCGTTCATGGTCTCGGTGGTCGGCTGGATCGTGGCCTTGGGACTGGGCAGCTTCTTGGGGCTTGGCTGCTTGGGCGCCGGCTTGGGTGGAGACGCGGGTGGCGACGCGGGCTTGGGAGCGACAGGGGCGGGAAGCTCAGCGACTGGAGCAACTGGAGCAGGCGGCGCGGCGACTTCGGGGGCGGATTCAGACGAAGAACTGTTGCTGTCTGAGGAAGGTTCGGCCGCGGGAGGAGTCGTGGTGGCTGATTGTTGTTGACGCTTGTTCTTGCGGGCCATAAAGCTTGTGGAGATGGCGGCGCGTTCTCAACTGGCGGAAGGAATCAGGATCGCATGAAGGTCGCATGGTCGCCCAGTAAATGAGCCAGTGGAAGCGAATTGTGGGTTTAATGGGATAATTAGGTTTCTATTCGATTTGAGTCCGGTTTTATCTATTTGTTCTAGATAACAGACTTGCTTTATGATAGTTAAACCTAGTTATTATTCTCTCAAAATAGTTTATCCCATCTGATCTCAAACCGAAAGTGACGCGTTCGCGTAATTCTTCAGTTTCACTTCAACTTTGATGAGGCATATGCAGTCGGACAGACGTTACGGCCACGATACTGATTGGCCCTTTATGAAGGTCACAAAATCTGCAACGGCACTACTGCAGCAAGCGAACTCATCGGTTCAACTGAGTTACATGTAGTATTGACATGAGAGCATGCTCAACAATTCATGCAAATTCCTGTCGCCGGTATTCAGCGACAATCGATTATTTCAAGAACCAAACGCTCCTGTATGAACGGTTGTTCTATGATTCATAGAATGTTGCTCTGTGATTGTATCCAAACCGAGTTTGAGTGTTCCACCTCGGAGTGTCTTCCGAAATGCTGCGTTCACGTGTCCTACCGTTTGCTTTCTGTTGGATTGAGAACGAGTATCTCAAGTGTTAAGATGTCTATCCCGATCAAACGTGAGCTTCAACTCGTGATACATTATTCGGACTCGCATACACGCTCTACAGCTGCGAAGTCAGCCTTCAAACGCTGCTTCGGCTGCCTTCTTAAAGCGGGGCATTCTGGTCGAAAAACTGCAAGACACCTGCTTTTCGATTGCAACGTTCGATGACGTTCGCAGTCTTTAGCCACGCCAAGCCATCCGCATCCGCAACAACGAGTTGTCCTCCACCTGCGACGCCGGCTGGAAGCCTATAGACTGGAACAGCTTCATGGCTGCGAACGAATCGTCCTGCGGCACGTACGCGACTAGCGCCTGCGGGTGCGTTGGCTGCTCCGCGTAGATCGCCTCAATGTCCTGCAACACAACGCAACAAAGTCGACTGTCAGTCGCATGCTAACCTAATGATCTTGCGACTACCAATGACTGGGTGGGTCCTCCTCACCTCGACAACTGCGCCGAGGAATCGCTTCGCGTAGCCCTGTCGCCGCTTGTTCTCTAGAATGCCAAAGTGTTCGATTGTGGCCACTTGGCTGCCGCTCTCCTCGGAAGCTGGGCGCCATCGTGCAACACCCATCGGTCCATCTCCGACTACAACCAGGTCATGTCCGACGCAATAACACCTCGTCAGTACCTCTGCCATTTACAGCCAGTTACAGCTTCCTCACCAAAGGATACCAAGTGTCGCGAAGCCGGGTCGTCCGGCAGCACGTTTGCCGTATTGGGGAAGATTTTACCTCTCAGTAGCTTAATAAATGTCCACAAACCCAAATTGGCACGCTCCAGAGCGGCAACAGTGCCAGCTACTGCCTCGTCCTGCCCCTGACAGTCGAATCGCTGCACCGTGAATTCGAACGCAGTAAACTCGATCTACATTGCCACCCGATAGAGAATAGAAGTCAGCATATCATTGCGCGCACATCATATCAGTGGGATAAATTGGAGGTTCACCTGGAAACATTTATATGAGCGGCTTTTGCCGGTATGACCGCAAATGGAGCACTTGACGCCCTGTAGCAAACATTTAACCCTCGATTTAGTCGGCAATTATCATCGTATAACAGCGTTCCGCCCCTAAAAATGCAGCGTATAAACTCCTCTTCCTTTTTCGCTCTCTTAATGCGACCTACTTGCTCGTGGACATGGCCACAGACGCCGCAGCTCAGTGCCATGGAGTCGTCTTTCGCCTCCATTGTTGTTCGGGATACTACACATCAATGTGCATCAAATTGGAAAAGTATCCTAATGTACCCATCAATCGGTACATTTCTTGACTAATTATCCATTGACATGTCTCAGTTAATTCTCCATCTCTTTTTCAGCATTTGACAATGACGCTGCCCGACGCGGCCGAGGCGCGGCGAATATCGGCGCAGCTGGCGACGCTGGAGCAACAGCGCGCACAAGGGCGTCTGCCGCATGAAGATACGCCACTTCGACTGTATAGAGTGCGCGCAGGTGGCTTTGTGCGCGTGCTGGACCAGCACCCAGAGCCGATCTCGCAGGGCATGGTGCGGTCGGAATTACTGCCGATTTCTGCTCTGTTCTACTGCTAATAAGTCTCTGTGGTGTGTTTCAGTTGGAAGCTATTGATGCGTTTATAAGAACGGAGGAGGCGAGTGGAGAGCTGGAGGAGAAGGCCGTTGCAGACGTGGAACAGGAGGAAATGCGGGAGATTAGTTATGACGGTGCTACGGCGGACCGGAGCAATATAGAGCAACAGGAAACAGAGGGAAAGGATGGCACTCCTATTGTGAGTGTTGAAGAGGCTGTTATTCCAGCATTCAGTGCAAGAGAAGAAGACGTTGAAGTGACGCAGCCTTCTGTTCCCGCTGGTGTGAGGATTGAGCCGCCAATGGAAGCTCCAACTGCTGTGAAGACCCCACGGCAACTGTTGGCTGGGAATGAACGAGCAAGTGATTGGCTGGGTAAGAAGAGTGTGGTAGGAGATCATCAAGCTCCGGTGAAGACACAGCAGGGTTATACTTTTCCTGCGGTGGAGGCTGAAACTGAGCCGTCGAAACTCGTGGATCATCCAGCGCTGTATGAGCAGTGGCCACCGCAGCTCGAAGAACGGCGGAAGATGTGGTTTGTCCCTCGAAATTCGGGCAGGAAGACAAGTGCCATTGGAGCGAAACACCAGCCTGTGGTGTACTGGATGCACAACACGCTGCGCGTTATGCAGGGGAATTTTGGTCTCGAGGCAGCAATTTTGCTCTCACGTCGACTAGCTGCTCCGTTGATCGTTTTGTGCTTAGTGCCGTCGTCTATTATTTACCCGGTGTGCCATTCCACAACGGCAAGCGATGCGTACGCGAGATTTTCCTTTGTGGAGCTGTATCAGCAGTTCTCACACACCGGGGTGCCGTTTTACGGGATCACAGCGAAGGAAGATGGCGTGGTGGCGTCTTCAAAAGAGGATCAGTCCTTTGGATTAAAGCCCAATCCGTTGTACGAACTGCTTGATGCTTTTGAACCACACGCAGTAGTGACGGATGCCATGTTCGACACTCCAAGCAGAAACGACCTGGCGTGTTTGGCTCGGTATTTGGAGCTGAATCAGTCTTCCTGCTCGTGGTCTCTCCTGTCCATGGATTCAACAACGTGCTGTCCTGCTTATCAGCTGTCGATGAAGTTGCAAAGTTCTTTTGATCGCGGCGCTACTTTTGCTAGCGAAGAACAGTTCGGAGCCGAGTACGTCTCATTCTCTCAGCCTCAGCATGGGACGTATGTCTTTAGCCCCTTGCCTCGTGATGGTGCTCGAGATACAGTAGTAAGCCAGCGACGGTCGGAAATGTTGTACCCCGTTTTGCAGCGGCTTCATTTGGAAGAAGTAAACTGGCAAGTTGTGAAGGCAGAGAACTCTCAGTCAAGTCCACAGATGCGGCGATTTAGTGAAGGAGAAGGCCTCCAGAAACTGAGCCAGCTTTTGTCAGGCTCGGATAGTCAACCAGCTATTCAAGCCGAGCTGCGTGGTGGAGGAGTGTTGAGTCTGTTACCCTTTATTCGCCACGGAACGCTGTTCGCTGGTTATGTTCTACGACGAATATCCGAGGCAATCGCTTCTTGCCCAGCTCCTACAACCCCACAAGAACGAAAAGCGCTCGCTATGCGGAAGGTATGTTCGGGAAGAATGGTGCTGTGGTATCGACGCTTGTTTTTGCTGACGAGTGTTACTATCTGCCAGGTTATGAGATCTCGAGCCTCGAACCACTTAGGTAAAGAGCGTGATTATGTTCTGTACCTAGCGCTGTGGTCTGCTGTTAGAGAAGAATCGAGCGATCCAAGTGGTCCAATTCAACCGGATATCGCTTTGCTCTCGACAAGCAAAATCCTTGCAAGTTTGTGCATGTCCTCGCCTCGCCCGTCGTTTTTGTAAGTATGAGGTCATAAATTGTATCGCTTCTCGGAATGCTAATCGCTAATGCTACATTTTGTTATGTTTAGGGAAACGTATCAAAAGATTCTACCTGCTTGGGCTTTCAGCGCTGCCAAAATCGAGGAGATCTCTAATAGGCAAATACCGGGTGCAACTCTGTACGACCCGTACGAGTTGGAAAGCGCGCGGACAAAAGATCCGTACTGGAACGAGATTCAAAAGTTTCTTGTGGAGCAGCAGTACCTTCACCCGCTGTTACTCGTATACTGGGCCTATCGGTTATTGACGTGGAGTGTCTCCAGCCTAGCAGCTATCGCGGTACGCTCTTCAAGTTATTGATTATAATTGTTGGTCAAACCTAATTCCACTTGTGCTCATTTACAGACGATTGATGCTCTCCTTTCTCAGTGCGCGCTCGGGGCACAGAGCTCTCCTGACGCTGTGTTTATCGTATGGAAGCAGCTCTTTCGTCTGGGGTCGAGCAACTCAAATGCCAGTAGCGCCAATCATGGGACGAAAACGCCCAGCCTAGAGGACCTGCAGCAATTCCAGCGTGTTCTGGAGAACGAAATTGCGGCGCAACCAAAACTGCAGCTACGTCCATGAGGAGAAAACAAGCACTTGGCAATTATTTATTAGCCCCTCGTGAATATTATTCTGTGAAAATGTAGCCAACTGCTACTATTCGTCGTCAGTGTCCAGCGCATGACCACTTGACTTGTCCTTGATCCACTCGAGTCTGTGAGCTGATCGAAAGCCACTTGCACTGGCATGCGTACGCCGCGAAATCTACACACAAACTCATCAGTATGAAGTGCTGAGGGCTTCCAACTACTGCTCTTACCTGGGGCGATCTCCATTTTCACTCGAAGTTTTGTCTCGCTGGGCACATTTTCACGGAAGAACATGTAGTCGGCAGTAGCATCCCATTTCCTATTGCAGATAAATCGTAGTAGTCAGCTTTGTGTGAGTTGGTTCGAGTATCCACTTACTTTCCAGGAAACTGCACGACTGTGAAGTCGCAATCGTTGCAACGGAGGTTAGAGCACACGCTGCAGCAAGGGAGGAAGCACAAAGCTGTAAGTTCCCATGATTTCAGATTGAAGACTACCGTGTTCTCGTACTTTCGCGACGAAAATGCTGTGTTTAGCCCGCGGTTGGCACGCCCACCGTCCAGCAGCACTTGGGAGCATCTACCAACAAAGCATGAGCAACGGGGATAATAACGTTGAAAACAGGCATATCTAACTTTTTAGTGCCGCCAGATTGAAACTCAGTTGATGAGGGTTTCGTAGCGCAAGAGTTGTACGCTCCAGCTCGTGACGATGACATCGGTCGCGGATGCACGGCAGTAGGCTTGCTGTCTTCGTCACCGAGCATGTCCAGCAGGTCGTCCAGCTCATTTTTCCCCTGTTCAAGTATTTAGAGAAGTCTCGTTAGTAAAGTGTGAAAGGGTCGATATCAAACGCAACGCACCCGGCCCTTGCTAGCAGACTGGGTGATTCTGGAGGAGCACTCGACGTCGTTGGTGTATTTGATCCCTACAGCGTGGCTTCCTCCACCAGCTCCAGATCGAGGGCTGTTCATTGCGTCCTCGACCTCATTTAGTAAATCCTGGAAGTTCATAGTTCCGCGAGACTACAGAGCAGGCAACGCGCAATGAATTGGATAGCTAACTTCTCCGTTTCATGGGTTTGTAGGTTTCACTCCGAGCCAACCGCACAGTCTATCCTTAGAAACATGTTAACTTTAATGCGATCTCTTAAATAAACTCGAGATGATAGAGTACATATCGTTCAAGATTACATGTGCGTCTTAATCATACCGGAACTAATTCTACCGGCGCTGACGGTGCAAGTTTCTCACTGGTGGCATCCTCAAAGTCTTCCACAGCGAATCCCTCGATGATCTTTTTCCAGCCGAACGAAGCCATAGAAAATAAAGCAAACAGCGGTCTGAAGACAGCAACCATGCAGTAGCAACCATAGTTAGTGTCGGACCAACCCATTTTCAAACGATGAATGTTCGTACCTTGTGATGAGATCAAACCAACCACCCTGCGGGGCGGCGCCATTCACATAACGGATGTACAGGAACGCGTCATGCCGTACACCATCAATCATGTAGTAATCTGCATCAACCATAAACAACATCAGAACACTCAACGAGTAAAAACCACCGTAGCTGTATCGAGTCGAACCTTGCAAATACCGCAAGTTCTGGAAGCCATTCTTCTCGTAGAAATGTCTCGCGCTGAGGTTATCTGCCTTCACGTGGAGATAAACGGCTCCGCAGTGCGGTTGGCGACCAGCTTGAGCAATGCATTCCTGCAGCAGCGCCGAGGCGATGCCCATCCTTCTGACCGACGACTTGGTGCCCAGTGTCAAGATGTACATTATATGGGTGTGTTCCCAGTCATCAGGAGAGATCAGGTCCGGGTCGTCCACTTTGCTCAGCGGTAGCGTGCTGGCCGTCACCGCTCCGAGGATATTTTCCTCTTGTCGGCTATCGGGATTTGGCTGTACGGGCGTCTGTAGGTCCGACGAGGGGTGCATCTCCACCGCCAGACGAGCGAACAGTGGTCCACCGGTCTCCATCCACATACCCTGTGCGGCGCCGTCGTAGAACGCCTGGTTGTAGCGGATAGGGAACCATTCCTCGTGCAGCACCCGCACCTGAGGGATGTCCCATGACACTAAGTCGCGGAAGTAGATGACGCGCTCGGGCACTGGTGCTACTTCCACCTTCGCGAGGTCAACGCTCTCTACGCCGCGGTCGATCTCTAGCGCCACCACGCGCGGAACCAGCTCCTCATCGACGGACACCATCTTCCCGAATAGCTACGATTGTTTTGTGGGTGAGTGCATTTATTAGCGGTCGCGTTTTTCTTTTTTCAGGTCTTGTGAAAACATTTATTTGGAGCTGCGCAGGATAAATTATTCTGGTACTGCAAGTGAGTGCATACTTTAGGAAACTCTCAGATTGAATTGCGTCTATTTTGTGTCTATTTTCTGAAAAAGGAGGAGATGGTTTTCAGTCGCTTTCCACTGCCCTCTGCGACGTGTGAGACTGTGCTAGTCGAACTTGACTTCGACTTTGTCTTAGTCTTGGCCTTGTCGGGGCGCAGCACACGCTGTAGGATCTTCTTCACGCCTGTAGTGATGCCCAATTGCTGCATCTCTGCGACCGTCATCCAGCGCAAGTCGTCGGACTCGGCAGCGGGCAAGAGCTCCGGTTGAGACTTGAAGTGCAAATGTTCGATGCCCATGTGGTGCTTCACGTGGGAGAAAATATGCGTGAGTTCCCCAAGGTCGCGACGCTCAGGTATCGACTTGCCTGACCGAACGAGGGCAGACTTGCCGAATGCGTCGTTGAGCCGGGCGTCCATGAACGTCTTCCGTTTGGATAATGGCGGGATCTTGTCGCCATCGCTCATCTGTACAGGCAACACGTTGTTTGAATCAAAACTGCACGAATCTTCTACTGTAGTTTTGACCTTTAACGCACCTTGCTGTGGAGAAACTCCCACTGGCCAGCCAGTAGACCGCCCTCGGGCCGCTTGGACATCAGGAACTTCCAGGTGGCTGAGTCGGCGTCAATACTCTTCGCGGCTTTACGCTTCCACCTTGTAGGAGTTACTATTTCCTCGTTCGGGGAATCAGAAGAGACAACAGCAACAGCGATGACTTCGTTTTTCGAGTCGTTCTTCTTCGCCTTCAGAGGGTACTTGGTCACCTGCGAGAACAGCGTTTTAAAATCATATTCTAATGCAAAATAGAGCTAATCTAACCAAGCTTACCTCAGTCTGACTTTCATTCCACTCCGGAGCACGAGTGTAGTCACAAATAGAGCAAGAAGATTCCTTTTCCAGAGCGCTTTCACCCTTAGGCTTCACCGTATTTGCCTCTTCGTATGCAAGGCACACCGACTTGACAGGACAGTCCGAACACTGCGGGTTCTAAGACATCAATCCAAATTAATGAATGAAGTGAAAAGATAGCTGCGATGACAAAGCCACGTACATACCTGAACAGTGCACATTGTCGCGCCAAGCTCCATCAGTGCCTGATTTAATGCACCTGGGCGGTCGCATTCGCTCACGAGCTCCTTTGCTGCCTTCCAGGAAAAATTGACCAGCTTCTTGTTCTTCGGATCTGCTCCAATAGCTCGCAATCGGGCCATCACGCGAATCACATTGCCGTCAACCAGAGGCTCACGATTTCCAAAGGCAATCGATGCGATTGCTCCTGTCACGAAAACAATCAGCAAAATGAATTACGCTTAAGTAACTAGATCGAGAATTACAAACCTGCTGTGTACGGGCCAATTCCAGGAATCGCCAGCAATTGATCCACAGTGGACGGCAATTCGCCATCATAATTTTCCACTACGTACTTCGCGCCAGCATGTAACATCCTAGCACGACGATAGTAGCCTAGCCCAGCCCATAAAGCATTCACATCCTGCACCAATAAAGGTTAATATACCACCAAAGTTCGGGACACAATGCCGACACCGTCACGCACCTCTTCATTGGCTTCGGCCAGAGCGGCAACTGTCGGAAACTTGTCAATCCAACGCAAAAAGTACTCCACCACTGTATCCACACGCGTCTGCTGCAGCATGATCTCCGACACCCACGTCTCGTACGGCGCCACCTTCCTTGGCTTTGCTGCATCCCCACTTTCATCAGTAGAGACAGCTTCCTCTTCCGGTTTGACATCTTCTACCTGCTTCGGCATCTTCAAAAACGCGTCCAGTCCTGTCTTCTTGCCCTTCTCTTTCTTTTTCTGACTCGTGTGTATTGCCGTCGTCAAATACGGAGGCGGGTCTCCACGCCACGGAAGTTTCCGGCGGTGTGCGTCATACCAACTGAGCAGCTCCGTCCGAGTGGTGAGCAGTTCCTGCGGCTTGAAATCGTGTCGCTCAGCGTCATGAAGCGTCGAGAACACGTCCGTTTGGTTTGCCACTGCGTCGGGGTCTTCGCACTTGATTAGGTCCTCGATATCTGGCTGACTCGCATTGGACGGTGGTGCACTCTTCCGTTTAGCCGGCATCTTTGAAAAGTGCTAAGCAATTATGGCGGGAGATGAGTCGGTGTCAAAATTACAATGAAAATTACATCTCACAAAAAATAACCGTCACGACTTGTACCTTTAGTCTACCAGCCGCTTGCTGAACAGTTCCCCAATCGACACGAAGAGCATCCGTCGCCTCGACCTAATAATGCAGCGCGTAGCCGTCTTGTCCCACGTGAAGACGAGCTCGGTACCTCCGAGTATGAGCAGCAGCGGTGTGCGACGCATTGCGTGGCATGGCGGCAAGATCTCGTCCAACAAAGAGGAGGCACTGCAGAAGTTCTACCAACGCAAGCTGCGCTCGGGCGACCAGCTCACGGCTCAACAGATCAAGGCCATGCAGGGGACGCGTGCGTGCTGATTCTTCATCTTTTACCAAGTTTCTGCAGCTGTGATGACTAACGAACGCTATTGATCACGCAGTCGGCGTCAAACTGGACCCGGACGTGGCGCAGAAGAACCCCAAGAAGCTGCACGCAAGTCACGCCAAAGTGACGGCGGGAGGGAAACGCACAGTGCTTAAGACGGGCAGAGTACTCGGACCCAAGCTCGACTTGAAGCAGAAGAGTAAGAAGCAGAGCAACAACAACGCCAAACAACAGACTGCGCGTCAGCCGAAAATAGTCGTCAAGATGGCGCAGAAGCGGACGGAGAGTCCTTCCATCTCCCTGGAAGATAAGCTGGACCTCCCGCTGGATGCTCTACTCGGTGGTAAGAACAAACGCAGCAATAGTACGAAGCGGAGGTGAATCGATGTGCAGAAGGAGAGAAGAAAGGCAGGAAAGGACACGAGCAGTTCAGGAGTGGAAGAGCAGGGTTGGAGAACTCGAGAGAAGACCTGTGGCCGTGCGTGTGTGTGAAGGAATAAATACTACACCTGTTGCATCTCGCGTGGAGCCAACGCAGACTAGAGTCTACTTCCTTCCGTCGCTGTTGGAGCTCCGTCGGGTCGAGACAAGAACGACGCCGTCGTCGGGGATTGAAAAGCGACCTTCAGAGCCTGTAGGAGCGTCGAAACCTCGATCACAGTCAGGGTATTGGCGAACTTGTTGCGCAAAGCACGACGAGTAGCCTGGTCGTGCTCCTTGGGGATCACGCACACCTCGAGCCCAATCTTCTGCGCCGCTGTCAGGCGCGACTCAAGCATCTTGACCGGTCGTACGTGGCCAGACAGCGATACCTCTCCGATGAATACGGTACGCTCCAAAACGGGGCGGCCCAGCACAGAGCTGGCTAATGCCACCGCTAATGCTAAATCAGCCGCGGGTTCTTGGATCGTGTATCCCTCCGCGATATTTACAAACACACTTTGGTTGCGGCAAGAAACCTTTGCGCGCTTCTCTAGTACGGCGAATAATAGCAGCAATTTGTCGAACGCTACGCCTACGCCGCGTACTCGCGAGAAAGACTGTCCACCACCGCGTGCCGCATCGGTGCTGTATTGTGACGGGTTTGCCAGAGCCTGTATTTCGAGAGGGATAGGACGCTTGCCTTCCATGGCAATCGTAATGGAGCATCCATCCAGCGGTTCGATCATTGCTGTCTCACCGTCGTCAACATAGTCGTCATCCTCATCACGAGATGATACAAAAGCCAGAAGGGGATTCGGTAGCGGTTGGAGGCCCTCGTCAGTCATGTTGAAGACACCGACCTCGCTAGTGTTGCCAAAGCGATTCTTCTGGCAGCGTAAAAACCGCCTTGCGCTTTGCGGATCGCCTTCGAGCTGCACGACGGTATCCACGATATGTTCCAGCACTTTCGGTCCAGCGATGTCTCCGCTCTTGGTGACGTGGCCGACCAAAATCACTGGCACATTGCGGGACTTGGCTAGTCGAAGCAAGCGAAGCGTGCATTCTTTCACCTGGTTCACTGTGCCAGCTGTGGATGGGATATCTTCTGCGTAGACTGTTTGAATAGAGTCCACCACAACTGCTCCAAACCCTTGATACTCATCGTCACCTGCCTCGCGTCCATTCCCTCCCTCCAGCAACTGAAACACAGAGTCCAGATTCGTCTCGCTGGCCACGAATAGACTGTCGCTGACTTGTCCGAGGCGTTCTGCTCTCATCCGCACTTGGAGCACGCTCTCCTCACCCGAAACGTACAGCACTCCACGTTCACGCATTGCTTCTCCATTCGCCAGCATGTTCGCCATTTGCAGTGCGAGCTGTTCAACAAAATTAATTTCTTGTCAGCAATCACTCACCAACAACATCAAAACAATAGCTATACCGTGCTCTTGCCGACGCCTGGGTTTCCTGCGACCAGCGTCAACGAGCCTGCCACCAATCCTCCTCCTAGCACCCAGTTCTAAAGCATTTGTCAGTCGTCAGTAGCCTGCTACCATCCAAACGCTTATGTCCTACCAACTCGCGTTCCGGTAGTTCGATTCGCTCTACGAATGTGTCCATCTCAACCTCATTCATGCGGAGAGCATGAGGGGCGGCCTCCTCGAAGGCGTCGTGGCCTGTTCTAGACCAAGCCACAGCTCGTTTCGATTTATTCTTCGAGAACGTCGCGGCATTCGACTGACGGAAAGGAGTACTGGCTGGCTTGGCAGCAACCACAGACCCCCACTGTGAGCAGGCAGAGCACTGGCCGTGCCACTTCACGAACGCCTGGCCGCAATTTTGACATCGGAAGCTGTCCGACGAACTTGCGAAGCTGCGCGTGTGGAGGAAAGAGCGAGCTGAACGATGAGGCTGAAGTTGTTGTGTCGGGGGTCTGAAGAAGTGATGACGTAGAATGAGCGGTCCTTGGTGTGTGTGCCATGCTGGTCGCCGCAGGAGCAGCTTCGACGCCCACATGAGGCTTTTATTGAATTGAAATTTTTTAGTATACAGTGTATATTCTTTATTTGGAAAGGGTTAAACCTTAGGGACGATGTTATCTTCCATTGGTGCACAAAATGGCCGTGCGACGCAAAAATAGCATCGGACACGGAAAGGGCAGAAGTACATTGACCACATCAAAAAAAAACGACGATTACATTAAAGGACGAGTGCATTAAAGGACGGGATAATTATCTCAACCGGCCACAAAAACATCAACATTTTCTGTATCGGCCCAAAAATAATAGCGGATGTTTAATTGTGTGGTAGAATGATAGCTGGACTACCATTTTATCCAGAGCGGTTTGCTGTGTTGCCTCCACATTTTTCCCCAGAGGTATGTGCGAAGATGACTGCAATGTACTGGAATGAAATAGTAAGTGGATATTCAAGTTATCCGCGCGGAGTGCAAGCAGCATTTCCATTTCTTCTGGCATCGGTTATCTATCGCGAACAATACTTACGGCAAGTTCTCTGCCCCTCACATCCTATCTTCAAGGCGATAGTTTCCCCCGCAAATTCGCTACTACAGCAGCTTCGTGGTGCGACGGTATTGGCGTTTGGTGAATGCCCAGTTTGTGGACTCAAAGCGACCGGTATACCAGCCCATTTAGCAGTTGCCAAGCAAGTAAACGATTTGAATGAGCAACTAGCTGCCGTACGTGGTGAGATGGAACTACTCAAGACATCCATGTCCGAAAGTCTGCCTAACGAGGTAGCATTGAAGGTAGTGAATGAAATGCGGCAGCAATTTGTGGTTAATGGAGTTGTTCCCGTATCTTTGAGCGGTATTGACAAACGGATCAACGAATTACGAACGCATCTATCCTCTGAAATCCACGATGCAATTAGTTCAGCTCATGATCAACACAACCATCTTCCTACTAGCTCCCATGCTGAGGAGAATACTGATTGGCGCTCATGGAATTGGAATGATGGACAAATTGCTCACTTCGTCCCAATGAATTGGTAATTTCCAGCTCGAACAAGGGTAAAATTGATGTTTAATCTGTGGTTCTTTGGTGACAAAGACACTGGGATTCGGCAGTACAGGCTGATCAACAAACAACACGGTGCACGATTCGGTGAATCGGTTAACCGAAGAGGTGAACCGGATGTTTCCGACTGGTCTGAACCGCCGGTATTCACGGTATCGCAGCACGGCTGCAAAGCAGGGCTCGAAGACAGGACGCGGAGTCCAAGGAGAAGGAGCCGGAGAACCTCGCACAGCGTGTCTTCGGGACCGTCTCCGCTCTCCCAAGGGTCATCCAGAAGTGCATTCAGACTCAACGACTTCTCGAAGGGCGCTATCCGGTCAACGAAGGTAACAATCTTGGCTAATAGGGGTAGTTTTAACAACGTTTTACGTTAACGAGTAATTGTCGACAGTATCGTCTAGAGAGCCATTTGGCTGTCCGTGTAGTTATCGAGCGCCACATGCGCTGTGCAATTAAGAAGATGTCCGTCAATACGCATTAGAATACAACGACTATGACAGTTGGGCCTCTCCTGTGCACGAGGCTCAACTTGACCGATTAGTGGAGAGAGATCCCAACACCCGGGCGTTGCGGGTCTAAAATTCATCTTGCCGTTTCTGCAACGCTCCGAGTTCGGACAGCCACGTCGGAGGTAACGAGCAGATGACGCCTCGAGAGCTGTTGGTGGAGCCATACTCGAGTCGACACAGGCAATTGACGTCAGGCTGACTCTGAACACGGCAGGTGGACCGGTGCGGTGCCAAGATGCTAAACGCTGCTTGATAGTGGTAGGTCGGCGGCTGGTTGCCACGTTGGGTCTGGGTGCCCCAAAGATCACCAGAACTGCTTACCGGTACTGGGCAGTTTTGCCATAATTTTATTGCCAATACGTGGAAAACCTTTCGATGGCAGAAGTGCTTCTCGTTGAGGTGGACATCCTCAAAGGGTTAATTCTAATTCCACGGAAGCGGCCCGTGTCTACCTGGTTGTAGATTTTACCGTTACTGGTGCAGCTCAGCAGCGTGCCACACAGCGAAACAAACGACGTGATCTGGTAGCCTTCAGGCCCGCTGCAAATCTTCTCCTGGCTGGCAGAAGCCGCTCCGACGGACTTGTACGTGACGGTGACGGAATTTCCAGGTATGAAGCTGGGAGTGTATCGATGGAGCCTCGCACGCATGCGTGTCGACAGTTTGCTGTCAGAGTCCTCGTACCCCTTGCCCCCAAGAGCACGTAGCACAGCTACACACGAGCCATCGTTGGCATACGCCGCGCGTATCTGATCCGACTTCGGAGTACCTGAACCGCCGGATGTTGCTGCAGGGTGAGACTGATGCTTGGATATCCGAATTGCGATTACAACATTGAACATTCGAACTGGCTCGGGATACCCAAGCGGCTCTGATTCCACCTTCGGCAGGAGCAAGAAAACCATGACTAATCCCTGGACTGATAGTGCGGCAATTCTGTGCTTGGATCTGCGCAAGGCGTATGACACCTTGGGCAGAACGTTCATGATAAAAGTCCTCCGGAAATTGGGTTTTTCCAGCTAACAAAACCAATGAACCCTTTTTAAATTCATTTGTGTTGCCCTACCAATATTATCAGCGTTCAGCTTCTGTCGATCTACAGAAGCTGCGATAGCGTCTTGTACAAACCGTATTACGGCTGCTTTTTGCATTCTAACAGTCAACCAACGTCACTCATGAAGCTCTTCTCCACTGCAATCGCAGCCCTCGCGCTCCTCGCTGCCACCGTCAACGGATCGCCTATGATGCGTCAGGCGGAAGAGGCCTCCACCTGCACCCTCTCCGGCAGCTTGTACCAGACGCACAGCCTTACCAAAATGGTGTGCGCCGGTACCTTGAGGCGCAACGTCAATTCCTGCGAGACTATGTTCGCGAGCTACAAGCTGCAGGCCTGGTTGAGCGGGATAATCAAAGGCGGTGGTCTTGAAAACCACCCTCATCCAAAAGCTGGTCGACAGGGCAAGATGCGGTAGACCTTCTCGGAAGTGATGAGGAGGACTAGATGGAACAGAAGAGGCTGACCAGCACGAGGAGGCCACAGGACACGTCGAAAAGCAGAGTGTGGTATCGTCGATGCAGCTGAGGACCTCCCTTCCAGTGAGTTTTTGCGGACAGCTACAAACAAGACGTTCATGAAAACTATGCGCAAGACAGGTTGGGAGTACGATGCGTGTCTACATTGCTTCTGTTGGCGCCATCATACTGCTGGACGCGAGACATCGCTTCAACAAGCACACTAAGTCTTTGTCCAAGTGGATGCGGCCGTTCATTCAAGAGTTTGAGCACTCGCAGATGTGTTTGCCCATGTTCAGCGACTTTTTCCATTCGCTACCAAGTCTCCAACTCCTCCGTTCTGAAAACGTTCGAAACGCCGAGATTTGCATTTCATACGTACTCAAAAGTAATTGTTCGGGGTTTTCACGGATTTCACGACCCTAGATGAGTGTTTTACGACCCTGGTTGGACGTCTATTTAGGGTATTCACGACCCTTCCATGCTGAACCTACTCAAATGTACTGGGGGTCTCTACGTCGAGGCTGGCCGTGACCTTGCGTTAGACGAAGCCAACATTGCTTGCCGGTCTCGCCACGGGTGGCAGCTGATCGTGTATAACCCACACAAACCCGGCCATGTCGAGACTTGGTTGCGTGGCAGAGGTGTTTCCATCAGCATCAGCAGAGATGACCGTGCCTTCACCTTGCGGACAAGAAGCACGGACGCCTATCTGGTGGTAAGAAGGTGGTTGACGTCGACGGAGACGGCAAGCGTATCGAGATTCCAGGCCGCAAGTGGATCGAACAAGGTGAGTCGTGGGAGTGGGTTAGACACTGCTAGTGCTGTTTCACTGGACAAGCTGGAATTGAAGCTAGAGGAGACGAAGGACCAACAGCAAGACGCGTCACGACCTCACCGCTATCACATAGACAACCCGCTCGAGTCCGTCCCTCTCGAAAGCCTGGCCGCCCAACCTACATGATCTGGAGATACTTCGCGAAGGTTTCCGATCGTCGTTCTGTCCAAGTTTCTATAAGATTGGGCCAGGAATACCCTTTCCTCGACCGGGTTTCTATCAGCTGCGTCTCTGAGTCCGTCTGCGAAGTCGGCTCCTGCCACCATCGTCGGACTGGTTCCTCAATTCTAGCTGCAATCTCGCGTTGGATTTTGTTGCAGGCACGCTGGAGCTCTGCATCGATTGTTTGTTTTACTCTGCAACCGCAGCACCTCCACTACCCCCGTACTTGTGACAATAGAGAAGTGTCCCGGTCGTTCACAACAGCCAGGAACTTCAACAGCGCAGAGCGCCTCCCCCCCTCTTCAATCCCGGTATCACGGGTCATTAAACTACCGTATTTTCGTATTCCTAAGGGTCAGCAACATTATAACCAATGAAATAACCCGAAATATATCATATGTTGCGTTTCCGACTCTATGTCACACAGTTATTTTAAGGCTAAGGACGAGGTAAAATGCCGCACATACAAACTCTCGACTCAAGCCTCATTACGCAACTCAGTGTCTACTGCTAATGGTTCGGCCACGCATCACACGGAACGGTCGGGACCGAAGAACATACAACCGAATAGCAGTTGACTACGCACACAAGCGCAAAGTAATATACAACTTAGAGGGAGGGCATGACCTCGATGCTCTACGGTGCACTCACAGACAAGAACAAGAGACCCAAGAAGAAGCAAATTATCAAGCGGGTGAAGCAAACACAACACATTCGATCGATGCGCGATAGCGGTCGCGGAGTCGTAGGCACCGGCACGGTCCTTCCTTCTGATGCTGAATCAGTTCTGGTACTGTGGATTAACTCGCTTCAGAAATATGGTGCCCCTATTTCACGTTTGATGCTCGAGTTACAAGCCAAAGAAATAGGGAACGAGTGCTGTCTAGTGGGGAATTTGCGGCGTCTGGCACGTGAATCAAGCGGACCTTACGCAGACACAAACTCTCGCTGCGGTCACGAACACGTCAAGGGCAGACATGCTGTTGAAGCTACTCAAGCCTTTCGTGCGTCTTTTCTCCAGACGATCGTCGAGAAGAAGTGCGTACAAGTGCTCAATGCTGAGCAAACCGGTACAGTTTTGCTTAAATTTGGCATGAAATATATATTTTCTAACTCTCTGTAGCCGTTTTCTATGAGTATTTACCCAAACAGACAATTACCACTCGAGGCGCCAATACTGTATGGGTAAAATGTTCGAATAAAGACACAAGCAGAGCAACGGTAATGTTGTTAGCCGACTGGGAAGGAAAGGTGTACCCATTCATGATGTTCAAAAGTACTCCTGCGATAAAGCGAAACCCGGTATATCGTGCTTAGTAAAATGAAGCTTTAAACCGCTAAATCTCTACTAAGAGATCATATGCTTATCATTGGGATGTGTAGCTCATGTTGGTGAGCTGACCCTTAGGACTTCGAAAATACGGTACTTGTGTATGGTTCCTCTAGTTTTTTGGTCCGAGGTAAAAGAAAAGCCATCACACGTTGATAGGGTTCAAAATTGTCAACTAACACTGGTGGCGTTTGTGTTTCAGTCTAAATCGATAGAACTCCCACATGTCGTGGCAACTGTCTCACTCTTCCTGGACACATCGGTGGAGCTACCTCTTGGTGTAGCGTGCATATTCAGATCTCTTGTTCTCCATTTAAGCATATGCATAAAGTTTTGTAGCTGAAGCACCAGCAGTACAGGGGTTTTGCCCTGTAACGACCATATTTGGTATCGCATCTTGCAATTTGCATGAAATGAAAGCAACGACCGCGTATTGAGCACATCTTCACACTTGGACTGCTCACCAACCCGCTTGAAAGGCCTCAAACTCGCTGTTCGGGAAAATGCTGCGCCATCGGAGACTGCAGCAGCTGCCCAAGGCCTTGCCCGCCGTTCCTGCACGCGAGCGCCACTCCTGATGTACACACGCATTGATCTGCAATCAATTCAACTGTCAGCTATGAGTAGTACATACAACTGATATTCCCGACCAGTATCCGAATGTACCCGACCAGTACCCGACCAGTACCCGACTGATTGGTACGTCATGTTCAGCGTTGCAGATGGACGTGGGTTCGAGCAGTGCTGGACCGTCCAGTGGACGGGAATCTTTGACCAGTCCGCCTTCATCTAGCCTAGCTGGCAGAGCTAATTCCTAAACTTCAGCGGAGAGAAATGGTGGGTTTGTCAGCCAGCGAATTCCTGCCGGAAACACTGCAGGCATGCGAGCAAATTGAGTACTATTGTAGTCGAAGAACTCGGGGATGAGTTCCTTCACATCCGTTGCGTGTCCGACCCGAAGCGTGCAGTTAGTTTAAATCCGCCTTGATCTTGGCCAGATCGGTCTGGATTGGTTTTAATACCGATCGCATCTTGTTACCCTCTTCGTGTGTTCCGGACGAGCCTGCTGACACCGTTACTGCTGCAGCTCCTGCAGGTTTGCAGGTAGGAACATGACTTACCAACCAGTCGGGTACTGGTCGGGCACATTCGGATACTGGTCGGGTATATCCACCACCGCACCGGTCACAGGTGCCAAGACGTCGAAGAAGAAGACGAAGGCCGCGCGGAAGAAGCTGAAGGCACCAGACTCTGACGCAGAAGAGAAGCCCACCCCTACGCGACAGAATATCCTACGCTCTTCCCCAACGGACCAGAATGTGTGGGTTGTCGCCACCGAATACTTCCGACACTTCGGTCACGGCTACGTATCGGCACTGTTTGAACTGGATTCACCGTTGAAACCGAACCAAAACTGGCAGTGATCTGGTTGAGGAAGTTTGGGAGTTAATTCGTACTGCTGCACCCACAGCATCCTTCCCGTTTAGAACAGGTTAAGTTAGTTTTGGAGATTCTCAACTGCTCGGGCAAAGCACCTCGATTCTACTGGCCTTGGTTCAAGCCAGGTGGATCTGAATATGCACCACGCACGAGTAACTATTAGCAAGGCAGCACCACCACCGCATGACTAGAGACTGATCACGTACTGATTAGCGAGACGGTATAGAGGACCGGAACATGAGCACCCATGGGCAACCCCGTACTCGTGCCTCTACGGCTGTAAATCGTCCACTGCATTCTTTCTGGTGCACGTCCATCGTCTCCCTCCTCGCTAACTTGCCACACGAGCAGAGAGGCTGTCGCTGGCAGGCTGTCGAGACGCTGAGTTGCGTTTTGCAGGACGCCGAAAACGCATGCTTTGACCGGGTTTTCTCCTGCCCGGGTTGTATGGCCAACTCTAGCCCGGCAACAAGCCCTTTCTCGACTTACATCGATTAGTCCCGTCTCCTGAAGCTTCTTCAGAAGTTCGTAAACTTTCACATTAAGATGAGGTGCCACGGACCTCGCACGCTGAGCAACCGGCTTGGCGACACCAACATCCAGATCACAAACCACGCCCTTTTCAAAGCTACGAGTTATGACTGACTCTCCTAATTCTTCCCAGACAGCAATGATAGATTTTATAGTCCAGAGGCGCTTCTCGTTAGCAGTACCACCCACTGGTGATGCCCCTGTCACGCCACTTACTCCCCTGTATGTATTCAGCCACGGCATCCACGAGAACCCCCCTCACGCCCATACTGCAGCTCACCCTCTCGCGTCGTTTCATGATATATGGCTACATCGTTCTTAATCCATACCGGTTCCACCGACAACACTGCCCCCAATGAACGAGAAGGCATCGACGAGCTGCTCTTCGTGAGCTTCGTACGCGATCCTCTGGGTCTTCGGCGACCAACGCCTACTGACTGTCACCGCATCTCTGGTCAGAAAGCGATGGTAAAACAGATGTTGTTCTAGTTAGATACAGCGTGGTAAAAGACGCACCCCTCTGAAATTTCAGGTTTACCGGAGCTGTGTCTGCCGCGAGATGACGAATGATCGCTGATTGGCTATGGGTGCACACCATTGCCTTGTCTATGTCCAGCGCTGGATGCCGAGCACCCGCGCAAACCATGAAGGACTTCGTGTGCCTTGAGCATGAGTGCTCCGCACTCTGATATCATGCTTGACACTCTGGTATTCCCAACTCTGATAACGAAGGTATTGACATGGAGGACAAGTCACCTCTACCTTCACAGTCATAGCCCTCCGCTCAAGCTCAGCGCAGAGATACCTCCAACCATTATGATGCCGTGGTGAAACCGCATGCGGATCCCGGTGAGAGAAGCTGACAGTCTCCAAAGTGCAGAAGAAGTAAGAGTTGAACCGCAGAGCTGAGGGCAGCGTAGACAGTACCAAGTTGACATTATTGTTCAGTTCTGGCCTCCATCACCACAGCGCAGAATCTTTGCTTTCCACCCCTTGATCTTGAAGTCCTCTTCTCGTGAGCGAACGTACAAGTCAATTCCTCCTCCAGTACCTCCACAAACTGCTTCGTACCGTCTTTTGTGAATCGGTATTGGTTTTATTTTGTTGTACGTTGCTTCTGGGTGTTGATTGGTCAGAAAGCGATGATAAAACAGGTGTTCGATTGTTCTAGTTGGATACAGCGTGGTCAATTACGCACCCTCTAGTTAACGGACTCGTAGATACTTTGGTCACCCTAGACAGTGCTGGAGTCACTATTATTTCGCGGAAATTACTGGAGAAACTTCGCAAAATGGACTGTGAGTTGGAGAAGAGGCATGGATCGGTACGAAGAGTCCTCCGTTGCCCGTGAAATTTGCGACGCCCACCTACGTAAAACCTTTGGTCTCTCAACTTTGAATATAAGAACCCGAAGTCCATTACGGTGCACTTTGACTCGTACATTCGGCCTTCGATTCGCCTTTCTTGTTCAACCACACGGTTTTGGGTCCACAAGAGCAATGTGGTACGTTTGATCCTCGTATTCTCGGTCTTCCAGGTGCATCAGCTCCGATTCTGGAATTGTTTTAGCAGAGTGACCACCCAGTAACGCAATGGATGAATTGGTGCGGGAGATACACTCAGTGCTAATGGAAGTGAAGAGGAACGACTGGAAACAAAGCCAACGAACCGTTTTTGAGAACTCGGGTCTTGAACATTGGAGGCACTTTGTGCTGCAGGATTTTTGTTCGAAGGAACTTGATCTCTGGAGGCATCACGCTTGCTGTGGCTCGCACCTTGATTGCCTGAAGGTTAGTCCTGGTTCAGTCCGAAAGGCATTCTGACCCACTGAAAGTGTCCGAATGGGCAGATGAATGCAGAAAAAGATTTTAGACGTCCCGCTGTATAGGGACGAATTGAAGGCAACTTGAGATGGGTGTTATTGCCGGACATGGGTGCATGGATGTGCATTTCAACTATTAGAAATCTACAGGCAACGGAGCGATGCTAGACAACTCCGTTTCGACGTGGCTAAGGGGTGCACGTCATTGCCTTGTCTATGTCCAACATGCTCTGTAACAGCAAGCAAAGGCACAACAATAATGTTGTGAATTTTCAGGCCCACCCGAGTTATATTTGCTGTGATATCACAAATGTAGTGTCTTCGGTGAAAGCACAGTAATGCTCGCGGTTCCCCGTCAAGTGCGTGTTCGATTCGCGTGCATTTGCGCACGTCGTTGTAGAAACTGATATGTTTCCATGAATCAGCGCCTTACATGATGGCAGGGACCCTTCCAACGACACGTTGCCAGAAATCTGTGTCCTGTCCAGAGTCTACCTGAGCGCTCATCGCCAACACCGGTTCGGTCGGTTCATCAGCCTACGCTAATTCGGTATGAACATCATACTGGATATCCGGTATGTAATTCTAACGTGCAGATTCGTGACAGTACCGGTAAGACCCGAAACCGTGATGCCGTGATCTGAGTCTGACTGGTAGGAGCTCCCGTGTAGCCCCCTCCCTCTTGGGCTTGCTGCAGTCGGAGTGGACGCAAATGGCGTTCCTCACAAGTATCACAGAAGTACGTCGAAGTAGCGCCACGCTTACCTGACGTCCGCATGGAGCTATCCAAAGTTGAGAAACCATAGGTTTTGCATACGTGGGCGTCGCAAATTTCACGGGCAACGTACCGATCCATGCCCATGCCAACGGCAGCAGAGCCCTGGCCTGTGAACACAAACGCCACGTGGAACACCTTCGTCGAGGACTTCGGTGGAGACCTGCAGAACGTCATCCATAGTTTGTCCAAGTCGCAGACGTCCACGCAGCCTTCAGCTCCTTGCACTCGGTCATCTATGGCTCGGTTTTTGGAAGCCCACTTGCTCATATACTTCAGCGATGTCTTGAGCAGTCGTGGAACTCATCGGCTTGCACATTATATATCCGGAAAACATATCTTGTGCGCTGTTAGCCATTTGGACGTGCCAGTGTCGCCGTAGAGTATACCGCTTCCTCCTTGTCCGATTTCGAGAGCAGCAATATCAGCTTTGAAAGTGCATCATGCTGTACGTGCAACATGATTTATTAGAAATGGCTACATTCAAGGTTTCTGCGCAAAATGCACAGGTGTAGGTGTAAATGGCTAGCATAAAACATTGAATTTGACAGCAAAGGCTCAAATGCTTCTTTGATTGGTCAATGGAAAACATTACTGTGATTTGGCGTGCATAATGCTCACATTTTGGCTGTTTTCGATTATCACTGTATTATGTTGCATTTGCGTGACTTACATGCACAAAACAAGGATATACATGTATTTGTAGAAAGGCCTGCTAGCGACACGCAATTCATGCAGGCACATACAGCATGATATGCCAGTTACAATACAGCATCGATGGCCAACATGCTGTATGTGTCCAGGCTAACACCAAAAGTGTATGTCGCGTTTTTCAGAAAAGGACTTAGAACCATTTTTACTCTAATACAAACTAGTAGTGTAGCCCCTTATAAAACTAGCTGTACCGTACAGCATGTCGGGAAAACCAAAAATGCTGTGCGGTACACTTGGTCACTGGGGGGGGGGGGGGGGGGGGGGGTTAAGGCTTACTTCGGTATGGTGGGCGAACGCGAACTGTGTACTGTGTATTGTTCGGCGTGAGCGGCTTGAGAGTCGTGGACGGCTGATCGCCTGCTGTGGATAAGCCTTCGACGGAGCTATCAGTTGAAGAATCATATAACTTCTTCAAAGAGGTCACTGGCCAGAACACGCCATCATGTTCTTACATGAGATCGCCTACTTGTTCGCGTAGACCACGATCACTGGGGAGCGATCGGGATCGAAGTGCTTCAGGATCGGGGTTGACACGATCTTCGACATCGCTTCCGTCCTGGCCAAAGCTGCAGTCCAGAGTAAAAACCGTGGCAGCTCGCGTATCCATGGGCAGGTTGACGCCTCTGGTACGACCCCATCGCATGGGAAAACATGTACCGCGCGCCTTGGCGCCTTCTGCTGTATACGGGCGAAATCTATCGAGGGGTGCTTGCGCGCATGGTAGTACTGCCAGGCCACGGACACTCCAAGGCCGCAGTAAGCTTCGCAGCAGTTCGCTCTACTTCAGCCTCGTTGACCGGCCAAGTTGTCGGTACCAGTTCCTCTAGTGATTCAGTCGTTAAAGGTTGATTTAACCCTTTTCCGGTCTTCCAATGAATGCCCTGACGGCACCGGAGTGGAAGGGCCTGGGGTGGGCACGAGGGGCCGTCGGCAGGCCTTGAACCTGTGGTCGTTTTTTTCTCTGCACGGGGATCATGGCGGTGTTGCTATATCTCTTCTCTGTCACATCAGTTAGAGTCGACCACTTGAAATCATCATTGAGCGTAGGCGACTGTTCGTAGGGAATGAGACGGATATCGCAAATCTGCGGCAAAGTAGAACCCCAGCGAGAAAGTAAATCCGCCCTGTATCGAAACGTCGAAAGTTGCATTTCATACGTACCCAAAAGTAATTGTTCTGGGTTTTCACGAATTTCACGACCCTATATGAGCGTTTCACGGCCCTGGATGGACGTCTATTTTGGGTATTCACGACCCTCAAAGACCGTAAAGACGATCGTGAGTCTCTGCGGGCGTGAGAAGCTCTCGTGGTACTTGAATTTGATCGACAAAATCTTGTGATTCTGCTTCAAGCCACGTCCAAAGCCAAAGGCCACAGCACGTAGCTTGCCGGAAAAGATACGCAAGTCGCTTAAACGTTTCAACCAGCTGATCTCCGCGAACTCAGCATCAACGACGGAGCTGTTAAAAGTTATCGTGAGTTTGTGGCACGTTGTATCCTGCTTCCTGCTTACGGTCTGCCCTAAGGCCAGCACGGTTGCCTTCGGACGATAAGCGACTCGGAAGGAAATCTGCCGGGCTTGTAGTTGTTAATCCTACTGCACGCAGATTCCTTGTAGACTTGAATGAACTGGCGGGCGGCGGTCTCCACGACATCAGAAGCCTCGGTATCAGACACACCTCCTTGGCAGTTTGCAACCCATCTGCTGGACGATGTGGACATCGTTGGATCGGAGACGGTGTCCCACCTTTCAAGATCTGACGCTGTAGATGGATAATATCGATGGCGCAGAAAACGTTTCTCCTTGAAGATCCCTGATGAAGCCGAAGCTGATCGGAGAGCTCCAAGGCCCACCAGACGTCGCGCGCCAGCGAATAGCATACGTGCTCAGCACCACCCATGGTATCAAGTACGATATCACAACATGGATTTCTGATATCCCGACTATGGTATCCCGAGACCAGCCTCAATAAGAGGGCTCCAAGTCCACAGGCTCACCAGCGGAGGTCATGAGGATGCTGGGGCCAATGTACGCCAGACTCTCGGACACGATGATGGTTGTGATCTCCTCAATCGCCTTCGGGTTGTGCTCCAACCCAATGAAGAGACTCGGTGTTATCGATAGGTCTCGATACACGTCCGCCAGCTCACGATCCCGGTCGTGGAGCTTCTGCTGGAGTTCCCCGGCCTCCTGCAGCTCGGCGATCCGCCGATCAGTCAGTTGTGAACATTGCTCCAGTCTGAAAATGCCCTTCCTCACCTGAACGGATTTAAACAGGATCGTCTCTGTCGATATATTACGAAGATACAGGTGAATAGTCTGCAGAGTGTCAGGCAGAGACACGTTGTTCACTTCCGTCAACCCGATCTGGGAGATCTGGATCCTGAGGAGCGCAGATCCCGATCTGGGAGATCCCCTGTAACGAATGTTGGTCGATCATCTCTGAACTCACTTCTTTATTTACCGATTCCAGCCGAAGTCCTCTTCACTGCGCACCATTTCAAGCATGAACGCTCGACAAACCCCTCTGGAGAGAGGGTATATCATTCTCTACAACGTCGTCTCAGACGAGGTGCTGAATGACCTCGTGGTCAAGTCACGCTGGAACTGTTCGAAAAATCGATTCGGATGGAAGTTGTGACGTGAAGTACGCTGACGATGAGTCGGTCAAGCGAATAGCGAGTAAGCTCCTAACAGAGTGCTCGGATTCGTATACCGAACCACCCACAAAGTGAGAAAGTTGAGACGAACAGCCTGGATCTGTTGGAGATGAAGGCCAAGCGGGTCGTGTTCGACGAAGGCGAAAATCCACAGCCCCCACGTACCCCGAAATCTGGAGTTGGCCCCGTTGCAGCGGCGCCAACTGGAATCTTGCGAAACACTTTAGGCCCAGTGCGCTGCTCATAGATCTCCTTAGCCTCTTGTGCGTTACGGGTACGTAGCAGTCAAAGAGCCAGACCACGACCTCCTTGATCGTGGTCTGGTCCGCAGATGGAGGTGCGTGCATCTGTCCATTCAATGAGGTGGGTAGTAGCACGAACAGAGAGTGGTACGCAGAGCAACAGCTGGCAAAAGTTGCGCCGTCGGGGAATCGAACCCCGACCTCATCCTTGGAAGGGATGAATCCTAACCATTAGACCAACGGTGCAGTCACAAACTCAAACACCAACAAACCTTATACAAACACAACACACCCGAAACATATACACACACAAAAACACACACAGAAACACACACGCAACGACGCCTACCACACCGCTTCATTGCACCCTCACGCATTGTCTTCCACACCACACGATAATGCAACTTCAAAACCACACCTACCTCCACGTAAATCGACCCTCACACAAAAGAATGACGTCAGGCATACCTCTCGGACACGCACGTATCACATTCACACGCTCTATCTATATATCGGCCGGACGACGAAGATGACAAACTGAGTTCGGGGGCATGGATTCGACGGAAGGGTGTGAGCACTCTGATTTTGAACAGGCTATCTTCTTGACGGATTCCGAATTGCATTCCACGGCTACCGGTGTATTACTGGCATGCCACGCGCGCTGCCTGTGCCACAGTCAGTTCTGTTAGTGCAGACTTACAATTTGATGGTGATATCATTGTCGTAGACGCGTTCCTCCCCAGCCTACTGAGCACAGTGACTCCCACATCACAACCCTATCGAACCAGATTCAACCCTGTCTTGCCCATTTTATTGCTCACGCCGACATTGAAGTTCCACCGCGCTGTTTGCGAGTCGCTTCGTATGAGTGTACCAAACAGGTGTAAGCCGTAAACTGTCAGTTCGCTAGATCGAGTCTAACGATGGTGTTCGGTGGTTTTGGTCCCGTTGGCTTGCTGTCAAGTCTTTTGTTTGGTGTGCAAAAGGCCAGTATAGATCTACTCGGCAGCTGAGCACCCTCTTTCTGCTCTACAAAAAGTGTAATGATCATATTTACAAAGTGACAAAAGGTGCCCCGAACAAGTAAGGCGTGCGCCGCCGGGGAATCGAACCCCGACCTCATCCGTGGGAGGGATGAATCCTAACCATTAGACCAACGGCGCGCCAGACATCTCCAATGTTCGCCCACAACAAACACCCGCTAAACCACAACCCTAAAGATATACGAAACACCCCAAAACTAAATCAGACGTCCCAAAACAACACCAAGCTGCAACGTGCACAGCGTAACAACACCACACGCGACTCCTGACCTGACATGTCTACAACACGCACATGGCAGGCCCATAGTAGCGTGCAACAGTGCCTACAGGCCCTCAACTTGTTACAGATACATGGCTCTCAAAGAGCCAGACCACGACCTCCTTGATCGTGGTCTGGTCCGCAGATGGAGGTGCGTGCATCTGTCCATTCAATGAGGTGGGTAGTAGCACGAACAGAGAGTGGTACGCAGAGCAACAGCTGGCAAAAGTTGCGCCGTCGGGGAATCGAACCCCGACCTCATCCTTGGAAGGGATGAATCCTAACCATTAGACCAACGGTGCAGTCACAAACTCAAACACCAACAAACCTCATACAAACACAACACACCCGAAACATATACACACACAAAAACACACACAGAAACACACACGCAACGACGCCTACCACACCGCTTCATTGCACCCTCACGCATTGTCTTCCACGCCACACGATAATGCAACTTCAAAACCACACCTACCTCCACGTAAATCGACCCTCACACAAAAGAATGACGTCAGGCATACCTCTCGGACACGCACGTATCACATTCACACGCTCTATCTATATATCGGCCGGACGACGAAGATGACAAACTGAGTTCGGGGGCATGGATTCGACGGAAGGGTGTGAGCACTCTGATTTTGAACAGGCTATCTTCTTGACGGATTCCGAATTGCATTCCACGGCTACCGGTGTATTACTGGCATGCCACGCGCGCTGCCTGTGCCACAGTCAGTTCTGTTAGTGCAGACTTACAATTTGATGGTGATATCATTGTCGTAGACGCGTTCCTCCCCAGCCTACTGAGCACAGTGACTCCCACATCACAACCCTATCGAACCAGATTCAACCCTGTCTTGCCCATTTTATTGCTCACGCCGACATTGAAGTTCCACCGCGCTGTTTGCGAGTCGCTTCGTATGAGTGTACCAAACAGGTGTAAGCCGTAAACTGTCAGTTCGCTAGATCGAGTCTAACGATGGTGTTCGGTGGTTTTGGTCCCGTTGGCTTGCTGTCAAGTCTTTTGTTTGGTGTGCAAAAGGCCAGTATAGATCCACTCGGCAGACGTCCGTAATTTTAAAGTTATCCTAAAACGGATTTGGCGACCCAAACTTTCCATTAACATATTCTGTTAAATAGTATTTCCAAACTATAATGAATAGTCATGGAAAACGTTATAGCTGTTCTGTAACCTTTCCTTGTTGAGTAATATGTAGCCTTTAGCTAGACAAAACTGTGACTCTTCTATGCCACAAGTATTCAGTGGCTGATAGGCGTTGGCGCGACGGGGGGATCTGTAGCCTCACTTCAGAAAGTCCCCTTGGTGCGATGAACACCGGCCGTATGTTTGACTGTAAGGCCTCGTTTAAGATGGCGGTCGTGGCGGCAGCGGTAGAATACAACTGTGAAGTTAACTTCCCTCAGAACAACAAGGAGCGGATAAAGGCTGTGTGCAAAGGTGAGCTGTGTCAGTACTACGTCAACGGTCGTATTAACCCGGCTGGAGAAGTTCGTGTAACATCATGCATGCCACACATGCAACGTCATCAGCGTCGCGTCAACGAAGGGTTTCTGGATCGGCTAAAGCTGCGTCACGCGACTGCGTCTCTCTGACATCATCGCGCGATCGAAGACCTCCCATGGACGTACAAGCAAGCGCATCGCGCTCTTATCGCGGTTCAGAACAGCGAAATGACATCTAGCCGCGCTAGCTACGGATTGGTTACGCCATGGCTACACGCTATATCGTGCACAAACCAGGTTCTGTTTTCAACGTGATTACCTAGGACGGTCGTTTGCAACTGTTATTCATGGCGCTACGACTCAAATCAAGCTGCGGATGGCTGTTTGCCTATTATCTCGCTTAACCCCCAACACCCATACGTTGTATGTGGCAACATGAAACATGTTGTACGTACAACATGTTCTAATAGGGATTGGCTCTAAAAATGGACAAATATAGTGAAATCAAGTTTTGTTAAAAAAACTTGCTTTCCCGAAATGCACAGGGGTAGGGTCAAGATTTTCATAAATAATGCAAAGAATCCATCAGCTCTCATTCACACCAGTGGCTATCAGCCTCTACAGAGCTCATTTTGCAACAGAGGTGAGAGATCGATGGTCTGTCGAAGAATTCAGATGAAGGCAGTGCTCTGCTTTTTGGCGATGACGAAGAACTCGAGCGCGCGACGCGGGGCTGCCAAGGGGTTATCCAGCAAGGACCAGGCAGGAGGTGACTCGCTGGTCTAAGAGTCGGAAAAATCGTCGGACGACAACGAGGCATCGATGGTTAATGTCAAAGGTGATGTTTTGCGCAGCAAGGTTCCATTATCCGCGCGGGGTAAGTACGGATTAGGGACGTGATGGCTGACTTCGCCACAGGGGATACCAGTATGGCCGACATGCGCGTAAGCGGCTTCAAATTCGGTACGGTTGTTTTGAAACAAATAGTAGCCTACAACATGTATCAATATCTATATTGTTGTATCTGTCTCCATGTAGGTTGTCATGCAGAGGTGTCAGCCATGACGCGTGTAACCTGTAGTCAAAAGGCTTGGTGCGTATGCAGACGTCTGCTAACTGGGTGCGGTTTGCCTAACACTTGAATTGAATAGACCTTTTGTAGACAGTATGGCTGGTAACTCGCTCGCAGATATAGTACTAAGTGCAGTGAACGCCATATCCAGAGTAGAGCTAGGGGAGGCGATGGTAGTGCGCGGAGCCGACAGGGAAGTGCACACTCCAGCGATAGAGACGATGAGGAGGAACGCGAGGTGGTTGCAGACGACAGGGTAGTTCGCGTTGATATGGCGAATAAGCGTGCTAACTGTGAGCAGTTGTGAACCCTATCTTCCCATCCCAAAACTATATCCTTGTCGCATACCGGCTCTCCTGCAGATGCCCTGACACCATGTGTGTTCGGATCATACACCCTCAGCTTCATAAGTCGACTCCCTGACCTTGGATTCTGAGGATCCCAGCGTGGATCCCCATGTCGGATCTCGGATCCAACTCTGGATCCGCCTCTGGATCTTGAATCTGGTACTTGGATCTGCCTCTGGATCCCGAATCTGGTACTCTTGATCTTGGATCTTCTCGGTCGGGATCCGAACTTAGGCATGGGGGATCCGCACTTAGCCAAGGCAGAATTCTTCGGATCCTAGCTCACTATCCGCCCTTGTGTAAATCACCCAGGTTCAACGATACAATCCACTTGTGCCACCATGTCGTAAGTCACCCAACATCACTGACCCAGATCCGATCCAGCTCACTCCGAAATCGCTTCACCACAATTTCTTCCAAGCAGCGGGGCTCCAGTTTCCTATCAGCCATCCACAAATTCGCATGCTCCTCAAAGGCATCCCGTCTCGACACGCCTGTTCGTCACAAGTCCCCCGTGTCTCTCCAGATGCTCGAGCACTGTTTCCGCTAACTAGACTTGACAACCCCTTCTGACCAAGCTCTACGCGGGAGGGGGTTGTGAATGTCATTCTTTCTCCTACTTTGACGATCGGAAATTGCAGCAGTAGGTCAAAAGTTCTCATGGTTTGCTCTGAAGGCGGATGATGTCACGCTTTTCGACCTGTCGGGCTCTACAACATGCTTAGCGCACAAAGCGATGTCCGTTTAAAAGGATCCAGGACCAACCAGCGCGGAAAACCCACGTCGCGGATGCTAAATCGGGGCATGAATTCCTGTGCCTTTTGTTCGGGGCCATCTGTCTCCTCAAGGCACACTGCGGCCTACCGCCGGGAATCCCAACCGCTGTGTTCATTGCCAAAAACGGTCAGCTTGGCTGCATCTCCTGAACCGCACTGACCAAGACCATACGCCAACACGCCTTGGGAGCGCCCCTCAGAACTCAGCGCTCATTCCCTGCGTGCAGGCGGAGCGACGCACATGTACCGCGCCGGCGTCGATGCACTGACGATCCAGTTTCACGGACGGTGAGCTTCCAACACGTTCACGCAGTACACAAGACTGGGCAAAGAATCCGTCGAGAAACTTGCTGCGAAGATCGTCTCCGGATCGAAACACATGCACCTTCAGTGAGAGCTTATAGAATCAACCTCTTTTGGGGGGTTCAACTCAAAGATCGAGTTGAAGCTGATTCTGTAAGATCTCTTTCTGATAAACTTTTTTTGATCAACCGCGGATCAGGTCAAGTTGTGGATCAACTTTTTAAGGGACGAATTAAGCTAATTTGTCATGAAATTAAATAATTCAACGGAAAAGTTGATCAGCAGGTTGATCCATGAAGCGGACATATTCCTGTCAAATCAAATATTTACAAAAAATAAAATTTTAAAGGTAAGTTTTTCAAATGTTAAGTTTAGTTTTATAACCAAAACGGTCCGCCGTTCGAAGACTTGCCCGAAGTGCAAGAAGCGCTTCTCGACGCATGGCAATATGAATCGTCACCAAAAGAAGGTGTACGTATGCGGGGCACAGTTCGTCAAGCAGCTCAAGGAACTTGCCAAGTGCAAGAAGGCGCACCGCAACAGGTACGATTACCTGAAGCGCTGCGGCCATCTTAACGAGTACCGTGGCCCACTTCCTCCGTTCGATGAGCCACCACCAGCACCAAGCGCCCCTTCTCGTCGGTCAACATGGCGCAACGAGTGTCGAATCGTCACGCGACGTACTGACAATCGTGGGTCCTGTCGTTGTTAACATTCATTATTACCATATGGACGATCGTGACATCGACGATTTCGTCGATTCTTAAAAATCGAAATACATTTTTCTTAACAATTTTGTTTCTAAATTTATTTTTAGTATTTATCTGGAAGATGTGCTTCAATGTGACGTACGATCGAACCAAATGGATGCTGACTTAATCCATGTGAATGCTGAATTTATCCAAATGCTGTTCGAAACTGATCCATTTCATGCTTTATCTCCGTTTCCTGGCTGACAAACAAGGCAATAGTGAAACAAAGACATCAAATCGGCATCGAGTATGTAAAGCAGGCTTGTATTGTAAATGTTAAGATAGAAAAGAAATGTGTAGTTAGCCCTGCCTATCACCTTGATTTAGTAGTCTGGTGATGTCTCAACATCGGACTCGATATTGAAAGAGTCACTCTCCTCTTCCTCCAACACGGTCTCTGCTAACGCTGCAGTGGAGCCCACGCGAGATCTGCGTCGTTTTGGTGCGCCAACTCTGCGGTTGGCAACATCCGATAACAAGCCCACATATTGCTGCCCCTCGCGCTCAAGCACCACCACAAACTGGCCAATGTCAACGTGGTTCCCTTCGAAAGCGCGGTTGATCGTCCTGTTGTAGCACTCTCGAGGATTGTTGGTCCTGTTCACAATGTCCTCTTCCAGTCCATAGACATTCCAACATTCCGGATCGTACTTTTTCATCCACATCTGGACGAAATACTTCCAAAACTTCCCCCAAAGTTCCCTCGAGTACGGAATGTTTTGGTCTTGGCACTCTTCACGAATTGCTTGTCGAACACCACGAATGCCTGAACGGAGAATTTCAGGTACTCTGATAGCAGTGAGCCAATCAACAGCGCCATCCAGCATTGCAATGCCAATTTCCCGGTCTGGTATTCCAAGCTTGATCATCTTTCGGCGGAGGGCTTGCTTGAAGTGAAAAAGACATCCACTAATCCTTGCCCCTGGAAATTGAACTTTCACCGAATGCATCATCACCTGCTCGAAGTCATACGCGATATAAGCTGGCTCCATCTTAAAGTCTGTTGAGGCGTTGACGTGGTGTTGCACGTGATGGTACACTTTCGATGTTTTTCCAGTCGTGATAACGTAAGCACACGGTATATAGTGGCTGGAAATAGAGTCGAACACCATGACAATGACGAGCTGGTAAAATGCGGATGGCACGCATTTGTATGTGGCGTCTATGAAAAGCGACGATTTCCTGGCTTTAAGTCGATCGAGCAACGCTGGATACCCCATCCAATGATGTGGTGCAGATTGTCATCTTCAAAGTACGAAACGTAAAAATTGAAGAATTTCAAGTCGGGGTTTTGGCGAACACTACAAAGCGGCTCGCTTTTAATCGCAACGAAGACGTCGTTCCCAAAAAATTTCATCTTCGTCCGATAATAGCGACCTTCAACCTGGGATTTCCAGAGAGCGCTAACAATTTGGCCGGGAGTGCTGTAGAATTGGTCGCGAATTCTGGCCCAAACATTCTTCGGCTTTGAAGTTAGCTCGCACGTTGCTAATTCGTCGATCGCTTCCAGAATTTCCGCTTTCAAATTCGGGATGTGTCCTGGAAGTACCGTATCATCGCCTCCAATTTCAGAGTTACACTTCGGCTTGTGTTCGCCCTTTTCTTCGACGGTCGCATCGGCGAGACAGTACAACTTGGCTTTGCATTTTGTGCGTTTGTAGTCGCTGCAGCGATAATTCGTCGTTCTGTCGGATGTGTGATACCGAGCGTAGTAGAAGCCATTGTACAAGATCAGCCCACTTTCGTCGACGTCAGCAATTTTCGCTGGTCTTGGTTTCTTCATCTTCACTTGAGTCGTCCGAAGGAAAACTTTCCGTTGCGGCCGAATTGCTGTCCGATGGCCGAGGAGAAAGAGGCCAATCCATGTTGCTCGGAGTTGGAGATTTGCCGAATGAAAACTAACCAACTACCGCATCCAGGACTTTGCGATGTTACTCTTAATTTTAAATTTTCCGCAACCAGTAAATGCGACCAGGAAAAAGAAACTACTGAAACTACCTCCCATAGAGTCGTTACGAAAAACCTAATTATCACCTGCTGATAAAAATTAAAATATAAACAAAAGTCTGAAATAAATTCACATTAACTCAAATATTACATTAAAAGTTGATCCTAAAGTTGATCCGCCACAAGCGAAAAAGTTGATCCAAAAGTTGACTTGATCCACGGTTGATCCAAAAAACAATCTCCCTCTTTCTGAATAAAGTGTATATGTTTGTCCCCAACGACGGTAATACAAGGAAACGTTTTGTGTGAGTGTTCTGGGCCTACAGTACCAGTACAGTCAAAACTCCATCTTACGATTTGTCGGGAGGGACTCCCGTCAGTACAGAAGTATGACACTCTTCTTTACAGCAGTAGCTCTTTCCGTAGTAGGCGACGGCGCTGCACAATGGGCTCCTGCTCGTCGTCGCTTGGCACGTCTCTTCCACCTTGGAGAAAAATGAGTTGCCTCTGTAAACATGTTATATCGAGGAGTGTTTGGGCTCCCATAACTGCATAATCTCGTGTATCATAATATTTTTACTATTGCGATTGGTGGATCGCGTGCCAAACACTCTAAATCTCTATAACCGGAATACAATCTACATTTACGATAATGCGAGAAATTATGGAGGTGGATCCAAACAGCGCATTAAAGCTTTTCCTGTTAAAAAGCTAAAGATGTTTAGTAACTGTGCTGTTTCTCACGCCGCGACGAAAACGATCATCTGGATAGCGTGCTCGAATGCCAGCGTTACAATCGTGTCTCCTGCCATAAGGGCCGCAACAACGAACTGCGTCTACAACACACAACCGAACATACACGTCAGCATTGCCTTCTTTACATCAATGCAATAGAAGCATTCCTTACCTCCTCATTCGGCATTGCCACGAGCTCGAGTAGGCTGTTGATAGGCGTAAACACTTCCGCAATTACTACTGCCAACACAGCGTAGTTGACAAGCGCACTGCGACAAAACAGCTTATTTTCCCAGAACCCTTCCATGAACGGTTGCCCCCCGTAGTTGGCCACGAATGTGTTCACTTGCATGATGGACGACATGAGGAACATGATGGTGTTGACCACATTTGGGGTGAAGTTCCCATCTGGGTGCATCGCAGGGTCCCCCGGGTCAATGAAAGGCTGGGCCACACGGAGAGCTGCCGCGAGGAAAGCCAAATGAATCACAAATTGGCCAAAGATCGACACCATCACGGACATGCAGAACACCCCGGACGGCGGGCGCTGATGCGAGAGCTTGCGTGCAGGTTTTGCTCTCGACAAAAACAAAAAGAACATCGCAATCGATAGCTGGTTACAAAACACAACAGAACATTAGTACTACGTTCCAATTCCGCAAAAATGAACAAATCGCACGTACCCCCGAAATTGTAAGCTGTTGGTCACCGTTCTTGACACCGTGGATGAAGAGGGAGCTCAGGTAATACGCTGTGATAAGACAGTTGATCCCCAGGATTTTGTACATCTGGATGGTGGTCACCAGCGTACATCGCCCTTGGCGAATCAACTTCTTAATCACACGGATACTTGAGCTTTTCGAGGTAAACGGCGACGCAATAGAAGCGTCTCCCAATCGCACTATGTGAGTATCGTCACCGCCGTACATGGATTGCTGCAACTCCTCCACTGAACGCCCGCGATGGCCAGGTTGTCGCCGATGGCGAAGACCGCCCTGGCCTCCAGCATCGCCAGGGCCCCTTCCAGAATCAACCACGTGAGGAGCACTATCAGTGCTGGACGAGTTCACAATCGAGATACCAATGTGAGCTTGCTTCAAGGCACCCACATCGTTGGTTCCATCACCACACATAGCTGTTGTCTTGCCGCGTCGATTCATTGCCATGATCAGGTGCTCCTTTTGTTGGGGTGAAGTTCGCGCAAATACCGTGGTGCACAGACATATTTTCTCGAGAACGGAAAGAAACGCTTCCACTGCAATCGATTTGTCGTCGCATTTGTCTTCCTGATGTTTGTAAAGTGTTGACATGGCTTCTCCCGTCACACACAGGTCGTATTGGACCTGCATTTTCTCCACCTCATCGACGTTGAAAGGGATAATCTCCTCCTCAATATCAGGCGATCCATCATCAATAGATTTCCACTCCACGGCTCCTGTCTCCACGTTAGGTGTCAAGACCAATGGCTGTTTGGAAAACCCTGCGTTGATTCCAACTTGTCGGGCTACATCACACGCCGTAAGAGGGTTATCTCCCGTGACCATAGTGACCTGGTGCTTGGAAACCATCAGCTCCCGGATTGTCCGCTTTGTATCATCCTTGAGCGGGCAGTCAAGAATCAGAAAACCTGCGAAAGTTAGGCCCGTTTCCAGCTCGCTACGTGACTTCCGTCGTAGATTGTCCACCGAAATCTCCCCAGGCAGAACGCGGAAGCCCAAAGCCAAGACGCGACATCCCTTGGATGCGTAATGGCGGTACACACGACGGTAATACGAAGGCTTGTTGGCAAAGATGGCCTCGAGTACCTCAGGGGCCCCTTTCGTAAGCACGCGCTGCTCGTCTTGCTCATCATTATCAGCTTTTCGCACACACACAACGGTGGTCATACGCTTAAGCTCAGAGGAAAAAGAGAAGCTGTGCATGATATCTATCGCTTGGATCTCGCCTCGGCGATCAGAGAAAAAAGACGGCTGAACACTTGGAAGATCCTCCTCTCCACCTTCATTGCTCGTCAAGCACCAGTTAATGCTTCGGACAGCAGTCATCTCAAGCGGATCTCCAGCGACCATGCCATTGAGCAAAACTAATGATTGGCACCCTGCAAGCACAAGCTCGGTATCAAGAGGTAGCTGCTCCGGTGCAATAATATCCAGTTCACCGTGATGTTTTCCTCGGTATTTGTCGGGCTCCACATGAGTTTCTAAGCCCGCCACGCCGTGCAGCTTGAGTTCATCGCTTGTTAAGGTACCAGTCTTGTCGAAGCAGCAGACGTCAATACGACCGGCAAACGGAATCCGGAATGGCTCCGTGCAGAAGATGTTGCTTTTCGTCAGAGCGATCAGCGAGTTGGTCACTGCCAACGACAGTTCCATAGGGAGCTCTGGCGGTACAACTGACGTGATGATCATAATACAGTGCAGGAATAGCTTGAACTGGTTGCGAGACGGATCGTTGATTCCCTGTGCAAGCACAAATGCCGCCGCAGCCACCGCGAAGTTGAGCAACAAAACGATAAACCACATCGACTCCGAGTTGTTTGCTGTGACGCGCTGCGATGAGTACAGAATAGTGCGCATCAGACTTCCTTGGGTTGTGCCAAAGCCCGTCTTAAGCACATACCCTACACAGCCACCATCAGGGGGAGCAGGTACATGCAGTGAATCCTTTGAAGCTGGCGTCGAGTGCTGCAGAACCTTCGTGCCCCCATATAGTACACATCGTTTGTGTTTCATGCTTGATCCGTCGTCAATCTCGAGATTTTTGGTTAATTCCGTCTCATTCACAATCGACACTCCGATAGCTTCCTTGCGTAATGGGACGGATTCACCGGAAAGCATCGACTCGTTGACTACGCAGTTTCCACGAAGCAGTAGCAAGTCACAAGGCACAATAGTGTCGCGTTCATAGTGCCCAACAGAGCAGATGTCACCAGGAACCAGATCATCGCTTGAAACTTGAGTCCACGAACCCGACCTGAAGACCAGGCAAGGCTGCGGCGCACGCCGCATGTGCAGCAGCGTGTCCATATTTTGTTGCCGCTGCTTAACGACCGTGCACTCGAAGATCACGAGCATGAGCAGCGTCAGCAGCGAGTAGTACATGTACTCGTCGAGACACCAGAGCAGCATACAGAAGAACTGGAATACGAAGAACGGGGCCACTAGCTGCTCCTTCAGTAGCTCAGTGAACTTCGGTACCGACAGTTCAAAATCGTTCCTGCCCCACTTGCCTCTGGCATGTTGCAGCTCTTCTGCAGACGTGATGCCTTTACTTTGGATGTAAGACTCCAAGGTACCGCTGGACGGGAAGTCCAACCGTCGGAACTGCGCCTCCCCGCTACGATTAATGACGTCCACGTCCTCGTACAGACAGAATTTAAGGTTCTGGAACGAGAACCAGACCGTGGGTACCTTGGTGGCCTTGAGCTTGCTCTTCTCTTCATTCTGCTTAAGTACCAGGTGGCACTCGCACAATTCTTTAGGTAGCATCGTGAGTGACGGCTCCACTTTGGCCAGGATCTTGAGTCTCTCGTCCGGTACCACAGCGGTCAGACGCGTACACGCCATCCAGCAACGCATGTTTACACTCCACTCGGCGCTTAGCAGCGCCAGCGTGTGCCAAAAGACACTGAAGGCGCCAAAGATCCACGGAACCACGTCCTCCTCGGGGCGGATAGTGTAGAGATACACGGCTGTGACGTAGAGGAAGAAGAAAGGCAGCAGGTCCAGCCGCATGGGCCATGGCAGCGGCGTATACAGCGTCACAGACGACAGCTCCGGGTCGGCCACGCCCACCATCAAGCCCATTTTGCAAGCGTGCGATCCAAAATCCGATAATAAACAGCGGTACTGTATTAATAATACGGTATCGTATTAAGTACGAAGTGCAACGTGTTAAGCAGTGAAATGGCAGTTGATCTTAAAAATTGAAAAGCTACAGTGCATAGTGCACTGTGCACTTGTTGCATCGAGAAGGTGAAAGAAGGTTGTTGCAATGGGATTCGTCAGATCATCGTAGTCTTAATGTTTGTGTTTCGTCAGCTCGCACAAGTGCGAGGTCCGAATAACCAGATAAAACGATCATCACTCGATCCCGGCAGTAGGAGCTAGTTCCTACGCTACGTGAGTGCAATATCGAGAGCTGGTGTTTTCTTCAGTAAAAAGAAGGTTGTCCTCATACAAGTCAGACATACGCTTGTTTAAAAGCATCAGCAGAGAGCCACCAGCTCAGCAGCGATGAGCCACACAACACGCAGAGCTAATCCTATAACAGGACGCACTCGCAACAAGAGCGAGCGCTCCTCAAACACGCAGACAAAGTGGAGCGAAGCCTCAGCTGGTACCCGAAAAAGTTGCAATCGACATGAATTGGTCCGTTGGTGCAAGATCGTCACTGGCTTTCGCGGTTAATGCAGACAGCAATGCTGTCGTAGAGACAATTCGAAATCGCGTCCTGAATCTGAAAGACAAAATACTGGAATGAGGTGTCATGTCGATCGTCGGCAACAACTTCAGTAGAACGGATGGCTGGCACGACTCCATAGATGATTGGCTATTAAACAGGTAATAGCTTTTTTCCTTGACCAATCCAGTACAAGATCGAGTATCCCCTATTCACCCCGATTAATAGACTGAGCGATCCAGCGAAATAGACCCTCCTTTTACCTTCTTTAATGTCGGTTTTAATCAGTAGATCCTGGATATACTCCCCCTCCGACCCTAATTAAGGACGCCTAGAAGAAAATCAGATAACTCCCGCATTCATTCCCCCTTCAAGCGCCGCGCTCTCTGCCTGCTCGCCATGGCGCTTCCCCGCGGCGACGACAGCGGCGACGCGGAGCTGCAGAAGCTTAAGCAGAAGCTGAACCCGCTGGTGTTCGGGCGTGACCTGGTGGAGCTGGATGAGCGCTTCGTGCCGCGCGGACCAGAGACCACAGGCTTCGAGGTGGAGCCGCGCGCCAGCTCCTTCTACGGCGCGTTACCGGCCGCCATGAGCGGCGCAGAGGAAGAAGATGATGACGACGATGACGTGGAGAACCTCGAAGTGCCTGTGAACCGTTACGCCGGCGTCATTTACGCTGCTCGCTTTTTTGTGACGCGTGTGGGCTTCCTACGCTCGGCCAAGCGTCTTATGGTGCTTAGCAGCAACCATTTAACCATTGTGGATCCTTATTCAGACGAGGTGAAGGAGCGCTACGCCTTCGACAATATTAAGGAGATCACCATCGCCTCGGACAGCGGAGGCCACAATGCCGACAAGGCATTTACCATCTTCATAGGTAAAAATCTCAAGGAGACGTACACGTGCAGATGCAGACAGCAGCTGCTGTCCGCTTACTATCAGCTGAGAGAAAGAGCTTCGTCCTTTAGGAAGGATGAGATTGAGGCAGCTACTGCTGATGCGCTGAGTGCAGTGGGAGCTAGTGTGACAACCAGTGACAACAACTGGGCCACAGGTTCAGGGGGAGCTGGAGGGAGCAACTCCAACATGCTCGGCAGTGGGATGTACTTTGATAGCTTATTCCAACTGTGTGGAAAGACGTTTACGATGACGAAGCTCAGTACGACGCGCAGTATTGCAATTCATCCAGTCAAGATGGAGGTGTTGCTGGCGGTGCGTGCTGCTAGTCTGGATAGACTGGACCCGCAGACTCGTACCACGTTGTCTTCGATTTTGTTGATTGATATTGTCAAGATCCAGCGCGTGAGTACCAACTCCAACGAGTTGGTGCTCTACTTCGAGAATAACCGCGTGCACCGCTACTGGTGCGACAGTCGCGAGCCGTTTATCCAGGCAATCGCAAACAATTTGCGTTCGTGGCTTAGTGTCTCGCTTTTCGTGGAGGAAGTGTCGGATTCGTGCGAGTTTGACGCACTCACGTCGACGCGAGATATCCCGCAACCGGTAACCTTTGAAATTCCAGTGTTGAAGATTAGCAAGAACAAGTCGGACAAATTGCAGCTACGGTTGCTGGGGCTGACGGCACTGCAAATCATCGAGCGTGACCCTGTGACGAGAAAAACTCTAGCAAGCCACTCACTCAACGACATATTTAACGTGGTGGTTTACCCGTCGGTGTCTTCATCGCAAGATGACCCTGACAGCGAATCGTCGGAGGGTTTGAGCGGCAAGTTTGCACTGGAATTGAAGCATGGGCTGACACGTCGTTACATTTGTCTGAGCTCAACAGTGAGCAGACGCGATAAAGAAGTCAGTCTTGGATTAAACAGGGTATCTGCACAGCATGAAGATGAGCTTCGCCAGCTCATCGGGGATATTGCAGGTGACATTGACGTTCCCAAGTGGCTGGAGGTTGCTGGGTCTACATCGCTCCTCAGTCCGAAGGAAGCTCGAAGCCTGTTCTTGAGCAACATGATCGAGATGTGCCGCATGAATAAGCTGCACGTACCATGGTCAACGGAGGAGACGAAGATTGCGTGCAAGGAGGGTACATGGGGTACGGAAGTCCACCCTGAATGGGAAGACATCTTGCTACGCAAACTGGTGAACCTCAACTTTATTCCGAACCTCGTGACGAATGAGAGCATGTCGCTCATCTATCACCAACTGGTCCAGTTTAATCGCAATATCCCGTTGGGGGGTCTGCGTCAGCGCGATCGGCGTGCGTTTGCGAGTTTGATGAAGCTGCTGGAAAACTTCAAGGACTACTCTGTGGCGCAACTCAACAGCCCTTCCAACACCGACGCACCGATTCCGACGACAGAGTTCCAAGTTGAGCTGCTGCTGGCAATCCAGCGTCTGCTCTGCACTCGTGGCGTCTTTGAGGAAATTCCCAGCTCGCAATACAAGAATAGCATCGAGGTGATCATGGAGTTGCTTCATTCCCCGATGGAGGAAGTGAGCTTTGCGGCAGCTTGTGTGATCAAGTACATGGTGGTAAACTACTCTGATACCCGCAGCTTAAAATCCGAGACAGCCAATCGCCGAGCAATTTTCACGAAGTACCACAGCAGAATGTACGTATCTCGTGCGTTTGATCTGTCAAGGACGAACCGGGTGGGCCGCATACCCCTCCATTCCACCTCTTTGGTAAAGACCGGATCGAATCACGGATTTCCATCAGTGGCGGCAATGTCCAATACAGAGCGCAGTATGGCGAATGCGCTGGCGTATTCACAATTGGGATTGGACTATCTCGTCCTTTCAATGGTTTTGCAGACGCTGGAAGTCTGCTTGTCTAGCGGGAAGAAAGCAACACCTGAAAGAGTGGCGAGGGATTTACTTCGAGCTATGAGGGTTGATGATTTTTCTCGGCATCATGCTCTGTTCTTGTTCAACAGATCGCTGAGTTTTTCGATCACGAAGTGCTCGTCAATTTTGGTGAAGGCTCATATTTTGGAGCAACCCACTGAGCTTGTCGAGCTGATCCAAGATTTTGCAAGGAAGCACGGCGCATTGGTTTGGCAGCTTTATTTGGCTCTGTATACCCAAGATAAGGGTCAGCGTCGAATCTCGTCTCAACTAGTGGCGCTGCTTACGCACGAAAACCCGCGCTCTTCTTACGTAATTCGGAATATTTTTCCGCACGCGTTGCTTGACGACCAGAAAACCAGCCAACTGGAATATGACGAGTTTGGAAGACATTTGCCGACTGCAAACCCTGAGCTTTACGCGAAAAACCATGGCACTTCGCATAAGAATGGGAACCGACGCGACATTACCAATGCAACGGAAAGTGGACGCAGCAAGCTGAGCTACGGAATCAATACCCGTGCTCGTTTGGCGCGAAACGTGAAGCATGCTGTTCTCCTGCCCGAATTTTTCGACCGACTCGGTAAGACCTACGCGACCAAGGACCTTGTATGGGGGCCCAACACCGTCGAAGAACTGATTCGTAAGCTACAAGCAGAAATGAGTGCGCTCGACTTGTACAGACTGAAGTACCTGGGGTATCTCTACACTGACCCACTTGCGACTGATCACACTGAAACTGAATGGGACGCGTACCAAGCAAATCGACTTCGCCATGACCCGCAACATGCAAACTTCGCCCCATTTCTCTTCGAGTTTTTGCAAAATGGCTCCGAAAGTCGACTTGCGATTGAAATGATGAAGGGAACGATCTCATCGTCAAACCGGTTTGCCAGATACATGCCACTTTCGTTTCTACTGAATCCAGACACGTCTGCTGATGTCGAAAGTGACGGCGGGCTTGATGATGACAACTACGATAGCGACGAGAATTACACTGATGAGAACGGGTTCATTTCCCGATCCAATAGTATAATACGTACTGGTGATACCTCAGAACCCAAGCAAGGTGAACATAACGGCCCTCATGAGGACTCCCGCAGCGCTGCCTTGGCCAAAAAGAAGAAGAAAAGCGCGAAGAACATGCCACGGTGGTTTATCGCGTGGAATTGCAACGAGTTTCGTATTGACTATGAGTGTTTGGAGAGCGAGGTAAAGGTTGGACCATATTACCTCGCGAACATTTTGGACGATCGTGGTGTTCTGGTGGAAGACATTGGGGGTGCGGAGAAGTTCATGACGTTACTGTATTATCGTCTATTAGCTGAAGACCGGCGCGTTTCGACCAAGACACTTCAGAACGGAGAACGGTATTCTTCAGCAGATTCGCTTGGTGACGTTGACCAGTCTGATGTTCGTCTGTTGGTGCTGAAGGTGATGATTCAGCTATACGAGCGCCATTTTAACGACTTGGGCTCGCTTATGTTTCTGAGCCATTTCCTGCGAGTAAGCATGATGATAAGCAAAGATGGCGAGGACAGGAGGTGGCCTTTGGTTGTCCGTGGCAACATTATGCTGTTCCTAGACCGTGTCCTCTCAAGCGCGTTAAATGTGTCTCGTTTTTTACGTGAAGAAGATAACGTGACGATGGTGTTGGAGTTACTGCGTGAAGTAAAGCCACTGGTTGTTCTTCAAGGCCCCAACGATTCGGAGAAGGAGTACATCGTAGAGCCTGCTGCTGATGTTCAGGCAGAGCTGGATGCATCGGAAGATGAGAATGGCGATGGCGATGTCGACGACGATGATGAGTTCGCAGATGATAGGGGCGAGTATGACGACGATGACGAGGAGTATGATGACGATCGAGATATAGCAAGAAGAACGATTGATGCTCTGGAGGAGTCTGGCGCTGAGAGCTCTATTATCTCGAGTCACTCCGCATCGCCGACTTACGCACACCGTGACGATGATAGTGACCATGAGGAAGAGCCAAGTCGCGTGACAGTCGTAGCGGAACATTGTGGTGCCATGAGTGGGTCGATGATTATGCAGACTTGCTTAAGCGTGCTTAGTCGCCTTATTGACTGCCACACTGCTGAAGAAGAAGGACACATGTACCAGGATGTTCGATTTCCCAAATATGGACGGCTAACTCATTTCGAAGGCTCGGGTGTGAGCCCAATTAGCTCAATTAAGCGCCGGTTGTGTGAAGATCAGACACTGCGGTTCTTGGTGGGCCTCTTGGACTGCCCAAATCGCATTGTTTTCAAGAAGTGCCTCGGCTTGATTCGCCTTCTCGTTAGGCACAATGAGGCGATCATCCCGAATCTCCATGCCTCTGGCATTTTTTACTATTTGCTCCGTTTCTCTAAGGATGTGGACGAGATGTCCATCGCAGCGCGTCTTATCTCCCACATCCACCTGCGGCAATCAGGACTCGATGTTCCGCATCTTATCGATGACAAACAAAAGGGAGAAAACAAGAAGGGCGTCTTCTCTCCTGATCCTTTAACGCGAATATGCCTGAGAAGCTGGCTGGTGCGAGTGCTGCCAGTGTCGATGGTTGCCCAACTCTTGCGCCATGGTCCGCGACGGTTTGCTACGGCGCTGTTCTCCGACGCGAATAACCCCGAGGTGGTTTGGAATGCAAATATGCGCAACCAAATGGTGTCGTACATCGAGAAATTTATGGAGCTTCACACGGATGAAAATGGCATGTTTTACATCTCGGAAAACGAGGGCTCGGAGCACAAGGCTTGCATTGCATTGATCCAGTACCCGAAGGAAGTCCACGCATTACAGTGCTACCAGTACTACTTGCACAACCTCCTCGACGAGAAGAACTTCCCCGGGTGGCCAATCAATGATGAAGCTGCTTTCTTGAGGGCGTTATTGGATTCGATTCGCCGGTGGGTACATCCAGGATTGCTGTTAACGGTTCGTGGGGCGAAGGCAAGCGAAGGCCAATCCACGAAGCTTCTCTCAGTGTTCGATGCTGTTGAGTTGCTCGATGCCACAGCGCTGCTTCTACGTCGTTTCCCTGACTCTCAAACCATCACGAACTTGCAAAACTTCTCATACTTTTTGGAGGCGTTGGAGCGGTGCATCACTGAACTAAAAGACAACCGTGTTGGCTCGACGAAAACCTTTTACGATGTGTCCAACGCGATTGCGACGAAGACTACGTTCGTTAGGGCTTTTGGAAGTGCCATTCGTGTGATTAATTTGGCCGTTGGTATTTCAGATGAGAACGCCCACGAGTGCAGTTCTGGTCTGGGACTTCGTGTGCTTTGCAATTCGCTTCAGCTGCTCTTCCACAACCAAGAAGCGCTGAGTACTGTGGATGGATGTGCGCCGAACGTGATGACACACTGGGTCTTGGAAGCTCTTGTCAACGTTCTAAATCAGCCCAATGGACGTGTATCCGCGGCTGCGCAGTCAATTGACTTGCTACCTTGCTTGACACGCTTTCTTTCCCAAGAAGGTGACCGCCTCGCGACAGATTTGTCTCTCCAAATTGTGTACGAGATGGCCGGAAGCTCAGGTGAAATGGCAGAGGTGCTTTTGCTGCAACTCGCTGAGCATGGAATCTTGTGGTACTTGACACTGTTGTTGTTCAACTACAAGCCGGATAACGATGACGGCGATGGAGACATGCAACGCATTAGTATTAGTGCGGCAAAGGCGCTGGGGCGGATTTTAGAAGCTAACGCGAGGGAGGAGTCGATTGCTGTGTTTGTCAAACGGATGCAAACTACCATTGAACAAATCTTTACGCGCCCACTGGTGGATATCTTGCGACGAGCAGGACCGATCAAAATGTTGGATGTGCTAGCGACCGAAGTTCGAGAGCCGCACGTGATGTGGACTGAGCGTATGAGGAAGGAGTTGATCAGCCTCGCTCAACGTGCGATCCAGTTCCACACAACGTTGGATCAAAGTGACGAAGAAGTGCACAAAGTGTTTGAACTGCCGCCCTACTTCATGTACACGGCACAAAAGGAAGAACTGTGTGTGGCAGGCATCTACGTCAACTTCTTTAACGAAAACCCGAAGAATGGCATTCTCGCTCAAATTGCTGGGACTGTGAACGGCGGAGGGAGCCGTGCTGACATCTTTAGGCCGAAGCCAACAACGAAGAGGGAGATCCAAGCTGCGGCTGCCGCAGCAGCAGAACTGGAGAACCGAACTGTGAGTGGGCATGTAATGCACGGGCTCTTGGCAGCCCTGTCGTACGACATTTCAGGCGTTCGAGCACAACCTCAAGCACTGGAGAGCGTACTGCTGCAACGTTTGCTGCCTGTTGCCACAGCTATCAGGAACCTACTGCAGTACACTCCCGATATGGACGTACAGGTTGTGCAGGCAGATGGGCTACTGACGCTGTTGTTTGTGCTGGACCATGAGACTCAGCCTCAAGGCTTCTCGTTCGCCAATGCTCCGTTACTACTACTACGTTGTATGGAGTGCGTGCACATGCTTTCATTCAGCGGCAAGTGTGTCGATCCTCTGGCGACGGTGGTCCCTCCATTTATCAAGAGTGCGTTCCAGGTCGTGTACAAGAACCTTGCTCGCACGGAAGCTTCGACGGAGGGTCAGCTTGCCCGCATAACGTTGCAGTTGCTCGGCAATCTATGCCTCATTCCTGCCTGTATCGACAATCTCGTGAAGGGAATGGACCCGGCTAGTTTGTCCAACCTGCTGCCTCACGTGTGGCTGGGCGACTCGACTGAGATGCAGCTTCTGCTGTGTTTGCACATGATCCCTCTCAAGCGACACACACAGGCTGCCACTGAGTTTGCTAAGGCTGCGGTGAGCTCGCAGCTTGCGGCAGCGCTGCTTAACCTACTTTCCACGCTCGTACCAAAGTCCAAGATTGGCGAGAGCACGACGACCAAACAGTATGCGGCGCGTTTCCTGTCAGTGCTATCGTCCAACCCAGGCAGCGGTGGAGCTATCTCTAGTCTGCTCATCGCGTCTCGAGTCTGGGAGACCCATGGCGACACTACGCAGGCGACATCGGAAGACCTTCGTCGTTTGCTTGTGCCCCCTCATGCTCCAGCATTGCTTAAGGCTCCCCACGCTAACCCGAACAAGGTTGGCTAAGGCACATTGAATAGAGCACCGCGAGATAAACTGTGTAGCAAGACCTAACGTAATAAACCCAAGCATGTTGATGCCAAAAACGTAAGGCCTTCAGCGCAAGAGCACTGCGCTCTCACTTCTGTTCCTCTGGCCCCAGCTCAGCGTCGAAGAGCTCTAGAATCTCGTTCTGGATTTCCACCGCCTTGTCTTCGTTTCCGCTTGAGCGGTAGGCCTCAGCAAGGTTGTGGCGTGCCATAATAGTCTCGTTGTGCGACGACCCGAGCACCTGCTTCCGCACAGCCAGCACGTCTTCGTACAGCTTGATGGCTTCGTCGTACTTGCGCGCTTCCTTCCTGGCGAACGCGAGGTTGTTCTTGGCCAGCGCCGTCAACGAGCTTTTGGGCCCCACTTTCTTCTCAAGCAACTCCACGGCCTCAACGAGCGCTTCGAACGCCTTTTCCGCTTGTTTGTTCTGCCAGTGGATGACGCCCATGTTGCTCATGCTGAGCGCGATGTCTGGGTGCCCCGGCTCTAGGATGCTGCGGCGGATCTTCAGTGATTCCTCAAAGCACTCGAGCGCGCGGTGCAGCGAATTCACACGCTCCATACCGGTGCTGGAAATAGCTAGAGATCGGTACACGAGCCCCAGGTTGTAGAGCGTCGTGGCGAAGGACGCGTGCTGGTCGCCTACGCTGGCCTTGTACGTCTGCAACGCGAACTCGTATGACTCCACAGCCTCCTCCATCTGACCCAGATTCTTGTGCATGAGTGCAATATTGGTAATTGTGCTAGCGTAGACTGGATGGTTCTCTCCGAAGTGGGACTTTACCAGGTCTCGGCACTGCAGACCGGCCTCCAGAGCAGCTTGGTAGTCGCCAGAGCTGCAAAGTTCAAAATGTCAAACGTACGTTAGAAAAGGCGGTTGCTGGAAGTTTAGCGCTGCATCTTCAGCCATCGATGTGGTGAATTAATACGCAATGGCACGCACTTGTAGGTGTCGCGGATCTCGCGCTGCATGGCGGCGATGTCCTGTTCCACCTGCACGTAGCTGGTCTGCGGCTTGTTGTGCAGCACCTGCACTGTGCGCTTCTGAGGGCCCGACGAGGTGGAGCTCCACCGCGTTGACAGATCGCCGGTAGTGGCGCATAGAGCGGAGGACAAAGGAGCTCGGTGGCGCAGCGCAGCGGAAGCCGCGAACAGGACGCGGCGCTGCATCTTGGTCTGTGGTGGCAGAACTTTTGGTGGTGTTGTCACGTTTTGCGGTTGCACGAATGTCGACGCACGGAATTAACCCAATATGAGCTAAATTATTGGTCTTTTTGGATAAAACCCATAAAACCCATAGAGCATTTTCTCTTTGCGCTGTTTCCTAGTGCTTATATCCCGATCGTGCGCAAATCTCCGTAGGCGCGAAGCCAAGGCTATTAGATTTGAGAACACGTCTTTCATGTTTGTGCCAGGTTTTTGGCACTTTTTGCTTTAGTTGTCGCGCTGGGTGCTACCGGTAGCCTGAAACTTACCGTTTATCACTCGATGCAAATATTATATATGTGATAAAATGATAAGTTATAATATTTCGCGGGTTCAGCACGACTCCGAAGGCAATCAGATTTTCGGTTGAAGGAGAAAATAGTTTGTTTGACATGGCATGCAAGTCGGAGCTGGAGAACATTTCTTGAAGTTTGGTGAACGTTTTCAGCAGTATGCTTCATGAATATTGCTCGATATGTGCCTTCTGGTAAGCTACTGTGGCAGTTTTGGGCAGCATCCATTCATCCATCATTCCTTCATTCATGCATTTATTCTGTCAGAAACGAAGCTTGGGTAGTGAACGGGATTAAAACAAATTAATATTATTTTTAAGAAATGATACTTTTTTTAATTTTGATAATAAAAAAAACCATTTTTTGATTTAAAATATTTCCACCAAAAATTATTAAAGGTTTTTTTTGCTTTCTTTCAATATTTACTTGGAAGATAAAGGATTTTAAAAACTTTTAATAAATATTAATGTAGATAAAAATAAAAAAGTATTTTAAATTTATATAATAACTTAATTAAAATAAAAATAAAAGGTATTTCTCAAGGTTTTAAAATTAGTTTACTTTTAAAAGGTATTGGTTTTAAATCTCATATTGAAAATAATAATTTAATCCTAAAACAACCATATGAAGTTTATGATCAATTAGATTTTGATATGTAAAACCTTTTTTAAAGAATTTTATAAATCAATTAGGTACCAGTAGGTATATAACCCTGTTATAAATAAAATAAGATTCAAATATTAAAATTGATATTTTCAATAATGAAATTGTGAGGTACAATATTAAAAGGTGTTTTCATTGGACAGTCTGCCGCTTTTAACCACTCAGCCATTTCTCCTAGCGGATGCTTCCAACATCATTCATAGATACTTCAGTTTTGAAGCATCCTCTCCACCTTCGCGATCTTTGCCATCACCATACATGTACATGTACATGTTTGAGCGGTCGGCCTCGCGTATCGGCTGAATACCCCTACCTGTCTATGCAATAAGACAACATCGTGCGTGCTTTGCACTTGCTGTCGGCAAGCACATCCGTGCTTACCACGGTTCACACCGCACCACTGGCTGCTGGTGTGACACAGCAACCTACGTACACTGAATGACACTCAGTGAATGTCCGCTCGCCTATGACTCGTCTTCAACCACACAACTTGTTGCGACGTTAAACACCCAGTACAGCCAACCAGTGATTCGCGCAGCTCCTTTGCCCGACACTGACACTTCGCCTTTTGCGCCGGAACCGCCATGTCGACGCCGGCCCCTCGGACACCGGAAGTCCACTTCTCGTCCTTCTCCGAACATGTCGATACCCCGCTCGAAATCCAAGCCCACGTGCAGACCGCTGAAAGCGAAGCACGAGAGGAGACGATGGCCTGCTGGTTATTCGCGTTAGTAGGCATTGGCTTCCTCTTCCCTTTTTCGGCTCTCACGCAGCCGGTCGACTATTGGAATATGCTGTTTCCCGACTTCAACATCGAATTTGCCATCACCTGCGTCTTCATGTACACGAATTTGGCGTTCCTGAGCTGCCTTGTCATGTGCTTCGCCAAGCCCCAGTATTCCGGTCGCATTGTCGGCGGCTTCATCGGTCAATTGGTCGTGCTTGTCTTCGTTCCGACATCCTATTTCTTCTTGTCATCGGACGATGCCAACACCATCGCGGTGCTCGGCGCTACGGCTGTAGCTGCAGTTGCCACCGCTTTCATCGACAGTTGTGCCATTGCGCTCGTATCGCATTACCCTCAGCGAGTCCAAGAAAGCTTCCAATTGGGCATCGGACTGAGCGCTCTCATCGGCAGTATCTATCGCGACTTGACCAAGCTCGTCTTCCCAGAGGATCAACTACTGGCGTCGTCGCTCATTTACTTTTATACGGGAGCGCTTACGATCGCGGTTTGTATCGGAGCATACTACAAAGCCATGAATCTGCAGATTACGAACAAGTACCTGCTTACGGGAGACGACAGCGACACTGAAATGGGAAAACGACAATCTATCGATGGTGCCGGTAGATCTACCAGCAAATGGTCCGTTCTCAAGAAGGTTTGGCACTTGGAGCTCCTTATCCTGTGTGTCTACCTCGCAAGTCTTTCAGTTTGGCCTCCACTCGTCACTGAAATTAAGACGTACAACTTCCCGTCACTTCAGGAGAATGGGTGGTGGTCGTTGATTTTGCTCACGATTTTCTCCACTTTCGACTGTGTTGGGCGGTTTGTCGTCAACCACCGCTGTGGTCTCAAGCCTAGCAACGTCTGGATGCCAATTTTCGCGCGATTCGTCTTGGTTCCGGTCATCATCGGCATCGTCAAAGAGTGGTGGTTGCAGAGCGATGTTTTCTCCGTGCTCTGCGTGCTGTTGCTCGGATTTGGCAACGGATACCTCGGTGCCTTGACCATCATCTTCGTGAGCGAAAGCGTGCAGCCTGAAGAACAACACATCATCGGCCCGGTTACGAGCTTCTTCTTGAACCTTGGCCTTGTACTGGGTTCTACTGTCGGACTCGTCCTAGATACCGCCCTACTAGGCTAGTTACATGCATTACGCAGACCCCAAAGAACTAAACTCAACCATTACTACTTAATCTTACTGAAAAAAATACTGAAGTGTCTTTCTGTTTTTTTTTTTACCATTTTTTCGATGCTGTATAATACTGTGCTTTGTTTCGATATCGGACTCGGTGCAGCCAAAGTATCCGAGCAAAGCGTTCTTGGTGTCTGTTCATGAGAGGTAAAGATCTGTACAAGTACCAATGAGTCATTCGGCAACTTGGAATGTGTCGTTCGACGAATGCCAAGTTTCCTGCAATACTTCCATAAAGCATACTATATTATTATACTGTTTGACAGTATCCAAAATTTGGCTTTTGATTCGATAATCCGAAAGTGTGTCATTCGACAATCAGCCTCCAAGACTCCAACATGTACGTGCGGCTGGGACGTCCTCTCCGCGCTGCAGCCTCCAGGCCCGCCACCAATGCCCGCCACTTCTCCAAGAAGGCGGCAAAGCCAGCTGCACCCGAGCCGCGCACCACCGTGCGCCCCACCAAGCAATTGCTGGTGACGGAACTCAAGGAGGTGGGCAAGCTCATGTTCGGCGGCCTGGCAGTGACCACAGCTCTCATCGCGTCGGGAGGCTTCGTAATCGAGACCGTCAAGGCGTTGAACCCCATGGATCCGCCAGGATTCATGGTGCAGGTCTCTGGACCCGACGGACAGCCCACCGATGTCCACGTGCAGCGTCGTGGCAGTGGAGACGTGACCGTCCTGTTCGATGGTGGCGTGGGGGAGACGTCCTTCGACTGGGACAAGGTAGCTGACGATGTGGCCAAGTTCGCCACTGTCGTCAGTATTGACCGCCCTGGTTTGGGCTTCTCGAAGCCCGGAGTGCTGCCTAGAACGTCCGCGCAGATCGTTAGTGAGTACAAGCAGGTTCTGGAGAAGCTCAGCGTGACTGGGAAAGTGGTGCTGGTGGCTCATGGAGCGGGTGGTTACAACATGAGAGAGCTGGCAGAGGAGTTGAAGACTTCTGTTCATGGACCCAAGTGTGAGGGCCTCGTACTTGTGGACGCTCTGCAGGAGAATCTACGCGGCGAACTGGAGAACGTCTCGGAGGTCGTGCACAAGTCGCTGTCGGAGATGGACAACAATGGAGAGGTGGTGCTGACGCTCTCGCGGTTTGGTCTCATTCGCCTCATTAACGTGGTGCAATACGCTAAGTCGGCGGCCAAGTATTCTCCTGTGGCTCTGCCGTACGTGGAGTACTTTTCCCCTTCGCCGGCCCACCGTGAAGGGGCACTGCGCGAGAACCAGGCGATTCCGGAGACTGAGCAGCGCTTCCGTGATGCTGCACCAAGTGCGACGCCGTTTGAGTTCCCGTGCGTTGTGCTTTCGCACGGCAAGACTGGTATGTTTGACAGCATGAAGATGCAGGCAGGAGTGACTCCCCAGACACTTGCAGACCTCGAGCGCAAGTGGTTGGACGCACAGACTAAGCTGGCTCACACAGTTAGCAAGAGGAGTGTGTATCTGGTCATTAACGACGCTGGTCACTGTATTCATCACGAGAAACCCGAGGAAGTGGCAAAAGCTGTTCGAGCCTTGGTGGACGAGACTCATGGCGACGTTGATGAGCATCACGGCCTGATGTCGCTCACTAAAAACGCGTAATTTCTTCGCTAATACGGCGGTATTCCAAATAGAAACGGATCTTTCAAGGTTTGATCACCTAGGATTTGAGGGCTGCATGCTTTGTTTACAAGTTGACAATTCGAAACTGTGAAGTCACTAGTCGATTTCCTCCAGTGTCGTCAATACACTGTCAACGCAGAATGAAGTCTGCAATTGCAGCTACTGTCTTCCTGATGCTCTTCGCGCTCATTGAAGCTGGTTACGTCGACCTATTCAAGGACGCGGATTTCGAGAACAAGCTCACAAGAGTTGACGATATCGTCCTTGACGTTTGCTACACTTTATACTTCAAATTCGCCATGGGTAGCTCTTAGTAAGCTTTGCTTTCCGAGCGATGTGATATTAGGCTGACCTGCTGTGCTGATAGTGCCACTAATTGAAGCTGCTGAGATGTTGCGGCTGCTATCGATCACATCTGATCCATTAACACGATATCCGACAGCCGAGTCGATCACATTCGAAGTAGAGATAGATCCAATATTAACAATATTGCGTGAGCTCGTGAGGACAAGTGTCGAATTGATATGCAAGCCGCCAAAGTCTCCGAGTGTCTCTGAGACCTGAGTAGAACCATTCAAATTCTCGGCATAGAGAGTCCGAATCGATGAAATATCCTTATTCACATCGATCACAAGAGCTTTTTGAGCAACGCATCCGCCCTCTACAACCCCGACGTAGTACGAATGGTTTAATGTATCATATAGGGATGTTGTTGCATTCCAAAATTTCAAGGATGGTATTTGCAAACCAGTTCCTGTCGTCGATAGCGTGAGATTAGATAGAGTGCCAACGGATGTAATAACTGTCTGAGAAGCTGTAGATAGCGCTCCTGTGAGCGTAGTCGCTGAGATAGATGATAGACCAGTGATCGTTCGTGAAGCACCTGTAAATACTAAATTGCCGCCGATCGTGAGCCCTGAGAGCGTTCCGAGCGATGTGATATTGCCTTGAGCTCCAGTCTGTAGCGTGCCTGTCATGTTGGTTGCAGTCAATGAAGTGATTGTTCCTATTTCACCAGCAGGTCCAAGCACGAGCGCTTTGTTGTTTGCGGCTGTACCAGGCGTTATACCGAGCACGTAAGTGGGAGCAGATGATACGCTAGAACCATTCACGGTTAGGCTGCTACACGACAATGCTCCAATTCCACTGATATCATTATTAGTACCTGGAACGAGGGCTATACCTTGTGTTGCTGTTCCTGGAGTAATTCCTGTTATATAAGTCAAGCGGTAATCATTCTTATCGAGGTAAAGCGTCTGCGCATACTCATAGGTAAGATATCCACTGGCATCCAACATTAGATAGAATGCTGGGTTATAGATAGGCGATGTAAAAATTGGTTGGGGATAAGAGAAACCAGAACTCATAATTGTTTTTGTCTCGAGCTATTTAGATCGAGTGATTAAAGACACGATCATGAGCGGTATTCCAGACTTCGGCGCTTCCTTGCCAAAGAAATTCAAGGCTGCTGGCATGGGCGATATTCTTGCACTTGACATCAAAACGTTGTTTAGAATGGTTGTCCTTGGCCCCTCATTCAGCGGTAAGAACAATCTATGTATGTTCTTTCTCAAGCATTCTCTTCACGTGTTCGCACATCTTACGATCATCGCCCGCAATCCACACCAAGAGCTCTATGAGTACCTCCGAGATAAGTTGGAAGATTTCATTACTTTTGCTGATCCAGATATGCCCCCAAAAGTTGATGAAGTGCGCCATACTCCAATGAGATCGAATAAACCTGAGCTTGTCATCATAGACGATTATAGCAACGATAAGCTACTCCAGAAGAATATCTTCTCACATTATATGACCAGGGGCCGGCATTTCAAGCTATCAACAATCTTCTTAAGCCACAGCTATTTCGCCACAGACAAAATGATTAGATTGAATTCAGAGAATGTAGCTATCCTAAGAGCGAATTCGAAGCGTGATTTACAGATGGTTGTGAAAGATTTTAATATCAAGGGTGTTGATGATCGATCGATCATCTATTACTATAATAAAGCTACTGAGCAGAAAGGACAGATGTTATTCATCGACTCCGTTAAGGGGCAAATCAGGTACAACTTTGATAGACCTATCGCGATGGAAGAGTAATTCCAATTAATCAATCAGAAAAATGCTTAACATCATACACAACTAAAATGGCGAGCTTTCTCAAACTTGACAGTACCAACCTAATCCAAGATGGATACAACTCAACTTGAAAATACTCGTTCCCTGGTCCAGCTGCTGACTTTCGTGATGTAGTATGCGCAGTCCAAAGCATCAGCATGTACAACTCGGAATATAATATCGATGCGATGCAGTTTCAAAACACGAGCTTCAAGGTCGAAGTCCCGACTGCGGCTACTACCTCTACAATTAGTATTGCTCTCCCGGATGGTATTTATTTTTACGATGATATCAATCGCAGCATTCAGACCGCCCTTGTGAATGCTGGCGCATATTTGATCGACCCATCAGGAAATAACATATTCTACCTAAAGCTTAGTGAAAATAGTGTTTATTACGCATGCCAGGTCGACTTTTCTCCGACGCCAACAACATTACCAACTCTCGGAGGTACTTGGACAAGACCTGCAACTGGTCTATACTCAGCTGGAGGTACTAGATTACCTACCACCACTCGCGTTCCTCGTCTTATTATCGATAATACCGAGTTTGGAAAGGTGGCTGGCCTAACCACAGGTACTTATCCTGCTGCCTCAGCGATTGTTGCCAGTGCTCAGCTATCTAACATCATTCCACAGATTCACCCCACCAGCTCATACATCGTTCGTTGCGATCTTATTAAAAATGAGTACGTTGCATCTAGTGATATTGTCAGTGCATTTGATAGAGGTGATGCAGCAATTGGAAAGCTTATTTCATATAAGCCGAGTCAGTATGCATGGATGAACTGTCATAACGGTTCTCGCTCTACTATTACTATCAGTATGTACAACCAAAACGACAAGAAGGTAATCTTTCACGATACTTCAGTCTCGATCATGCTGTTGCTGAGACCACAAAAATAAGTTAGCTAATGCTTCTTTTTTTCTCACAAACGGAAGGAGCCACCTGACTTTCGCATTGAGCGAATCTTAGCCATGTAATCTTTAGCTTCTTGCGAACCCTTTGCAAATTTCTTACCCTTTGGCTTGGCAACGCCTACGCCATATTGACGACGGACTTCACCTCGAAAAGATTTGATTAGGTCTCCATGCTCAGGCTTGGTCGCCTTGGATAGTAGGTACACTGCTTACAGTAATTAGTCTGACTGAGACTATTTTGTGTGTACTGTTTTCAATCTTGTTCACATTTATTAGTCTAACTCAGACTAATTTTGTACTAAGACTATTTATGAATCCAAAACTAGTCTTGCTGAAAAAGGATGACGACGGACTTGAACCCGCAATGTCAGACTTGGCTCTCACCGACTCGAACCATTGAGCTAAAATGACACAATACATTTTTGTAAAACAAATTAAAATATAAATTCATAGATATCGTCTAGGCCTTGTTGACCGCAACTGTAGAATTTGCGTTTACAGGTTCGCCATCAAAGTGCGCTCGGTGTTTCTCGATGATATCTTGAAGATGAGGGTAAAGCTGAGCAATGGACCATGTGCCGTCGATTCCAAGCGACAAACCGCACCGAATCATCGCCTTACGCGCGTAAGACATCCCATTTTTGTCTTTTTGGTGGTTGACGGTCTTGACAGCCTCAGCTGCAAGTTCGAGAAAGAACTTTTTCCCAGGGTTTTGAAGCTTTCCGGACTACGAGCCGTTCTTACGGATCTTGTTTTGCCAGCAGCTATTCTTTATCAACTCCATTTTCTTCTCGTTCCATTTGACTTTCCAGGCATCCTTGATCTTTGAAATGACAAAAGAGTCGGCCGGCTGACACAGGTCCGTGGCGTTGGGCGGAAAGAAGTTGAGGTCGGCTTTAATATCATCTAGCTCAGCACGACATTCGTCGGCTGCAAGATGCCCTGAGCTGTTGTCGAGATAAATGATCTTCTCTCGCCCTCGAGGGTCCGCACGCATCGCTCGTCTCTCTTTCAAATACTCTCTGAATAGCTTTTGCGTCATTCACCCTTTCGTACTTGAGCGATAGCACACACCAGGGGTTTTATCCGGCACTCCATGAATAGGATAGTTACCCTGAGCGTTCATAAAGATCATCATTGGAGGGTGAATCCGTGCACTTGACCCACCTGATAGCCGGACCGCCATAGTCATTCCTTCACCCCCCCCCCCCCCCCGACACCACATCGGCATACTTGACAACAGTGTCTCCGGAAAACCCGAGCGTCTTACCGTTGTCAAAATCCACAACGAAATGGGTTTCGTCGATGTTCTCAATGGAGTCTTCGTCAAGAGATCCATCAGCAAAACCTCTCTGTAGTTCACCCAGGTGAAATGCCACCTCTCTCTCGATAAGCAAAATCTTTGCCTCGCTGAGCTGCTTTTTCCCGGTTTGTGTTCGGAGTACAATCTGATGCGCCTCCATGAACGCCTGGATCCAACGAGGCGTGATCTTGTCAATAATCAGCGCACCTTTGGCATCAACGCTACGGGCATTGTAGGGAGTGGTGCTGTCCCTCACGATTCGCTTTGCACGCTGGAGCAATAGCGCGGGCTCGAACTTCACGCCAAGTTTACGTAGGCGATCGAATTCGTCCAACAGCAGAGGATACAGCCATTCTACCCAAGGGCTTCTTGGTCTTCCTCGGCCTCCGATCACCTTGGTGTTGACGCGACGCCTTCCACCGCGTCGACGTGCTGAAACCGACACTGCACCGCGTTCAACCTCAAGAATACGTTGCCGTTTCGCCCACCAATCCAATGCCTTAGCCAGGTTAGCGCTTCTTGTTGCCGAGTTGAAGATCGTAGGAAAAGTGTTCCCAGCTTTGGCAAACATGCCACCACTCCCGTTCGCGGCTTCGTGCTTCTCCATTCATCGGACAACCTTTCGACGATGTGCGAGACTGCTGACGTTTTGCGTGTTTCGAGCTGTAGGCCGGTGGGTTGGTGATGGTTGCGAGTCTTCGAGCTGGCGGTTGGTATTGTTGCCAGGTTGCTTGTTACAGACCTCCGAAGCGATGACATCAGTCGGTGTGGTGTCTACTGCATCCGCTTGGTCGCATTTTGGACAGATTATCGGCTGTCCGAAGCCTTCGTTTCCGGTAGGACGTCCGCAGAAAGGATGTATGTGGCATGGGCACGTAGGACAACGGTGTACAGGACCCGCTTGCTCACCACACCCTCCACACGGCGCAGTAGTCTTCGTAGTTGGCATCGCGTTACTGAGGTAGTTGGAAAAGTGAGAGTGACTAGAGCAAAATAAAAACCTAGGCTTCCAGCACGAAGCTTCCAGCCAAGTCCTTCACCCCTACCACCGAAGCAGAGGTAACATCAGACATGTCAGTAGGTGGATAATTTGTGGTTCTATAAGAGGTTGCAGTTGGTCGGCACTTCGAGAACCACACACAAGCAAAACAAGTGCTTTGCCAAAATATGGACTTGAACTCAGTCATTATCAGGTGAGACTAATTTTGAACCTGATTGAGTCAGACTAAGTAAGAATGTTCAAAATTTCGCTGAACCAGAAATAGTCTGACTTAGACTATTTACGAACTTAGACTATTTTTGAACATAGACTAATTACTGTAAGCAGTGTACTTTTCTCCGGCGTCAACAGCATCAGTTAGAACACCTCTACGTTTAGCATACGAAAGCGCACGCTTTGCTCCTTTCTTAACATCCGTCATGGTTAATCGCCCTCCTTCCTTATCACTATCAGAGTCATAGACACCGATGCCAGTCATCGAACGGATGGCAGCTCTTGCTGGGATGGCACCCTGGGGAGCTCCGAGTGCGGTTGCAAGAGCGGGCACAGCGACGTCGGCTGCGCGAGACAATAAACCTGAGTCCTTAGCATACTTGAAAGCTGATTTTATGCCTCCCCATACCTTGGACCAGATTGAACCTCCTTGTGCGCGCTTATATCCCTTCTTGACTTCGTGTCTTGTGATGTCAAGACGCACGCCGCGACCTGCCTTGCGAGCCTTGAGCGCCTTCTCATACGAAGCGGGGTGAAGATGGATTACAGATCCACTACCTTTGAGTTGGTCAGCTGTAAGACTAAGCTTACCAGTCTTGAAAGCTTTGGTCAGCTTGGGACCTGGAATATCACTGGAGATCGTTAATTCACGATACATGATTAATCTATATTTTCTGAACTAAAGAATACATACTATTCTGATAAATATTTTAGTAGATATATAGTAATAGTACATTTGTACCATGATCGGACACATCTACCGTATTATCCACCTGGAGAGCGACATCCAATATGTAGGTTCAACACTTAACGAACCCCGCAAACGATGGCAGATGCATAAAAGTAGCTACAATAAGTGGAAGGATGGAAAGTATGCTAATATAGCTATCTACCCCTACTTTAATGAATATGGAATTGATAAATTTAAGCTACTTCCTATTAAGAGCTATGAGGTCGTCGACCGCCAACATCTTGAAGCTTATGAACAGCTGTGGATATCTAAACTGACGTGCGTTAATATCATGAATACAATAAAAATTAAAAACATGTCAGCTACTCAATATCGGGAACTGAATAGACTTGCTATTAGAACTCGGGATAATGAGTTTTACCAAGCTAATAAAGAGCGCATCAAAGCTAAAAAAAGAGCAAAAGTTAACTGTGAGTGTGGAGCTACATACAGTTATTCAGATAAAGCCAGACATCATAAAACATTAAAACATCAACGCCGTCTACAAGAACTAAGTCAGGATAATTAAGTTCAAATCCTTGAATCGATTTAGTAGATTCATCTTATTTTTTTGCTTGCAATATAACCACAGCATATACCAAATTCCACAGTAATCGCCATACGTACCTTGGAATTGTTTGGGATTGTACTTCCCGACTCCATACTTTGTTGGAGCTGCCTCGCCCATACTGTCGAAGAATTCGTTATCACGAACAGCCTGCCAGTGTCCTACATCAAGATTAGGCGGTCGTAGTAGAACAAGGTATGATCCTTTCTTCGAAACTGGCTTCGTTATTTCAATCGATTCATAGATATCATCGACATGTACTCCAATTTTTTTCGCGAGTTCGATCAGATTATGATCGGACGTGATCGGCTTGATAAGGTCGCTCATAATATTTAATTTCCTGAAAAGTATATTAGAAACCATATAGATTCAACGATGAGTGAAACCCAACTATCCGACCAATATTTGTACCAGAGCTCGCTCAAGAGCGATCCGAAGATCAAGGTATCTCCTGGCAAGCGTGTCCCGTTTGTTATCGATCTGAATCAGGGTTCGTATCATAATGGTGTCATCACTATCGATGCCACTGCTCAGCTTAGTGGCTCCGAAGGATTTTCTTGTCTTCGTGATGCGTACATCATGCTCCCATACAAGGTTTCGATGAAGAATGGTGCTACTGCTCAGACCCTACCTGCCAATCGTTTCTGTTCCACGCTGAAGTGTGGCAACTGGAATGTTATCGACTCGTTGTCGCTTGAACTAAATGGCAAGACAATTGTCTCAATGGCTGACTATAAGCTGTTTTGGAACAATGTCCGCGCTCAGACTGGATAGAGCCCTCAGTATGTTGAAAAGCATGGTGCTGAATCGTTCCTATTCCCTGATTCTGCTCAGTCCGCTCTATATAGCTCTGCTACAACCTCGACTACTGGCGATGGATACACAAACACTACTTCATTCACATCTACGTTTGCTACCACAGGACCCGCCGGTGGTGCCTCTATCCCCAATGATGGTCTCGTAAAGCGACTGTTGTCGAACCCTCCTAACGCCGGCTCTGATTTCTCTACGTCACGGCCATCGGTAGGTGCGGCGGCTGCTTCTACTACCATCGCTAACCAAACTGCTCGCGGTGCTTTCGTATCTGGTGCTGCTACTGCTAACGCAATTATGGGAACGTGGAACTACATGCTTAAGACCAAGCTAACCGACCTCCACCCCATCTTTAAAGAGCTTGACCTCATGGCTAACCCTCAGATCCGCCTGCGCTTCCGCGTCAACCAGGGTACTTCGTCTGTTGCTGTAGATGCATCGAAGGGGATGTCGCTAACCAGTACTACTCTTGCGAGTGGTAATGTCTGCCCTGTGCTGGTTGTGGCTTCTTCCACCGGTAATCCTATGGCTGGTGTTCTGGCCAATTCCGCTCCATTCAGTATTTCCTGGGGTGCTGTTGTCAATGCCCTTGAACCTACTATCGACGGTACTTACATGCCATTCACAACTTCTCGTTTGTATGTACCCTTCGTACAACTTGAGAACCCTCAGGCAATTATCTCCAAACCCGTGAAGAAGGTTCGATACAATGATTGTTATGCTCAATGGTTCTATCAACGAGCTGGTACTGGTAAGGAAGCCACTCAGCTGAATGCCGCATTTGATCTCCAGCTATCGGCTTCTGTTAAGAATGCTAAATATGTTATCCTTCTTCCTTTCGCTGAGCAGACTGGTAGTTTCGCTGCTGCCGCAGTACAGGAGTTCCAGATTCCGTTTGATTCGGCTCCTTGGACTCTTCACCCTGGCTCGAGTATTCGAAACTTCAACGTTCGTATCGGATCCCAGCAGACGTTTGACATCAGCCACGACTATGACTTCCACCACTTCACTAATGAAATCGCCAAGATTGCTTCGATCAATGGTGATCTGACCCCTGAGCTGGTGAATGGTCTTCTTGACTATCAGACATGGTCGCTAACTAACCGCGTTCTCATTGCTGATGTTAGCCGCCTAACGGAACGTGATGTACCCCAGTCGATTCAGGTACAAGGTGTGAATGCCGGTTGCCAAGGAACCAACATGCTCGTATTGATTGTGAGTGAGCAAGAGTTATCCTACGATCGTCTAACGGGTGAGGTTCTTGATTTCACTACGGCTTAAATAATTAATATTTTGATAAAGTATGGTAGATATCTATATAGATACCATGGACACAACTATTACGTTCGGGAAGTACAAAGACTGCTCTATCCAGAGGGTGTACGAAAAGGATCCTAGCTACTGTCGCTGGCTCCGTAATCAACCAAATTTAGATGAGGACATTGCCAATTTTCTTGCGAGCAAGTTCGCAAATGGATCCGATGATGGATCGTACCTACTAAATTTCGGGAAGTACAAGGGCAAGTCAGTAAAACAAGTATTTGCTATTGATGAACAATATCTACAGTGGTTGCGTGCATCCAAATTCGCAACTGAAAAGGCGCCGAAGCTATGTCTGATGTAAGTGAGCATTTTTTTACTTATGGTGTCGGGGAAGAAAAAAAATACGATGATTAGTTCGAGTTGGTTTTTCATCTGATTGGAATATTGACGGCGGAGCGCTTAATCGAGTGCTTACGCGCTTGGGGTTCGTGTCAGAACAGACTGAACTTCTTCCTAACCTCCCACGACAACGAATATGGACTCCGCGATGCTAGACGTAAGACACTGGTAATAGCATAGGTCTGCAAGACGTAAGTCCAGCTAAAGTTAATCAACTTTTACCTACCTAGTTCGAGTTGGTTTGTAGCCAGTCCAATTCTTCTACTGTTTTCGATCTCCATGAATGTCCATGTAAAGACTCGGGCATTGAAGATGTCCACGATTTATGTCTCTTAGTTTGACAATGGTGGGCATAGTTCCACCGTTTGCCTGCGTATCCACAAGGGCATGAAATATCGTGATGAAGTCGGGCTTTGAAAATTGTACGCATCATCCCCTCAGCCTTTTCAACATTTGACACCACTATAGAATATTTAAGACAACGAGATTTCGTTGGAGCCTTGCTACAAACATTTCCGTTTTTCAGGATGAACTTACACATTGTTATGAAGCTATGTGAATATATACTTAGTAGGTTATCCTTCAGGATCAACTTAATTTTATCTTTTCTTAGTGCAATCTACTTGACAGATTGTGTGGTGCCTGTGATGCTTTGGATCGCTCCTCTCACCCTCGGCTTGTCGAGATGTTGCCTCGTTAAGACCATCGACTGTCGCACTAGAGGATTCGAAACCTACTTGAGATGCATTGAGTGTGTCCTCACGCTCTCGACTGGTCGAGCGGTCGGCTCGTTGAAACCATCAGCTGGCGCGGTGGAAAAGCTAAACCTATTCTCCTTGTTAAATAAAGCTATGAAAAAAAAAACTGCCGGTGTAATGTGCCAGCTCTCACTACTGACGCAGAGTGACGACAGCAAATATTTCCCTGGGAACTTCCGCTTGGACGGGATCAACGATTCCGTTTCCTCCTTTCTGGTGGCGGATGAGTAGAAAGTCAGGAGCACGAAGAACGTCCGCACCGAGGCCAGCCTTCTTGGCAATTCGACTACAGTCAGTGAGATGGGTAGTGAAGAAATTACGGACGATGAATAACACTCTTCATTATTTGTAGCCCGCAAGCAAGGTGTAGTTTGATTCTGATGGAAGGTATGGATCTTGGACACGAAGCTTGGACGAAGCGGAGGGAGGGACGTCGCAGACGGCGGGACCGGAGCGAAGACACTTGAGGGGTAGAATGAAGATTCGAAAGTGATTGAATTGTTGGAGCTTACACCCTACTGTTATAGACACGCGACCCTGCGTCCTATCACCTAGTGCATCTAATCAACCATCACTCACCGGTGTTCGTCCAATCATCCTACTCGTCTAATCATCGGTGGCGTAAACAACTTACCGTAATCACCATAATCAACGTGGGTTCGGATTGGACCGGTTCGGGTTAACCGGTTCACGGTTAATAACCCATACCAAACCGGTAACCCTCAATACGCCCCCTCAATGCGAAGTCCCACGAATGCCGAGAGCCGCCGTCAGATCCGTATGGCGTGGTCCCGGGAGCGCCTTCGTCATGATGTCCGCCAGCATCACAGTAGTCTCGCAGTATTCGAGCTTCACTTCACCGCGCTTGACTTCATCGCGGATGTGGTGGTACTTGATGTCGATGTGCTTGGCGCGACCGTGGTTCACTGGGTTCTTCGTCATCTTGATGCACGACTGGTTGTCTTCGCGGATCATGAACTCGGGTCCAGTCTCATTAGCGGCCGCTAGAATCTCGCACAGCAGGCGATGAATCCACTTGCCCTCTTGGATCGCCAGACTGAGTGCGATGTACTCCGCCTCACTCGTAGACAGCGAAACACTTGATTGCTTCTTGCTGCCCCAGCTCACCGGTGCACCCATCAGCATGAACGTGTAGCCGGAAGTCGACTTGCGGTCCGCGAGGTCGCCAGCCCAGTCCGCGTCCGAGTATCCACGAAAGTCGATGTTGTCACTCGGCTTGAAGCAGATCCCATGCGTCTTGGTGCCTTGCAGGTAGCGAAAGATACGCTTGACCGCAACCCAGTGTTCTTCTTGAGGGTTCTCCATGAAGCGCGACACATAGCCAACGGCGTACGCGATGTCCGGGCGCGTGGCAGTCATCAAGTGCATCAGAGCACCAACAGCTTCGCGAAACGGAGCGTTCACCTTGGTCGCTGCGTCACTTGAAATCAGTCGAGTGCTTATGTCGACGGGACTCACCACGGCCTTGCACTCGTCCATACCAAAACGCTTGAGAATGTCATCCACATAGCGGCGCTGACACATCGTCACGCTGCCGTCAGGGCCGTCCACCAACTCGATCCCAAGAACGAACGCGCACTTGCCGCTGTCGGTCATCTCGAAGCGTGTCTTCAGGTCGGTCTTCGTGCGTGAGATCAGTTCGGGTGAACTTCCGGTAATCAGCACGTCATCCACGTAGACCAGCACGAGCACGCAGTGACCGTCAACGATCTTGATGTAGAGGCACGGGTCGAACGCCGATACTTGGAAGCCGATGGAGCACACGAACTCGTCGAAGGTCTCGTTCCACACGCGCGAAGCTTGCTTGAGACCGTAGATCGCCTTCACCAATTCCAGGCAGTCGAAGTCACCGTCGAGATCAACACCTTCGGGGACCGCGCAGAACACCAGCTCCTTCATTATCCCGTACAGGAAAGCTGTCACCACGTCGAGTTGGTCGAGAGGCCAGCCAAAATACTTGGCAATCGCGATCACCATGCGCAGCGTCACGTACTTGACGACGGGCGAGAACGTCTCGGTGTAGTCGATGCCGTACTTCTGCTTGAACCCCTTGGCCACGAGGCGCGCCTTGTACTTCTCGATCGATCCGTCCGCTTTGCGCTTGATCTTGAACACCCACTTGGTACCGATGGCGCGTTGTCCGTTAGGCAACTTGGCAGCACGAAACACACCACGAAGTCGCATCGACTCGAGCTCAGCACGAATCGCCTTGCGCCAGTGCACTTGGTCCGGGCCGTTCACCGCCTCTTGAAACGTCGTCGGCTCCGATAGGTCGCCTGCTTCGACGGCATTGGCACTTGCACGCCAAAACACTGGTGGAGTCGAACCGTCATCTTCATCTCCATACTTTTCTTCTTCGTCTGCGTCTGCTCGGTGCGGAGAAGAGTAGTTCGGCGCACTTGCTTCTTCCAGTCCAGGTCGATGACGCACAGCTCGCGGTCTTCTGGCAGCTTCATCTTCGTCACTCGGGCGGCTCTTGCGCTTCCCTGCCTGCGTGTACTCCGTCTGGCGGGAACCATCATTGTCGATGTCGAGCGATTCGAAGTCCAGGTCGTCGACATCTTCATCGGAAATCGTCGGTGAAAGTCCAAAGGTCGACTCATCGAAGTTGACATCGCGACTGATCACCACCTGCCCCGCCTCGATGTCATAAACTCGATACGCCTTGGACACTTCTTCGTAACCCAGGAACAGTCCGGCGCGAGCCTTGGGATCCCATTTGAGCCGCTTCTCCTTCGGAGTCAGGATGAACGTCCGACAGCCGAACACACGCATGTGCTTCACACTCGGCTTGGACTTGTACACGATCTCGAACGGAGTCTTGTGTTCGATCTTGGGTGACGGCAGACGATTCTTCACGTAGATGGCCGTCATGGCCGCCTCAGCCCAGAAACACTTGTCCAGCTTGGCGTGATGCAGCATGCTGCGGCCGATCGTGACGATAGTCCGGATAGCTCGCTCTGCCGTGCCGTTGGTCTGGTGCGCGTACGGAACCGTGGTTTGCTGCTCGATGCCTTCGTCTTCGTAGAAGTCCTTGAGCGAGTTAGTCGCAAACTCACGAGCTCCGTCGTGCCGCACAAACTTGACCTTCTTGCCGAACTGCTTCTGCACCTTCATGATGTACGTCTTGATGCAGTTTTCGCTCTCCGACTTGGCACGCAGACAGAAACCCTTCATGCATCCGCTGGCTTCGTCCACGATCAGCAGCAGGTACTTGCTGCCACCCAGCGAGTTTTTCTCCATGGGTCCGCAGATGTCGAAGTGGAGCAGCTCGAACGTGTCGTAACGACGCTTGTCATGGTTGCTTGGAAACGGTTTTTGGACCATCTTCCCTTGCTGGCATCCACGACACAGACTTGGTCCGCTCGACTTGGAAGGTGCCTTCGCGTCCTTGATCATGTGGTTGTCAACCATCTTGCGAAGCACCTCAACCGGAGCGTGACCCATGCGCGCGTGCAGGTCGACAATCTTGCCACTCGTCGCCGCATTCGCCGATCGCTGAGGCGTCATCAGCCAGTAGAGTCCATCCACGAGGTTTGCCGTCGCCACCACTTGCTTGGAGCCCTTGTGCGCAATCTGCATCTTGGTGCCGTCGAACACCACTTGAAACTTGCCACTTTTGTTGATCTGCGGTACCGAAAGCAGATTCTTGCTCATGCTTGGGACGTACAGCGCGTTCTTGATCTCGATCTCGCGCTCGTCGCCGTTGGGCAGGACCACTTGTTCCACGATGGTCCCCACACCCATGATGGCCGCCTTGTTGCCGTCGGCCACCGAAAGTTCGCCTTCGTTCCGCTCAATCAAATTGGCGAACTTGGCCTTGTCGTTGCAGATGTGGTGCGTTGCGCCGCTGTCGACCGCCCACATCCCGGACACATTCTTGCCCGTCGAAACCCCACATTCCAGTGAAACCGCGAACGCTACTCGATCGTAGTCGTAGTCGTAGCCGTCGCTGTCGTTTCTCCACTGGATGTTGTTGGCCCCGCGTCCACGGCCGTTGCCGCCGCGTCTTGGCCCTCGGTTCTCGTCCTTCTGCTTGGTCCAGCACTTGTCAACCGTGTGCCCCAATTTTCCGCAGTACGTACACTGGCGAGACTCTCGGTCGGTGTTGAACGCCTTGGCCGCGTTCTCCGTCTTCACCGTCGCCGTCGCCGTCGCCGTCTTCTCGCCTTGCCGCTTGATGTGCTCATTCGTGAGCACCTTCACGACGTCTTGCGACCGCAGTTCAGCGCTGCTCATCTCCAAGTTGAGCACGACGTTCTCGTAGCTCTTGGGGAGACTGCGCAACAAGCAGATCGCCACGTCTTCATCCTCCATCTTGGCGCCGATGCTGCTGAGCTTGGCACTGATGTTGAGGACTTCATTGCAATGATGCAAGACGTTGCCGCCTTCCGACATCTCCATGCTGAAGAGTTGGCGCTTCAGGTAGATGCGTCCAGCCTTCTGCGAACCACCGTACAGCGTCTTCAGGCGCGTCCACGCAACCCACGCTTCCTCGCAGTCGTCGACCACATGGTGGTAGTCCGCGTCCATGTGGAGTAACATCAGTCCGAACGCGATGTTGCTCGACTTGACGTACTCGTCCTTGAACCGCGAGTCCGTGAAGCTTGGCGTCGTCTCCCGGTTGACCACATGCCACGTCGACTTGGTCAGGAACACGCCACGCATGTAGCGGTTCCACGTCGCGTAGTTGTCCCCGTTGAACTTGTCAATGGAGACCTTGGTCGAGGCGTCTTGGGCAGAGGACATGGTGCTTGGGCTCATAACCTGATGGAAGGTATGGATCTTGGACACGAAGCTTGGACGAAGCGGAGGGAGGGACGTCGCAGACGGCGGGACCGGAGCGAAGACACTTGAGGGGTAGAATGAAGATTCGAAAGTGATTGAATTGTTGGAGCTTACACCCTACTGTTATAGACACGCGACCCTGCGTCCTATCACCTAGTGCATCTAATCAACCATCACTCACCGGTGTTCGTCCAATCATCCTACTCGTCTAATCATCGGTGGCGTAAACAACTTACCGTAATCACCATAATCAACGTGGGTTCGGATTGGACCGGTTCGGGTTAACCGGTTCACGGTTAATAACCCATACCAAACCGGTAACCCTCAATAGATTCTTACAGCCAAGAAACGACTTCCTACGAAGCGTACATGTACAGAATAGTGCAAGTACCACGTAGTAAAAGGAATCGTTATGCCGGAAGTGCAGAAAGAAAAACAAAAAACTTTCGAGGCATTAAGCATTTCAAATAGAGATGCGGGATTCATTAGAGAGTGTTTGCTATTTTTCGTGAAGAGAATAAAACTACACTTTCAACTGCACGCACTGCAGCACGTACTGAAGTTGGTCTTTGTCGACTGCCAGTCCCACGTTTCGCTTCAGGCTCTTAGACCTAAACGTAAAATCGTTGCCTAGCGGGTGGAAAGTGGTGTTAGAACGCGAGCAGTTGTAATAGAGAGAAATAAGTGACGTACCATGGCCAACCGATGCCGATACTCTCCTTCAGTGTGGAATTCACGGATCCGCTGACATCAGCGAGACTTTCCGCTTCGGCTTCAACGCGAAGGCTGCCGTTGACGATCAGAAAAAGGGCCGCAAACACAAAGAGTTTTGCCATCGTTGGTGGTTGTTTTACTTGTCACTTGCGCGTCCAGATGAGGAATGACTACAGTGGATGGATATCGAAGCTGTGTGCACCGATGGCAACATCCATGGGTGACGGATTATTTGGCCTCATTTGAATACCTTGCTGCTCGCCAGTATGTGCTTCGTCCGTACCTTTATTGCTAAGGTAATCTGAGGTGGCAGTGGATTTAACAGCTCTATTAAGACCCCACGCGACTACCAAGGCCATGATACTGTTTTCTCCCCTCTCTCCATTCATACGGCTTTATTCGCCCAGCAAGGCTGGCAACGTTCGAGGGATAAAACGAGGGTCTCACAGCAAGTGGCCATTTTTTTTACTTTTTTTTCAATAAAGAAGCCTGACATTTGTTTTCGAAAACGCTGCGCAACTGTAGAACCAAGAAACATCGACTTTCGAGGATTTAATCTGTAGAGACAACACTTGATTTCAATGAGCGAGTCCTTGTTTTATTCTTAATTAAAGAAATGAAAAGGGCGCTTTCAATGCAGCAAATACCAAGGAAGGTGGTGCTACGGACTGCCAATCTCGCGTTTCAGGCTCGGAGACCTAAACGAACTGTCGCTGCCTGGTGGTTGACAAGTTTAGAAAGAGCTTTGATTTTATAGAGAAACAAGTGTCTTACCTGGGCCAAAACGCCGGCACACTCTCCTCCAGTGTGGCATTCTCTGCATCAGCAATACCTTCCGCTTCGGCTTGGGCACTAAGGCTGCCGTTGATGATCAGGAAAAGAGCTGCGAAAAACATGAGTTTGGACATCGCTGGTTGTTGTTTTACTTGGTGTCCAGATGATGAATGACTACAATGGATGGGGACCGAAGCTGGGTCTGATGGCTGCTGGGTAAGGGATGAATCTTTTTGTCTGGCCTGTCATAGTTACCTTGCGTCCCGCCAGTATTTGTTTGGCTGTACCCAGTATTTCGCTACGACTTGTAGGGATTGCTAAGGTAATCCGAGGCGTCCCCATTGTTAGACCCCTTGCACCTACCAAGGCCACAATGTTTATAGACACACAACCCAGCAACCTGCCAACACAGGTTTTACTATCCATTCGGATTAAATCATCGACGTAATGTGCAAGTTCCAGATGCCCCCAGTTGACACCAGCTTCAACTATACATACATGTACCAACTCCCGCTTCTATTATCTCAGCTCATACGTCAGATCGACGAATAAGGGAGCGAGGCCGCAGAGATCGAGCATTCGTCGTAGTGTGGCTACTCCTTCCACCTCGAAAGGTTTGTGCTACACGCGGGCATTTCGAGTTTTCTCTCCTTCAATTCCCGTCCGAATACCTATGTCGTTGAAGGTGAAAGCTCTTGTTCTGGTGGTTCTTCTCACCACTCTTGGTGCATTTACCGACGCTGGTTACATTGAGCTGTTCAAGGACGCAAGCTTCAAGAAAAAACTGCTGCGAATTGATAACGTATTGACGGACGTTTGCTACAATTTCGTCTGCGATAAGCTGGACAACACGATCACGTCCGCCAAGTGGAAGGGTCTTCCCGAGACGGGCAGTCTCTTTGCAGGCGGCGACGCTGTGATTTCGTTCATCACCGACAAGAGCTGCAGTGGGGGTGAAGTACGGCGCTACACCATCAACACACAAAGCAAGAGCTCGCCCAACTTCCCCGCGAACTTTAAGTCGGACGGGGTTGGCAATGCAATCTCTTCCTTCAAGGTCTGGAACACTGGATTTGACGGAGGTTTGCTGAATATTTGCACTGCGTCGGAGAGCGCTGCGATGTCAAACACGACGATAGCGTAAAAGACCAACGCTTAGGTTTGCATAGCATACCAAACTACGTCGAAGTATAGGGTGCAATCCACGCTTGTTTGAATTTACGTGTTAAATGTTGTGTAAGGCTCAGACAAAAATGCACTTATCAGTCAAACGTTATGACATACTTCAGTATATCAAAAAAAATCTGGTATTATTTCGCATTGCGTAAAATGTTGCTCAGGGCAAAATTACTAGGATTTCGAAACGCGCATGATACTGTATAAACCACTCTGTGGATATCTGTGATTCCATTATTGACAGTAGGTCATTCGTGGCTACCCCGCCGTTTTATCTGCATCTGATATCGATAACACCGCCATATCGGACGACGTCGTATCGAAATCATAATCTCCAGCAGGAGCTACGGCAAGGTAAGCCACATTTCGGGTGGTAGCAACTAGAATATATTTCCACCTTCAAATCTAGTACCGCGAAATATTTCCACAATGTTTATGGAACTCGTCTAGGCCAGAGTACTGCCGCCCAGTTCCTTTCTTGCCTTCCACACACGAGCTTGTATTCTCCAGCTAGTGATGATGCACCGTCTTTTGAAGTTGCTTCTGCTAGTTATGGCTACCAATGTTGCGTGCACCGACGGGTTCTCAGGGATGATGAATCTGTACCGAGACATTAACTACCGCCACCAGCTTGCACTGATCACTTTCTCCACGTCCAACAAGTGCTTTAACATGGCGTGTGGCGTCTACTACCACTCCCTTTCGTCGGTAAAATGGTCTGGACTTCCCTCAACTGCGTCATACGCTGGCAGTTCAAGCGCAAGACTGGTATTTTACGACAAACCAGGTTGTAAAGGCGCGAGTAAAAGCTACAAGACTTCGCGTGGCTACGTGAAGTCGTTTGTCACTGAAGGCTTTAACGACCTCACGGGCTCGTTCATGGTGCTCCAGACCTCCAAAAAAGTTGAGACCGGAATAACCAGCATATGCAGCTTGGAATCGTCTGTTCTAGCCGACAGCTCGAACGCGACTAACACAACCCAAACGTAGGATTCGTCCAGCTACCGAAGTAAATTCGTGAGTAAACTACTGGAAGTTAACGAACCACAATCAAACACTTCCCTCTCGTTGCATGTTCGTATATTTCCTACTTCCACACCACTAAATAGAAGTATCTGTTGATTTGGTTGCATCAGCACAGGAGCTGGGCTTCACTTTGACATTTTCACTATGGCGAGGGATCTTCAAATTTTACTGCACGTGGTCGTCGCAGCTTTCCTCGTGGTCAATGTCCAGAGCACCGCGTATTTCATCGGTGCTACCCGAGCTGACGAATCTACGTCGGTAAAACCATCTTGGATGGGGCAGTTGATGCTCTACAAGAGAACAAATTTTCGGTTGCTACTGATAACGCTCACCTTCAACACCTCTAATATGTGCTTCAATCTGGCCTGCGGTGACATTGATGACAGCATCTCTTCTGCGTCCTGGAAGCGATTACCCCTAACGGCTTCCTTCAACGGCGGGACCAAATCGCTGCTCATCTTTTACAGCGGAATCGATTGCACAGGCAACAGTCAAGCTTGGCCAGCGTCGTTCGAGAAAGCTACGGACTTTGGTACTGTGGGGATGAACGACGAGGCCTCATCCTTTATGTTCCTTGTGAACGACACAAAGGCGATAAATGGATATCAAAACGTTTGCGACTACAAAATCACCACCAACTCATAGCAGAAGAAAACTAAAAAGGTTCAAATTGATGAGATTAACTGCGTCAAAACAAATATATCAAACCCTTAGACCGTGGCGTTAACCATCGACAGAGAATCGTCTTGTGATACCGATCCGCCTACCACGTTCGCTCCAGTCCAGCTGCAAACGTTAGAGAACCCGTTGTCAATGAGGCCCCCTTCCGACTTGACCTTGAACGAGGAAATCAACCCCTTGACTTTCTGAACGTCGAAGTCTCGAATGCCGCCAAAATTGGGGAGTGTAATCGTTGCCTTGTTCCCACCGCAGTCGAAATCCTCGTAAAAGACGATGTACGCTTTACCATTAATTCCTGTAGTGGGTAGTCCGCCCCACTTGGCTGACTGGACCTTGTTGTCGAGGAAGCTGCAGTCGATGTTGTAGCATTGGTTTGGGTAGCGAATGTTGATCGAGAGCAGGCGATTGTTGTAGTAGATGCCGGAGTAAAGTGTCACAGTGCCGTCGATTTTGCTGACAAGCCCGTTTCCGTTGACCCACAGTATCAAGAAAGCTGCCCAAACGCACAGGAAAGAGATCAAGTGGATCATTTCGTTCGACAGCGGGTGATCTTGGATGAGGAAATTTTAAACTGAGAGTGCGGCAAACCTTTCCTCGATGTGAAACTCGTATGATGCAAGTAATTTGACAGTATTCAGAGTTCTCGAGAAAGCCAGCTTCTAATAAACAATTTTAATACCACTGGAATGAACAACTTCTCTAACTTTCCATTAATACAATCGAACTTGTCAATTAGTGTCGACATCATGTCCTTGCCAATCGCTGGCGGCATCTACACTACTCTTATCGTTGTCAGGTTCGTATACAGCTCCTCCTTTTACATCTGCACCGGTCCAACTGCAGACATTCGCATTCCCGTGCCGCCGTTTCCTGGATTCCGATCGTACCATGAACGAACTGACAGAGCCTTTGAGGTTTGGGAGCACGAACTCTCGAATGCCGCCGTTGTGCGGAAGTAGGGACGACGATTTGCTTCCGGTACAGTCTTGGCCGGCGTAAAAGGTGATGAAAGCTTTTCCAGCCCACCCCGTCGTTGGCAGCCCCGACCATTTCGCAGACGCCGTCTTGTTGTCAATGTTGGCGCAGTTGATGTTGTAGCACCGATTCGGCATATTAATGTGAAGTTCAAGGAGTGGATTGTTGTAGTAAATGCCGGAGTAGAGCTTGACGGTACCATTGAATAGAATGAAGTCCTCAGCAACAGCAACGTGGGCAGTGCAGCTCTTTGCAAAGAAAACCATTGACAAGAAGGTCATACAGAAAATACTGCAAAGGAGATGCATAGTGATGAGGTGCGGCAACGGATAATAGTGAAATGACCAAGCATTTTTTTTCATTCACAGACCACAGTCTCGATTTAGTACAATACGGGACGGGGATTCTAAATGACAACGGTTTCTCCTTTTACACCGTCTTCAAGTAATAGGAGAACAATCACGTGAAGTACAGCATCGAGAGCTAAGCGAACTGGAAACAGGGCGCCTTCACCTAGATTTGACGGATCTACAACTTCACAATTTCAAATGGCATATTTTATCCACTAAAGCAACCCGTTGAATATGGCTTTTTAGTGGTTAGGAGCGACCCACACAACATTGGTACTGTACCTTGTAAAGACCCTACAAAATTCACGAAAGTTTATCGTGTGAGGATATCACAACTTAGTGATTCTAGTACGTGGATACTTCGTTTGTGGCCCGACTGCATCATGGCTCGTGCAAAGGTACTTCAACACAGTCAATGGTTTAATACGCCATTTGATCGGCCAGTGATGACACCAGAGATCTATGCAGAATTCAAGCCATACGCAGTATCGCCCTAACATGCTGCATTCTCTCAAATTCCTACAAGCTGCCACTCTACTACCCCTGTTTTTCATGTCAATCATCCAGATGTATCGAAGCCTCGCCGTTCTTGCCATCGTCAGCGTTGCACTCCTCGTGCGTTCTGCTTCAGCGTGGACAGGTTCGGTGACGTTCTACAAAAACGCAGAACTCAGTGGTTCCAAGTACGAGTGGAACCTCACCGAGTCGCAATTGTGCTACAACCTGGCATGCTTCGACAACAAAGCGTCTTCGGTGGAGTGGGAAGGGCTTCCAAAGGCTGGCAGCTACAACGGCAAGTCGCGCATCGCCTTCTTCATCGGACGCGATTGCACTGGACCCAGCGTTAGCTGGCCGACCGACGGAGTGATCAACGGAAAGAAGGACAACTACCCGATGGACTTCCATCTCGACGGCATCGATGATGGTGTCTCATCGTTCGCCATCTGGGAAGACAGCAGCAAGTTGACCAACGGCAAGATGACGCCCTGCCGCTGGGGATGATTTCCTAATTGATCGAACTTCGAGATATCAATATCCGATTTCCAAAAAATAATCATGCTTGCCATAGTTTGAAACCCATTTATCTGTATATTTGTTGTATGTACCTTTCGATGCCTCCAGTTCGAACTGACAACTCTGATATGCGTGCTCCTCGTGGCATTTTGAGTTTTAGCGACAATCAGCTAGCCATGCAAGAGTCTGCAGCTTCAGCGTTCGTCCTTCTCTTCGCTACGCACTTCCTTACGACCTACGCCACTGACTTGTGGTTGTACAACGACGACGACTACGACAAGCACAAAACGTTCAAGAGGTTCAATTTCGGGACATCCCAGCGCTGCTACAACATCGTCGATTGTTTCAACAACAAAGCCTCCTCGGCATCGTGGATCAACGCCCCGAAGGCCGCGTGGCTCGCCTTTTACGACGACGAAGAGTGCACCGGGACGCAATATGTGTCGAAGTCCACTCCATCGGGGGAAATGAAGTTCGCACCAGTCGGCCTCGACAACAAAATCTCGTCCTTCATGCAGTGGGAATACGCGACGTTTGCACTGAAAGGCTTCGTGGATATCTGCAACGATGCTGCAATTCTAACAGTAAACGCAACCTCAAACGGTACCGACATTGGGGATGCCGAAGCAGGTTATGAATTGGTATAACTTCCTGCCGTTTTCTGGCTGACTGCTAAAACTTGATGCTACCGTTATCAAAGGTAGAGTTTTTAGGGAATTCCTCTTCGAGTTGGGTGGATGGTTTAGCTCTTCGAGTTGTCATTTAAACTTCCACCGCCTATTGAGATGAACTTTACGCCGCTGATTTACGTGTTCACTCTCGTTCTTGCTTTCGTCACTAACACCCAAGCCATGACGCTAACTCTTTACGGAGGACCTGATGAAGTCCGGACATTTGACGTTGATGAAGTGACTCAGCGGTGCTACAACCTTTACAACTGCTGGGGAGGCCCAAACAAATCGGCGACTTGGGACAGCGTGAAAAGCCGCACAAACGTGGTCTTTTACAGTCACCCGAACTGTCAGACGCACCAAGCGGTCGGCAAAGGCACCCCGGACGGTTCGCTTTACTTCTCCGACGTCAACTTTCCCCAAGTGGTAATGGCGTTCATGATCTGGGAAAGTGGGCAGTTTGCGACTAGAGGAATTGAAGACATTTGCTACCAGGACGAGCGCGCCATCGCCAACTCTACAAACACCATCTAACGTAGATGGCATAATTTCGCGATTTTTCAGCCCCAAAACCATAATACGTTGAAAGAATCCAATCACCGCAAACAATGGATATCGCACTAAACGTTTATCGTCACAAACGTATGAAAACAGGTTGAATGGTCCACGTACAAAACCAGTTTCATGCCCAACGATGTGATACGAGCAGCAGCAGTTGCAACCACTTCTAGACTCACCAACACGACCAACGATGTCGATTTCTACGAAGATTGTGGCTCTCATTGCAGTTTTCCTTGCCGCAGCTGTGTCTGTTTCGGCCAAAATGCACATTTGGGTCTATTCGGGACTGTATCTGGGCGCTGATCGATGGTCGATGAAGTTTTCTACCGCGCAGAAGTGCTACACCTTCAGCTCGTGCTTCAGTGACAGCACAGTTGGGGCCGAGTGGGACGACATCGACTCGCAGGCGATTGTTTTCTACGAGAAGGAGCAGTGCCAGGGGCCGAAACTCATCAGCCACACGCTCCCTAAGGGTCAGGTCATGTTCACGTTCGACAAAGGCGCCAAGTCCTTTATGGTCTGGTCTGACGGGATGTACGCGACAAAAGGTATGGAGCTCGAATGCTTGGAGCGTACAACTATCATCAGAACGAATTCAAGTAGCTATGATGGAAGCTCTGCTGAGGTTGGTAGATCGAACATCTCACTCTTCAAGCAGTAAAACATGTTTTTTTTCCGTCATTTTTAAATTCGGTAAGAAAACAAGTTTGTTGATTTATTTTGACAGAATACTCGCACAAGCAATGGTTTGGAACAGCATGACCATCGAAGTACCTTCCAACACTGTTACTCACTTTGCAATTCTCTTCATCAGTTATGAACTGCATCAACGTTGCCGTCTTCATGTGTGGACTGTTCGTCGGTGTAGTACGTGGGGTAATTTATGGTTTGCCTTTTAAAGGGGAACTCATCCTGTACGACGGCGCGTACTACGATAAGCGGTTCGCAACAATTAACTTCTCGCGATCCAGCCGGTGCTACCAACTTGACTGCAGCAACCTCGACAATCGAGTCGGCTCAGCGCGGTGGTCTGGGTTACCCACGAGAGGAGGATTTCAAATGCGTGTGAACATTTCATTCTACGCGAATGCAAATTGTGAAGGCTACCAGGAGTCTTTTGTACTGCCGCACAACGGAGGAGCTCGCGAGTTCATCGGCAAGAAGGTGAAAGGCAAAATCTCGTCATTTTTGGTGCAGCAAGACTCCCGCAAAGCCTTCTCGTACGAGAGTGTGTGCAATGGATCATGACAAAAACGCATCGGTTCACGTTACTGCGAGTTAGTTGTAGGGGTCAGTAGCGTGGACTATCAGGGATATTGCACTTTCAATTTAACTGATTTTACCTTCCACCTAATTTTCCTCGGCCAAACCAAGAACCATAGAACGCACTTTATTCTATGGACGTTGCGGTCGCATTGTAAACTTGCTGTCAGCGAAGTTCTCCAGTAAAAGTGGGTGGCGCTGGACTCGGTATTTTACTAAGCTTGATCTAATATACGCGAGTCATTTGCGGTATTCGATATATCCGATAAACCAGATATCTATCCCGAAAAGCGTTGGCCATCAACTGGAACTTCATTTCTGCATTATCTTCGCAGTGAACACGTCCCGAAATGGTTCTATTCAGCACCTTGGCACCCTTACTCTGCATCTTCGCACTACTCGAAGTTGGGCTTGTGACGGCTTGGTCCGGGACTGTGACCTTCTACAACAATTGGTGGCACGACGACAATGGCGGTAAGTACACGTACCACATCGACGATTCGCAGCAGTGCATCAACCTCAGCTGCTACAACGACCGCGCCACATCCGCCAAATGGAGCGACATCGTCAGCTGGGGTGCCTTCGACGGCAGGGCTCGAATCGCCTTTTATACTGGCAAAGACTGCACTGGAACTGTGAGAGATTGGGACATCAAGCATCCGAACGGCTACCCAGGCAACTTTTTCCTCGACGGCATTGACAACGATATTTCGTCCTTTATGATCTGGCAGTTCAGCAAGGAAAAGAAGTCATCTACGCTGCCGTGTCCCTGGGATTTCAAGTGCTGCTTAGGATAAGCCTAAGAGTGCCCACATCCCAATATGCGATAACAGAAATGAATCACAGAAAACGAGTGTTTTTACAATTTGTGGATTTTTTTCGGTCTAGCTAGCTTTCTTTTTTGTCAAGGACATCTCCTATCCATTGGGAAATATGCTCAGCTACATCACGACTGCCATCGGGCTCCATCATGAAAGCATGACCATGTGGGACGACGCGATGTTGTGCCTTCACGAAGCGTAACTGGAACTCTTGCATGAACTCGCCTGGTACCCATTCGTCCACTGTAGAATACACAAACAGCGTCTTGGTCTCGTGCTTTGTCACCAAACTTTCGTCCAACTCGACGACTTCCGCCATTTCATTCGCTGCCATCCCCAGTACGTTCTGTATGACACACGAGTTTACAAGTGACAACGACGCCATCCGTACAGTTTCCTCCGTTTGGGATCCAACCGAACGTCGTACAAGCCATCGACGCAGTGATACAGGCACCAAGTAGTCAATCATTCCCATGAACATCACCACAAACTCGTAATTGTTCAATATCGTCATGAACTGCTTGCCTTTGTGGGACAACGCGACGTGCATAATGACAGGTTGCATCAGCACCAGCTTCGCAATTTGCCCTGGGAACTGCTTCGCAACGTGCAGGGCGATGTGACTTCCAATCGAATGTCCGATCACAACGAGACGTAGCGTCGGATCCTCACGCAATCTCTGTTTAATGTAGAACGTTTTGTGATCCATTTGCTCCTGTAGCGTGAAATCCCGGTTGTGAGTTTTCCAAGGGATGACGTGCCCTGCGTGTGCTAAGCAGCGAACTTCATGACTGCGTCCGTGTTTCTTGACGATCTCCTGCATGAGCGGTACATAATAGTACGGGTTCCCTGGGTTTCCTGGAATCACAAGAACCAATGTCTTCTCCTGTAAGGACTCCATATTCTCTTCGGGTACTTCTTCTCTTGTCTCTTCTTCCGGACAGTAGACCAGCGTTAACGTCTTTGTGTTGTCTTCAGCCACCACAGTCCACTCCTTAATAGGAGAAGGTATTTTACGACGAGGAATTCTCTCTTCGTCTTCCTCGTCGTTGCTGTCTTCATCGGTGTCCGAGTCGGTGAGTAAGTAGCGGTGGCGGTGCTGATCTTGTCGTTGCTGCTCCAAATGCTCTTGATGGCGTTGATATATGACGCGAGCGACTGCTATCAACGCGAATAGAGGAGCTGAAGTACTGTGGTTCTCCGCTTGTTCCTTCATCGCCATGAAAGTCTGGATCATGGTGGAAATATTCGGTAGTGACGAAGACGGCATATTGGGTGCCGAATATCGAGCGAAACGGGGTGCCAACATATCCAGACCGCTAAATTGCGAATAAGCCTCGATGGTGGTAACCCCTGTGGAGGCAATAGCATCGGAATAATCACCATGCCTGGTATACATGTATATGCGCGAGGTGTAGTATTCAAAGTGTCAGGTATACATGTTTATCCCCGATTTTGTTTTTCTTAAAAAAATACTCGAGATATTGGAGACTCTTACTTTATCTACACTAGCAATGCTCTCTATAAAACATGATCTACTAAGTATTTAGTTGTACACGTCTTGGCTTGACTCTGGTTGAGCTTTTAGCCATGCAAAATGGAAGCTGTAATCATACCCTAAACGAAAACAACACATCAGCACGTGCAATGAATTAGCACGCAACAGATCAAGGAACCCACCTGAGTGCTGAAGAGAGGCCTGGATATTGTAGAATACCCAAAAGACAACGCTACTGTGCACCCTGTGAAATTGCTTCTCGAGGACGAAGACCAGTTGACGAGTTGGCGAAAATCCCAGCATTCGTTTCAACGTGGTGATCAGTAGCGCTAACGAGACGACCTGGAGGAAGCAGTAGAACATGACGTTCTGTAGCGTTTGTACGAGGCGATTCTGGTCCATACCCTTGAATACTGGATAGTACTCTCGATTGGGCAGATAATACGTCGCCAGAGTGTTTATTGCTGTGGAGATAAAATCCGCCGTACATCAGTAAATGATCGAATGGATACAAAGATAACAAAAAGTACTCACAAAAGACCATCGGGATAAAAACCTCGACGTAATTCAAAAGAATGAGAAACTCTGCCATATAAAGAAGGCGACGAACTTTGCACGTGTATCGCAAGGTAATAGACGCTTGACTAGAGCCATTCCGAGACAAATCATGATTTTCATCGGTAGTATGAACAGTTCCTTTCGTGGGCCCAACCTTGTTCGATATCACTGCCGCTTTCTTCAATATTGCCAGAGTTCTGCCCGATTCCTTTCTTGGCACTACTTCTCGATAGGAGGCTATGCGTAAAAGATCAGCGACAGAGGAGACCCTCACGCTTTCGTTGTTCTCGTCCAGCTGCAACAATTTGCTAGCTCGATCCAGCGTCGTGTGCCTCACATATTTCCCAGTTTGAACGGAACTGTGAAAACTACCCCATCCATTTTTCTTATCGATGCGTCTCTCCAAGTTTCTTAAGCCACGACGAGCATTCTCAATGTCACCCAGGGAGATTATCGTAAGCAGTGCGTCCGCAATCGTTATCTGTAGCGTTGTCCAAATGGACGGAGACGTCTGCATGCAGTAGGACATGAAGAGGGAGTTGAACACTTCGGCATGGAACACAACGAACTCGGGGGTTGCGTCACTCAGATGAACGGTGACTCGGGCGAACAGATTGCGCATGAGCAGCTTGATCACAGGCAGTAAAAGCGCAAATATCCGCTGTCCGACGATGGATAAAGTCGTGAAGATGTAGAAAAAAGCTGGATAACTGAAAACCATTAACGCGTCACAGATCCACAACTTGATCAAGTCGATAACGGCTCGTTGGGTTTTACGGCTGCTGCGAATCTGGTTGGCCCACTCGGCTAATACGAAAATGGCAACCAACACAACCCACGCAGGTGACACTGTCATAATTGAAAATGGCAATGGGAAGCCAATTGCTCTTGTCAATCCATACAAAACCGCAACAGTAATTGTCGAAACCACGAGGGAGTTCAGCAGTCCTCGGATGCCAGAAAATGGCTGCGGAGGCATGATGGTACGGACTTGGTGCGTGGCCACAAGACTAAATATCACGAAACTGTAGTACACACGCACAAAGCTCATCGTGTTGGCTTCAATGCTGTCGGACGGTTTTGCAAGTGGGACAGTGTCGATCAACACAGTGACAACCACGCACGGCAGGGGGATGCCAATCAATACCGCAACATCTCGAAACCAGTTGGATGTACATGCAAAGTCTGCCAATTCTAGTACTCGTGCACTTGAGTAGCTACCGTGAAGCTCCACCTGAACAGATTCCCACGCCTCAGCGAATAACTTCCATTTAGACCGCAGGTTTTGAGCCAGAGCACGGAGAAGCATTGCGCGAGTAAACCTATGAATGGAGTGAAATGGTGGACGATACAGGTTAAAACAGAGCTATTTACATGTACATGATAATAGATGTCGAAGCGAAGGTATTTATGAACGATAAGAAAAGAATCGTTGACTGTCTGGGTCTCTATACTTTTGTAACTTGAACAAATGTCCACTACTGAAGCATTGGTCTTCGCTCTTGTTGTGCACTTATCGATTACAAGAAGAAATAGGCGGTTTGGGTGTTACCTTTACGATAATAAAAGCAATATTCAATCCGTTAGACATACAGAGGAGCCACACAACACAACTTTACGCCGCAATGGCATCGATCTCGCGCACCTCTTTCCCATCGAGAACATCACCAACCCATTGCGAGATGTGAGCTGCCATGTCGCGCGTGCCGTTGGTCTCCATCATGAAGGCGTGGGCTTGCGGCACGACGCGGTGCAGCGCATTCGGGAAGCGAATCTGGTACTCCTGCACGAATTCTGCCGGCACCCACTCGTCCACTGTTGAGTAGACGAACAAGGTTTTGTCCTCAAAGCTCTTCACCAACTCGTTATCCAGTTCCATCACGTCCTTCATTTCATTAGCAGCCATTCCAAGGACGTTCCGCATGACACTCGAGTTCACAAGCGACAATGAAGCTAGTTGCAGCGTCTCGGACGTCTTCGACCCCACCACTCGACGAACGATCCAGCGACGTAGCGATGATGGTACCATAAACTCAACCGCCGCCACAAGAGTCACTCCACGTTCGTAGTGGTTGAACAGCGGCATCATCTGCTTGCCCTTCGGAGACTGTGCCATGTGCATGATCGTTGGCTGCATCATCACCAACTTGGCGATCTGTTGAGGGAATCGCCTCGCAATGTCCAGTAAAAAGTAGCTACCGATAGAATGTCCGATAACCACGAGTTTCAGCGTCGGATCTTCCAGCAGACGCTGCTTTAGGTAGAAGGCCTTGTGCTCTAGCTGCTCCTGCAGCGTGAAGGCGCGTCCATTGTTCTTCCACGGCATAAAGTGACCAGCATGCGATAGGCAACGCACTTCGTGACGACGTCCGTGCTTCTTGACGAGCTCCTGCATCAGTGGCAGATAGTAGAACGGTACACCGGGGTTGCCCGGGATGACAAGCACCAGAATGTTGTCGCTCTCCGTCGTTTCCATTGGATAATACACCAACGACTGCGCCTGCGTTCCGTCATCAGACACGACGTTCCACTCCTCGATTGGACTGGAAGCTAATGCTTCGTCATGCTTGGAGTGGTCGAACTCGTCAGTCAATTGGCGACTGAGTGCGCGGTGCAGACGCAACTGATCCAAGTGGCCCTGACGCTTGTGATACACGTAGCGAGCTAGTGCCAGGGCCAGGACGGGCGCCAATACGCTGTGGCGCTGCGCCTGCCGCTTGAGGTTCTCCAGGAACGACAACACATTCGGAGGCAGCGACATCTTCGTAATGGAGACCTTAGAGTCGACGTCACGCAATTATTATTGGTCAAAATGATTTTATATTTTAGCCAATAAGAGGACGAATGTTGACTCGACTGTCAAGTTCAAGCTCCAGAGCGGAATATGGACGACGAAGTCTGGGATGTCGCTGCGTCTCGGGCGCCAGAAGCGCGACCCGCCGGTCTGAAGACGCTGTTAATGGTGGAGATCGTCTCTTCTCTTCGTGTGCTGAACGCCGCATCGCGCGAGCAGCTGGAGGGTGAGCACCATGAGCACGAAGCTCTGGTTCACGCTATGACAGGCACTTTGGGATGGCTGCATCGTCAGCTTGCTACGCCACCGCAGCGTACAGAGGCATCACGTCAAGTGGATGAAGAAGAACATAAAGAAATGGAGCTGTCAGCGCTGAAGGGATTGATGCAGGTGTTTAAACACTGGCACAATCTGCAACAGGCGATGCGGAATCCGATGAGCTCGCGACTTTGGATGCTGTGGGTGGAGTTGGGCTCCACGCTGGAGGTTCTGCGTTACTGTGATGTGCTGGTGAAGCCAGTGGAGAGTTGTTCGCAATTGGTGATGGCTTCGCGTCCTCCGCGCGACTTTCCGACATCGAACACGCACTGCGCCAAGGATAAACAGGTCCTTTTCGTTTGCGAGCTTTGGGATGCGATACTGGCTAAGCCGCTGTATGGAGCTCCTGAGGCTGTGGCTGACGAGGTGGCGCAGAAGTTGACGGAGTGTTTCCTGTACTGGATGGCGAATGCAATGCATGGATATGAACTGGTATTCATTGCGAACATTGCAACTCCTCTCCGAGAGTATCTTCGAGCAGCAGCAAGCAACCCGCTGTTAGTGAAAGCGTGGATAAAGTTCTCCAGCGTTAACATGGAGACGAGGGGTATGCTGAAGAGTGCTGGCGGCATGGCTGTGACTTTGTTGGTTGTGAGCGCTTTGACGTCGACTAATCGGGTGCCGGAGGTAGAAGGATATCTCGAGGCGTTGAGTACTGCAGCAGTCGATGAGCTTTCACGCGGACCTTTTGCTCAGCCACACAACCCTGTTGCTATTGTTGCTATGGCGTTGGGTATTGCGCACCTTGATGATTCCAGCAGACTTTCCAGCTCCTCGGTTGTCCAACAGTCCGGGCATGCGGCGATTTTGTGCCAGTTCGCACTGTTACGGCTTGTTAACTTGAAACTTTTATCCCCACATCTCAATCCGTACGATGATGCCACCATTCTGGACTACCGAGCGTCCGCCCATCGCAACGTGACGGCCTTGATGGTTGATCAGTCGAACAAAATTCTCCAAGATATCTCGCTTCGGATGACGGAAACTTGCGTCGAGGAGATGGTCGGATTTTTCCAGTCTTCTTTTGGGACGTATCTATCGTTAATGGAAGCTGTGCAGTCCGTACTTTCTGAAGAACTGTTCCGGTCAGAGATGCTAATGGGACTACACTCGGCTGCTAGTCTTACCGTTCCAGATGAAAATCTACTCACGTCCGCTCCTGACATCGTGGCGTTCCTGAAGCAGTTCTATGGAAATATAGCACCGATCTTGGAAGCGCTGTCTACTCGTCACCTCGTACGGGCTTTCCTCACGCTCTCTCGGATCGAATTCGCACGTGAAGTATGCGCGTCGCGCGCTGTGAATGCATCCATGCAAGCTGTGACGCAGCAGTTGGAACAAGCACTGGAACAAACGACAACACCACCTGACGCGACTTTCGCGCCGGTATTGCGCTCCCTGGCGATGCATTCAATGACGGCGAACAGCGAGATTCCTCCTGAGGTCAACATTGTTACTGGATGCCAGGCACTTGCGGTGGGGCTCGTCATGCAGCGAAAGCTCCGTATTCTTCTGTTTCAGTGCACTCCGTTGATCGATGACGCTCTTGCCGTGGGTTTCTCAGGACTCTACAACGTTTTCGAACCCGTTGATGCCTTCTCTCATCGGTTTCTCGGTGTGTGTCTGTCACACCTTGGTCAGTTTACTCCGCTCTTCACGGTCTTCCCGCATTATTTGCAAGTTACGCTTGCTGCGTATCCGGCTAACGCTTCCCCTCAAGATCTGACCAAGGCGTGCGGCGCCATTTTCGGTTCCCTGTTCTACTCGGAAGCTCTTACGATGTCGCCAGAACAGGATAGCGAAGTCACAGAGACGGCTCAGCGAATGGTTCTTTGGGCAATTCGAAAATGCTGCGAGCGCGGTACCGAGTTGCTGGTTGACGAAGACGAAGTAGCTGCCCCATCAGCTTCTACCGAAACTATCAAGGAGGGAGCCAAGCCTGAGACAGATGGACTCTATCTTGCTGGTTTGGTGTTTGAACTAATGAAGATGGCACCGATGAGTGTTCTGAAGGCGAGTGCAATGGAGGTAGAGCAGCTCCTCGTCCGTTGGAAGAGCAATCCTCGCGTACTACGTGAGTTGAAGAAGGCACTTTTTGCGCGGATCTCACAGAATTGCGAAGCTGAAAAGCGTGCGTGGCTTGCCGCGTGGTACATTGAAATTGATAACCAGTACCCAGTCGAGGCGCTGGCTGACCCCGCAACGATATCTCGCCTATAGGACGAGCGTTAATAAGCTAAAATTTCATTGCATCGGCACTTGTGAAGGAGTAGCCTCTGCTAATTACTGAAGTACCTGTTACGGGTATCACCCACGTGTCTGCTTTTGCCTTTGTAGTGCTCGATCTACCAGTAAATTCTCGATCATTTCGTTGCTCATGGAGATATTTGCCGATGTGGCACTGAGCACGAAGTCTGTCAGTGCAGTCGTCTTGGCATCTGTCCGCAACTTCCGATCCGCCAGTTGAGGTGTGATAATGTAGCAAGTCATCACGCGTGTGGCAGCTTCGTTACTCTTTGAGTCAGCGATATGCGGCTTGATCAACACGTACCCCTTTTCTAAATAATGGACACCGTTCGCCGGCTTCTTCTCAAACTCCAGCGGTTTAATGTGTGCGTGCCACACGATGACAATGCGTCCTTCTTCCACGTGCCGTTTCAAAATCTGCTGCACGTAAAACGTGGCGGTCGTCCGAGTCTTGACGTCTTTCATCTCCAGTCCAAACTTCTCGACAATCGTGTTGTTTGGTCCGTTCTCATGCGCACAGTGTCCCTTATAATTATGCCACCTCCTCCACCACGCATCACCCGTCGACCGCATGTTGAACGGCATGATCTTGTTGTCGAACAGCTCCATGTACTTGCCATTGACGCTATCTCGCATCACCGGCTCCCGCGTGGGTAGATGCGTCCGTGATGGATCATGAGCCTCGAACACTGCGTCCACTTCCCGGTATGAAACTTCCACCCCCGTTGAAAGATCCTCAAAAATCTTCTGATCTGCTTCGGTCGTGTATCCTTGCGGCACCTCGATACGACTCGTGTGCTTGCTAATTTCCGAGTACGTCGTGTCCTGCAGCGCCAGTCGTTTCTGTAGTAATCTCTCGATACTTTTGGCCACTTGAGCTTGGCTCTTGTACATCATCTTCAAATGAATATTCTCCCTCTCGACGCGTAGTCGCCTCTCCAGTTGATGAGCACAAATCTGTTCCCAAACTGCGGACATGCCACTGCCAGCGCTCACAGGGCGAGGAAGGGCAGGTACTCGTGGTCTCTTTACAGTTGTAGAGCACTCTTTTCCCTGCATGCTCTGCAGCTGTTCCAGCGTCATCTCCAGGTCCTTCACCTCTTTTCTCAAACATGCAAGCTCAAATCTGCGCTCGTTACGAGCTTTGTTGGGGTCGTAGTTGAGCTTTTTCTTCGTCTGCTTCTTCTTGGCGCTCTTCAACTGTGTGGAGCTGGATGTGACAATTGAAGTTGACGTCGAGGCTTCTGGTACAGATACAAACGTGCTCTCCAACTGTATCGATTCAGGAATCGACGCTAAAGGTGATGACGGAGTGAAGGCTTCTAGATCGTCGTCCAGTGTCTCCAATAGCAGCTCCGGGTCGGCGGCAGCAGACGCAGCGGGTGACAGCGGGACCGCAGACCCACTAGGTACGTCGCTGGCGGGCATAGACTCGTCCAGGAAGGCCAGCGCCGCCGCCAGCGAGATGTTACATTCATGCTCGAGGAACGACATGTCAGAGTGAAATTGTGCTAATCGCCTAAATTCAAACTTATCATTTAATCTAATTTTTGCGCTCAATTCTTAAATTTGTGATTGAGAGCGCGTCATACGGCGCACTATTCGAGAAAACCCCTCTCAAACCTGCTAGTTGAAGGTCGCTCTCCCACACGTCAGACTCGTTTCGTAAACTCGATGAGGCCTCCAGGTCAAACGTCAGTCGACGATCCTCCCCATCGAAACCACTTGATCCCTCTCTAATGCTTCGTCCTGCTCTCCGCTTGCTGCCCCGATCCACGCCGTCGCTATTGGCGCGCGCGCTGGCAACTTCGTCCGGCGACGTCAAGATCCAGAAGGTGGGCATGGTCGGCCTGGGCCTCATGGGGCACGGCATCGCACAAACGGCAGCCACCGCGGGCTTTGACGTCGTGGCGCTGGATGCCAACCCCAAGGGCCTCGAGAGCGGCATGAAGCGCATCGAAGGCTCCTTGGGCAAGTTGCTGAGCCGCGGCGTGAAGAAGGGCACGCTCACGCAGCAACAGGCGGACGAACAGGCCGCTGCTACTCTGGCACGTATCACGCCGACGACGGAGCTGGATGCACTGGCGGACTGCGACCTTGTAATTGAAGCTATTGTGGAGAATGTGGCGGTGAAGAAGGAGTTCTACGCCAATCTGGGCAAGGTGGCCAAGCCTTCAGCCATCCTGGCGTCCAACACGTCGTCCCTGGCCATTTCGGACTTTGCTGGGTCTTCAGGTCGCGCCTCGCAGGTCGTCGGTCTGCATTTCTTCAACCCCGTGCAGCTCATGAAGCTCGTGGAGGTTATTCGTACGGACGCGACGGACCCTAAGATCTTTGAGGCCTGCAAGCAGTGGGTTCTGGACATCAACAAGCACCCGGTGAGCTGCAAGGACACCCCTGGCTTCATCGTCAACCGGCTACTGGTGCCTTACTTGGCGCAGGCTATTTCGCTCTACGAACGTGGAGATGCCACCAAGGAGGACATTGACGTCAGCATGCAGTTCGGTGCCGGACACCCCATGGGACCGATCACGCTGGCGGACTACGTTGGCCTGGACACGACGCTGTTCATCCTTGAGGGCTGGGTGCGCGACCACCCGAACGAGCCTGCGTTCTTCGTGCCGGAGATTATCCGCAAGAAGGTGGCGGAAGGAAAGCTCGGCCGCAAGACGGGTGAAGGATTCTACAAGTGGGACGGCGACAAGCGCCTGTAAGCTGCAGCAGAGTGGAAACAACCTCCGAGAACCACAGTTTTGCGTACTCGAGCGAGGGAAGTATACAAACAAAAAAAATCAAACTTTACTAACTCACGCATGGCACTTTTAGCTCATAATTGCACGTGTATCTTGCACTCCAAGTCTTGCAGCACTTTTGCACCGGAATGCAGTTGGCTGCACTGATATTGTAGCCTGCTTCAGGCTGAAGTTCAGCCTGTCGGAACAGTTTTGCGCTTCATCTCCATCTCGCAGCCGAGATCTGCCAATCCCCACCTGTCCAGTGCTCCATGCCGGTGTCGTCCATCCGCTCCAACTGAATCAGTCAAATCACCTTTCGCAGGGTCCGGTGACGTATCTTCGTACGCGGCCATTCCGACAAAGTCTCCAAGCCCCGTAGCCATGTCCGACAACGAGCGCACGTACTTGCTGGAGCGCAGCTTGAGTGGCTCATGGGAGGGCGACCACATGACGGTCAAGCCTTACGGGCCGGCCGTGACGCTGGCTATGGCGCTCAACTACGTGATCGGCACGGGCTGCTTCGGTCTGCCTTACGCCTTCATGGAGGGCGGCATCGGCCTCGCGCTCGCGCTCATGATCGTCGGCGTCCTTGGCTCGCTCATCACCATGAACTACACATTGGAGTCTTTGGCACGTGCAGAAGGAGTGTGTGCGGCTACAGGCGGAGGAGTACCGCGCCACCAGATCACGTACCGCAAGTTCGAGTTCGCAACGATCGCTGAGATGTTCGTGGGGCGGTGGGGCAAGGCGGCGGTGCAGATCGTCATGGGGTCGTACTGCATCGGGTCTCTGTGGTCGTACGCGTCCGTGTTCTCGTCCTCCACGGCTTCGCTCTTCTTCACGTACGTGCTTGACGACACCTGTGACGTGTACGGCGACGCTCCTTCCAGCGCCTGCTTGGACGGATACTACGTGTTCATGGCCATCTTCTCGGCCATTGTGCTGTCCATGGTGCTCATGGACATCAGTGACCAGGCTCTCGTGCAGAAGTTCCTCTCCGTGTATCGTATTGTGGCCTTCGCCCTCATGTTAGTGACCATGACGATCAAAGTGGCGAGCGATGGCTCGGAGATTGTGGCCTCACGTTACGCTGCAGTTGGAACAGTGAACTGGGGAAATTTCGGAAAAGCTTTCGGACCAACGTTGCTGGCACTCAACTGCCAGTACAACATGCCGGACGCCCTCCAGCCACTGAAACCCAAGTCCAAGGCACGTTTTGTGGCGTTCGCTGCACTGCTGATCGCTGGTACCTGCTACTTGTTGGTGGGTCTTCTTGGTGCACTTTCGTTTGACAAGATCAACCCTCTCGCGACACTGATGTGGAGCGAATACACCGGATGTGGCAATGGATGGGAAGAATGCGAGCACTCGAATCCGGTTGGCATTATCGTGCAGCTCATTATCCTGTTGTTCCCTGTGATCAATGTGGTGTCGGCATATCCGATGGTGGGCGTCACAGTGGGTGACAACATGCTCATGTCGTTCCCGGCGCACCTCACTGAACGCTTTGGTCAAAGTATCACACGCAGCATGTGCCGATTGTCGGTGGCCGTGCCGCCCATTCTGTTCGCTATCGTGTTTAAGCGTCTGGACTTCATTTTCGCAATTGCTGGGCTGTTCGGCTTCTTGCTGGGATTGACGATTCCGTGCTGGTTCCAAGTCATCGGCAGTCGCTACTGCCAGCAAGTGTGGGGATTCCCTGGAGCAGCTATCACAGAGTTTACGGAGCCAATTGTGAGCTCCGTGCCTTTTGCTAGTGGATTCCTGGGCCTCACGTTCGTCATCACTGCAGTTGCCATTGGTACTTTGAACGCATGAGCTAGGGAATGTGTTTGTGGTGCAGATAGACAGGGAAATGCATATCAAACCACGAGAAAATAGTACTGATGGCATTTAAATGCAGTAGAACACCTTTCAACCCTTTAGCTTCTGTTACTTCTCAACCTTTTCAGCTAGTTCCCCAGGGGCAAGGCGTAACCCTGCCATGCTGGATCTTCTTGCTGGTTTCCCAAACCATAAACGACGAGACAGCATCGTTGATTCCGTCCAACGTGAAGTCTTGAGGATAGTTGCCTTTCTTTTCGTTGATATATCCGTCAGTGGGCCAGTCTCGACTATCGCCCTTGCAGTTCTTCTCGGTGAAGAAGGCAATGCGTGACTTGCCGTTGAAGCTCCCCTCCTTCGGCAGTCCCTCCCACTTGACGGATGACGCCCGGTTGTCCCAGCACGCGAGGTTGTAGCACTGCTGCGTCTTGGAGATCCCCCACGGATACGTCGGACCTTTGAAGTACACGTCGGAGTAGAAGGTGACAGTGCCGTACCAGGCTGAGACGACGTTAGTGAGGAATGCCAGCGTGCAGAACACGATAACTGGAGGGAACCTGGCCATTTGTCGTTAGTGCAAAAGCGAGAATGGAGAACGCTGTAACTTGGCAGGACACATTGCACTAACTGTGATGAATGATATGTGGAACTCTGGATCAAGCCTGTGCGAGATTTATCCACCCCACTAGGCTGAGGGGCTATGGTGCTATTAAAGGTCCACCATCCAAAAAGGCAACTTCAATTTGCGTTGCCCGGTGAAGCTCTGGATATTTACGCAGTCTTCCGTTTGCATTAAATACATCCTTGAACACTAGACATTTTGATTTGCACGCTGTGACCTTCAGTTATTCTTGCAATCGTTAGTAGCTTCTCTTGTCTGCTAGATCAAAGGACAGATCTCGTAATAGGCCATTCCAGGGCCCTGAACAGAGGTCGCGGTCGTAAGGATCTGCTTCCTTTCTAGCTAGAGAGATACTCGGGGTTACAGTTCTCTGGAGTAAATACATCGATAATGGCACTTTACGCTTCTTTGGATTCATCTTGAACACCCTGATGGCCTCTGTCGGATACTAGTAGCCAACATCGAGCACCTCCTTTCACTGGAAGTATTTTAATAAAGCATATTCGTCCCTAATGTAGCATTCGTGATATTCGGCGAAAATTCTGTCGCTTGAATGTTCCTCAACTTTGGCTGGGTCAACATTCGTCACGGATGTTGACAGAATGTCGTTCTTCACCGACTGGGTCAACATTCGTCATTTTGAGATAATATAACAGAGTTCATTAAATATAACAGGCCTGTCTAACATTTTTTGTATGCGTATCTGTTATAAAAAGGCCATTTATGCTTTTATACAGGAAATGCGAGGGTCCCCATAAACTCTGGATATAAATATCCAGAGAACTTTGTACATGTACTTTTACAAGCATGGAGGCCGATGGCGTGAAGGACGAGCTGGCTGCGATGCAGCTGGGTGAGAGCGAGGACGTGAATATGGCGGACGCGGACAGCGCAGACGCAGGTGCCGTCACGCTAGACAAGGTGTCGCTGCTGCAGGAGAGCGTGGACAAGATGGCGCTCAGTATGTTCAACGCTCTACGGTTGCTTCCAGCCGCGAAGGGAGACGACGCCAATAATCAAGAGACCAAGGACGCGGTACAGACAATTGACGAGAACTTTGGAGAGGGTTAGTTCAGACACTAATTGGTGCAACCCGGTGCTGCTGGATGCGTACAGATCACGACGCTGGCGAACGACGTCCTGAAAATGGTCCAGGAGACTGACGCGCTGATTGACGATCTCCCTGGCCTGGACAAGACAGAGGCGTGCGTAACTGAGTTCACATTTGACTGGAGGAATCGTTTCCAACTCTGTTCTTGTTGCTGTCGTTGTTGCTGTGTAGCGAGCAAATGGAGGAACTGCGACGACTGCAGATTCAGAGCGAGGAGGAGGCGCAGACACTGCGTCAAGTCGCAGAAGAAGCAGGTAGCGAGATGCAGACTGCACAGAGCTTTGTTTGTTCGTTACTGATGCTGTTGTCGTGGTTGATAGAGCGGTGGATGGATCGTGCGCGGGACTCGCTGCGTGTCATCTCGGAGACGCGTCTTCGCCGCAGAGCCGTATAGAACGTGGATGACCCACGACCAATTGCAAGAAGAGTTACTACTACAGGAGGACAAACATTGAAGGCGCCACCAGTGTTCATTGCAGCAGCACCTTAGTGTATGCTGTTCTCCACGTTGAAGCTTCCATGTGATTGGTCAGTAAATCAGAAATAACATAATTTCATTCGTCAAAAATGAGGTTCTCATGATACTTGTCATTTTCAAAGTGAAAGACCGACTACGGAATGGCGGATATCTACGGCGGCCGCGTGCTTGCAGGCGAGGACAGCGAAGAGGATGACGATGATGAGGAAGGTACGCAGCAATTCTGAAGTACCGTTAAGACGTTCGCGATGTTTCGTGCTGACGTATTGTTCGCAGAGATGAGTTTCCAGTTCAATAGTTTTGGCACACAGTCGTCCCCAGCGGCGCCTCGCTTCGCCGTTCCCACAGTTGTAGCGCCACCGCCAGGAGCAGGCGAGGAAGATGAAGAGAGCGATGAGGATGATGAAGAAGCGGAACTGCAGGTGAAGAAGGTAGAGGAGAACAATATTGTGGCGAAAAAGGAGGTGGAAGGAGAAGAAGATAAAGGTGAAGCGCAGGAGACTGAAGAGCAGGACAAGAAGGAGGCAGTAAAACCATCCAATGTTAAGAAGACAAGTGTTCAAGAAGCAGCTACTTCAGACGAGAATCGGAAGCTGTGGCAGGTCGACAAATCTATCAACGGTGTTGAAGTCATGAGCAATGCCTTTGTTGACACAGTGCAGCCCTCGCTGGACGCGACGATCCATCGGATAGCCGAGTTGAAGGAGAGTCAGCAGGTTCGTTGTGTGTTGCAGGTTTTGCCAATGATATGATACTGATGTTTGGGTGAAACGTTTGCAGCGACTACTGAAGAGGCTGACGGTGCAGAACTCTGCGATCAACTCCAACAAACAGTTGGAGGACGCTGCGGTGGTGCTGGAAAAGCTGCCATTCTACGCGAAAAAGCTGCAGAATATTAAGTTGGCGATGCAGGAGATATCGGTTACGACAGAGAAGATGAAGCGGCGTGCTGAAAGCTTGCGGGTCGATGCACAGTCTCGTACGTTTTTGCAAGTCGAAGTGCTTGCGTCACGTGTTTGCTCTAACCTTTGTATGCGTGTGCCTTGTAGATGCAATCAAGAAAGAGAACAAGCGAGATGCGCAGTCGCAGTGGAACAAGCTGTACGCCGCCAAGAGCTCTACAAGTTCGGGAGCGCCCTCTGGTCAGTCTTAGATTTCTTGTGTAGCAGAACTGCATGTCGAGTGGCCTGACGGATAATATAACCTGCGTGCCAGTATCTCCGTGTATTGACCAGCCCTTGACTGTCAATGCCTTTAACCAGTCAGATGGCTACATTCGTCAGAAAACAACTTGCCAAACAATCACACCCTCACCCGAGGTCAGTACAAGCCAATTGCAAAGCCAAAAAGTTCCTTATATGTAACGTTAGTTTATTCCAGCCACGAGACGTTCGACACTACCTGTCAGCCACACATCCATGGGCCGTCTTGCATCTCGCGACCGCCCTGCCGCTTACTGGTACTTGAAGTAGAGAGCAGCGAAGGCCACCATGGCCGCCAGCACGGCGTACAGGGGCCCATTCTGACCGCTGATGTCCTGTCGTCCACTAGCCGAGGCCTTGCCGCCCACAGCCGCAGTCTTGGCAGCCTTCTCCTGCTTGACGTCGCCCTTGATCTTGCCGATCTCGTACTGCTTGAGCTGCGCACGCGCGTCATTCGAGTGGCCGATGTCCTCGAACTCGTCGGTGGCATCCTGTCCAGCGACGTCCACCATGATTTCCGGGCCGCCCGGGTGGTCGTCCAGGAAGGCCGTGACGTCATACACCTTGCGGATGCCCTCGTCACGGATGACCATCCAGCAGTCCTCCGCCGTGTTGTGAGGAGCCACATCCTCCAGCGTGAATTCCTTCACGGAAGCGGGTGGGGCGGGCGTCTCGGTGGCAGCAGTCTCGGCCATTGTGGAGTATAGGAGGCTGATTCCGAGGGTTCGTGCGTAGCTGGTCGTGCAGAAGTGATGAAATGGGAGGACCGCGCGTGAAAAGACTTGTGCAGCGAGGTGGTGTGTGAAACATCCTTTTAGGTTCGAAAAATGCCTACGATGGTGTTTTAAACGTGAAATTCGACGGAAACCAGGGGATCGCCTATAGTAGGAGGTGCGCTACGTGGTGACAAGGACAAGTTGTTGTCATGTGCTGGCGGTTTCGAGCACCACCTCCACATTTTACTGCGGGAATGTGGATGTGCCCCACTGATGGCACGAGGGGAGAGTTTATTGAATCATGAACCACGATACGACGAGGAAGTACATGTAGTGTCAATTCATGATTGGTGGATCAATTACATGCTTTCAAGCAAAATGGCAACCCAAGCAGAAGTGCTAAAAGTACTAAGCATGGCTACATGCAGGCAATTGAATTGAATTGAGTGAACGTGCGGTACCAATGTTGCCACCGACAACTTTCCAGCGATAGCCGGGGCACCCTCAGCCAATCATAACGTTAAACAACCGCTGTGTAAAATGGTGACACACACTTTGCCTTTCAACCACGTCACCATCATAATTCTGAAGGGACCATCTTGCTGAGATTGCAGTCTCAATAATCTGTACGTGTCAGTTATTGGAGACGAACACAACAACGCAGAAACACTATTAGTGGACTTAATAATATCTATCTCGGTATGTAGCAAGAAGGAGAATGCAGTTCCTGTGTCCAGGAACTCGAAATACGCGTAACCCGAAACAGAATTGCAAATCAGATTTTCACAGATGCTAATCCTACCAATAATTGCAATAAAAATTGAGTTTAGCATCTGTGAAAATCTGATTTGCAAAAATTGCTACTGTTTGATAAGCATCACGTCCAGTATGCGCTTGCCGTCCATAGCGCTCGCTTTCCTAGGCGTCTTCGGAGCTGCTGTACATTTTTATTGTGCCGCAGCAATTTCCCAGTGGTCCCATGAGATCCCCGTCAATGCTGAACCGTTTCACGTGGTGAATGTCATCGTAGCAGGTGCCACGGGGGACTTGGCAGCGAAATATCTGTGGGTTGCACTGTTCCGCTTGGCATTAGAGGGACACTTGTCCTATAACCGAACGTACCGCTTCTATGCGGGGGCTTCTAACACTTTGGAGCATGGATCGGCTTGGATCGAGACGTTTTTCGACAAGATCTTTGCAGAGCGCGTGTGCGGAGCTATTGGAAGCAAGCGGGGGCCAGCTTCGACTGCGCAGATCAAGTGTCTTGAGTTTCTTGAGACGGGATTCAAGCCTAACGTAGAATATGCTCCACTACGAACGGAGACTCATTACCGGGATTTGGGGGGGAGGTTGGTGGGGTCGAACGATGAGACGGAAGAAGGACGGATAGTGTATCTCGCCATTCCGCCGCAGTTTTTCCTTCAGGTAACCAGTACAAGCTGTGGCTGAGATAGAATTTGGTGCAGAAAGCTAATTGGTATTTTTTGATCATTTAGAGTTGTGAAATGATCGATCGCCATTTACGACCTGCGCGAAGAGAAATAGGATCTGCTGATACATTTCTGCGGGTTGTGGTGGAGAAACCTTTTGGTCGAGATCTCCAGTCTGCACATGAGCTGGCAACGCGTCTTCGAGCGATATACAAGGTATATGAACATCGTAGAAGGGTGGTGCTATGGTAAGGCTTCTAACGCTGTTGTGGTTGGTAGAGTGATGAGCTCTACGTTATGGACCATTACGCTGGCAAACCTGTGGTTCATGCGCTTCGGAACTACTTCCACATCAACGCCGCTGCGCTGCACCCTATTTGGAACTCACAGCACATACAAGATATCCATGTACGTGACACTCAGTTACTTGTACATGCAGAAACCATGCTGACTGAATTCGTGCACAGATCGAGATGACCGAAACATCGACACTGGAAAATCGTGTACATTATTTTGACAGGTACCCACAACTGCACGCCTTGCGTTATCATTATTCTTGACATAACTGACTCTGCTACTGTCGCAGCGCTGGCATAATTCGCGACATCGTGGTGAATCATCTGCAACTACTTCTCAACGTTGCTGTGACGCCATCATTTGAGTCATCCATCTTTTCTGCGTCATTTCCAACCCGTGAGTTTGCTCGGAAACTCCATGAAGCTCAACTCCGCTTCATCAAAGCTCTACAATGCCCTCGTATGCAGAACCGTGAATCGTTTTTCGTCGCGCAGTATGCTGAATATGCGGTACACTACGAGAAGGAGATGGGCAAATCTCTTGCCCAGAGCAACCACTTCACACCTACAGCCGCAATGATAGAGTTCACCTCTTCATTGGACGCATGGGAAAACACCACGTTTCGCCTAGCTGCAGCCAAGGCCACTGTAAAACGACTCCTAGCCATCACTGTCATCTTCAAGGACAGCCTCTTTCCCAGCATAGAAGCCCATCCATGCGCATTTACGGTGATTATCCAGAGAGAACTCAACGCCGACTCTCGTCACAGTCATCGAATTGAATGGTCCTGCGATATCGAGAAATTCCTGCCAGAGCTCCAAGTCCCAGACGGGTGGGAATACTTAGGTCCGGACGACCACCGTATTTTAATCCCCATAGAAGCCACTCTCAAGGTAGAGCACGGAATCGATGCGGCAGAATGGGAGCTCGGAGATGAGCCATCCGCGTATGATATCCTGCTGCGCGTGGTGGCAAGTGGGTCAATGGAGCATTTTGCCGACTTGGACGAGGTAGAAGCAGCATGGGCGCTGTGGACTCCACTGGTAGACGCTGCCGAAAGCATCGTATCATCAGATAGTGAGACGAAAAAACTCCCCGAGATTGATTCATCACACGGAAGTAAACGAAAGTATGCGTCATATCCAGCTGGAGCGTCTCCGTGGAAGCAGCTCCGTCGCGCAAGACCTAAAAATGTCGCTTCATCACCGAGAGACGAACTATAGCCAGCGGAAGCGTGTCATTCCCGCATAGAAGAAGATAGAAGTCGCTTATTCCCATAATTCTGGCGTGAGAAATCGGTTGCCAAAGATGTACATCAAGTACGGAGCCATTTGAGATGGACACATAACCTCAAAGGTCTCAAGCTTGCACACTCGCAACGGGAAGATCCAATCTCTCGGCACTCGGAAATGCTTAATCACTGTCGCGTTCGGCTCTCTTGTCACCTCACTGTCCTCTTCCTCTGCAATGTCCGGACAATGTATGCATCGTTGCCAGACCTCGGACGGCACTGGCCCCATAAGCTTCTCCACAATAACTCCATTCCCCACAACTTCTTCCTCCACTTCTGGTGCAGCTGCAGGCCTGACGTCATCCTTGAACAGCCCCTCAAACTCCTTAAACGCGAAAATGTTGGCATACAACCCGAACTTCGTATCCACAAACCTCGCAGGGACAGCTTCAGATGTATCCCCAGTCTCATAAAGCGAGCTATTGAACACCACCAGCTCATAACCTTCGGGGACCTCCAGTTCTATTTTATTCGTAGTGCGTAGATACTCCAGTCCGGTCATCATAACCCCCATATCGGCGTTGTAGTCCCACGGCACAAGCTGCCGAGCCCTGTAGACCCCTAATAAGGTGCCGCTGTCGATCCAATACATCACGTTAGCGACGCACACTCCTATCAGTGATAAGTACGCTTTCGTATTTTACCGGGACAAATAGTGGATTGTGGCTTGTGACAGAAACAAACAGTTTTCTCTCTCTCGGTAGAACCCGCCGACCCTAGGAAAGATGAGGGAGCTGAAGCTGTTGTGCGCCCTGGTCGGTGCGCAAGCGAGCTTCTTTTCGGTCAATATCGATGCGAAGAAGTCGGTGGCCGCCTTGAAGGATGCAATCAAGAAAGAAAGGCCGAACGACTTGAAGGATGTTGACGCTGACTGGCTGCAGCTCTACCTGGCAAAGAAACACAATGGTGACGGCGCGTGGCTGACGGAAGACGACGTGAAGAATGGTGTGAATGCAACCAGTGGACTGACACTGTTGGATACTGCACGAGCAAATTTACAACGCGTTGGACTGGGTGTTGGACTGGACAAAGTTAGTGAAGAAGATGATGCTGCAGGAAACGGCCCTGTGCACGTGCTTGTGGTCGTTCCGGAGAGCGTTGGCGGGGCTCTGGCGACCATTTCGACCAAGAAGAGAAAGAAGCTTGCTGAAATAGGCGAGTCAATTACTCCATCTTTGTTCGCAAATTGTAAGGGAGGTGGCAATTGGGTGAAACGGTTGAAGAGTCTCGACGGTCAGATTGAGTGTCATCGCGTTGAGCGCTCGGACGAAAAAACACCGATTCCGATTGTGCTCTTGAACGAAACGTTCGCAAGGTTTCAGAACAATTGCCAGCACATCGAGTTCGGTCAGAAAGACTGTGACTTTGTGACGGAGTTGTGCGGTGGTTTGTCCACTCCTTACGACAGTAAAGCAGAATTCGCAGAGAAGGCGCGGGAGTTGCTAACAGACTACCTGCTCGTTGACTATCCAAGCGCGATAATTAGACCAGCAACTGTCGATGGATCTTGGTCCGATGGCTCGTATCATTTTGGAGAAACGCTGCTGCTTAACTTGACGTGCAAACTCCAGAAAGGGGACGGTGGTGGGGACCCGACAATGGAAAACGTTGCGTACTACTTCAAGACCTTACCGAAGGTGATTGACCGTCAATACCCGTGTTTCTTGGTGAATATTTGTGGTCCTCTCATGAGTGTGTTTGGCATTGTAAACACAGGAGACGAAGAGGTGATCTGTGAGCCTCTGGTCGCCAGCTTCCCACTACTTTACTTCTACGACGAGTTGATGATGGTATCATTGATTCGGGTGTGCGCGTCATTGAAGACTGCTGTGAAGGAGCTGACGGATGAGTGCTACAAGCTCAGCGGTGGCCGTCAAAGAAGTGTGACTTGTGTGTCTCAAGCTGCTCTCGATCGATTGAGGTTTCCGTATAAAGATTCCGTTGAAGTCAACGGAGCAAGAACGACATTTCAGTATCTCGAAGTGGTTTACCGGTATGTTTTCAAGGCGCGTCAGGCTGAACGCAACGTTATCGTCAAGTTCTCCAAGCGATACGGGAAAGAAGTTCATGAATACTGTTGGAGCGCTGGATTTGCTCCCGAGTTGCTGTTCTGTGAATCTTTACCAAACGGTTGGATATTCGTCGTGATGGAAAAACTTACGTTGGTACCCCTTTGTCGCGCCAATAGTGAGACGGTTCGTAATCAGCTGTTCAAGATCCTAGCCGCTTTAAGAACGAAGTCTTTCGTCCATGGCGATCTTCGGGAGAAGAACGTGATGTGGGATTCCGTCAATAACCGAGTCGTGTTGATCGATTTCGATTGGTCAGGAAAGGATGATGCCGCCACATATCCTCCATTTATGAATGCTGAAATCGCATGGCCACCAGGAGCAGAGTGTGGGAAGCCGCTTCGAGTTCAGCATGACGAGTATTGGTTTGAGTCGATAGCTGCCCGATTGACGTGATCTCTTCATGGGATTTTCTTGAGTTCTGATTTCCCCCCGGCAAATATCCTGCCATGCAAACCTTTTCTGAATCCATCTTGCCATAGTATCGGTAACTCTGTTCAATCGCTGCCGTATCCTGTTGTTCCAAAGCTGTGTTGGTAGCATACAACCTTCACCGCAGGACCATTAATAATCAAAACGCAGCGCTCTCAGACCTTAAAAATGTTTCAGTCATACATATGGGATTACCACCCCCTTGCGGAATTCTGACCCGTGTAACCCATTTACTTCCCGGTAATCAGATTTGCTTAGCGACACGAAAATGGAGGAGTTAGCCAGTAATGAAATACTTATACTGAACGTCCTTGCGGTAATTTGCCCGCGAATTTGCTGTGATGGCGACCACTTAACCTTCGCGCAATTCTGCTTAAGTAGTGGGGATCAAGAACGGCGACGTTGATACTGTTCGTCTTCTTTCGAGATCGTTTGAAGAAGATTTATTGCATCGATTTTGACAGAAAACACTCTGTACTATGTAGCAGTTGTGGAGGCTCATTGTAGTTTCCTCATGTGGCCAGAGTGTTTGTCGACAAGAAATCTGCTATTTCCATTCGCACGAGCGACAGTAATTTTGCGAATGTTTTACTGCCAATATCAACAGTTGCTTTTTTTCGTCCTCGTTTGTTTGCTTTCGCGTTTCGCTATAGCTTGCAGCTGCCTCGTGCAAGTACTCCAGAATTCTTGTACGGTTTGTTCGGACGAAAATCTCATCCTGCTCGATTCGTTGGCAAGACAATTGGAAGCAAAAAAAAAAACGATTCGAAATTTCTAGATTTTTTAAAGAAATCGAACATGTAGGAGTGATTGTCATTTCAACGCATTCCGCACTCCATATCGGGGAAAGATGGGAGAGCTGGAGCTGTTCTGCGCCCTGGTCGGTGCGGAAGCGAGCGCGTTTTCCCTCAAAATAGATGCGAAAGTGATGGTGGACGCCTTGAAGAAGGCGATCAAGAAAGAAAAACCCAACGACTTGAAGGATGTCGATGCTGACAGGCTGCAGCTCTACCTGGCAAAGAAACACAATGGTGACGGAGCGTGGCTGACAGAAAATGACGTGAAGAAAGGTTTGAGTAGCATAGCTGGACTGACACTGTTGGATACTGCACGAGCAAATTTACAACGCGTTGGACTGGGTGTTGGACTGGACAAAGTTAGTGAAGAAGATGATGCTGCAGGGAACGGCCCTGTGCACGTTCTTGTGGTCGTTCCGGAGAGCGTTGGCGGGGCTCTGGCGACCATTTCGACCAAGAAGAGAAAGAAGCTTCCGGAAATAAGAAACTCAATTACGCCATCTTCGTTCGCAAAATGTAAGGGAGAACACGGTTGGGTAAGATGGATGAAGACAAGTAACGGTCAGATTGAGTGTCACCGCGTTGAGCGCTCGGACGAAAAAACACCGATTCCGATCGTGCTCTTGAACGAAACGTTCGCAAGGTTTCAGAACAATTGCCAGCAGATCGAGTTCGGCCAGAAAGACTGTGACTTTGTGACTGAGCTGTGCGGTGGTTTGTCCACTCCTTACAACAGCGAAAAAGAATTGGCGGCGAAGGCGCGGGGATTGCTAACTGAATACTTGCTCGCTGACAATCAAGGCGCGACAATTAAACCTGTGACTGTCAATGACTCAATATCCGATGGCTCCTATCATGTTGGAAATACGCTGCTGCTTAACTTGGAATGCAAACTCCAGAAAGGGGACGGTGGCGGGGATCCGACAATGCAAAACGCTGCGTACTACATCAAGAACTTACCAGACGAGATCGACCGTCAATTCCCGTGTTTCTTGGTGGATATTTGTGGACCACTCATGAGTGTGTTTGGAATGGTAAACACGGGCGACGAAGAGGTGATCTGTGAGCCTCTGGTCGTGAGCTTCCCACTACTTTTCTTCGACAACGAGTTGATGATGGTATCATTGGTTCGGATGTGCGCGTCATTGAAGGCTGCTGTAAAAGAGCTGACGGACGAGTGCTACAAGCTCAGCGGAGGCCGTCAAAGAAGTGTGACTTGTGTGTCTCAAGCTGCTCTTGATCGATTGCGATTCCCGTATAAAGATTCTGTTGAAGTCAATGGAGCACGAACGTCATTTACGTATGATCAGGTGGTTCAACGATTTGTTTTCCGGGCGCGTCATGCTGAAACCAACACTCCATGCATCATCAAGTTCTCCAAACGATATGGGAAAGAAGTTCATGAATACTGTTCGAAGGCTGGATTTGCTCCCAAATTGCTGTTCTACGATTCTCTGCCAAACGGTTGGATATTCGTCGTGATGGAAAAACTTACGTTGGTACCCCTTTGTCGCGCCAATAGTGAGACGGTTCATAATCAGCTGCTCACGATCCTAGCCGCTTTAAGAACGAAGTCTTTCGTCCATGGCGATCTTCGGGAGAAGAACGTGATGTGGGATTCCGTCAATAACCGAGTCGTGTTGATCGATTTCGATTGGTCAGGAAAGGATGATGCCGCCACATATCCTCCATTTATGAATGCTGAAATCGCATGGCCACCAGGAGCAGAGTGTGGGAAGCCGCTTCGAGTTCAGCATGACGAGTATTGGTTTGAGTCGATAGCTGCTGGATTGGCGTGATCTCCTTGGTTTGATTCTCACTCAGCAAATCTTCTCCATGTTTCTGGAAGAAGTGAAAACTCGTTCTGAGTCCATCTTGCCCTGAGTTGGCAACACACAGCCTTCACCACAGGGCCATGAATGATCAAATTGATGGTCATCGGCGTTCTCAAGATTTTTAAGTTGAAAAGAAAAAAAAATAGGCCTAAGTATTTTTTTTTTATCCCTCCGGAAAATTGCAGTTACATGAAGTACTTTGTTTTTGTTATCAATACGGCATGGATATGCTCAACAAACAGGCAAATAACAAGCAATGGAACACGTAGTGAACATCCTAGTGGTTCGACAGCAGTGTCTTTGTTGAGGTGAATAGCTCCAGACTAAAGTGCCGTTGGTAGTGGAGGGGGTGGGGGCGGCGATACCACCAAGCATCGTTACGCACTCGAGTGGTAAGGAATTTGCTCGACCAAAGAACAGCGACCTCGATAATGTTCTTGAACCTGTTGTATCGATTGAAGCGGTACAGTGAAGATTTGTTATTTGCAGCAGCGCTAATCCGGTTAATTCCTCCTTGAAGACCAACGAAATCTTCTAAGTAATGGACAAAAGGCATATCTGAATGTTGTCAAGGTATTGTGAAGCCAGAAGGATGGAAGTAGCAGCAAACACGAGAACTTAAAGCGCCATTTTCGTTGCAGCAGGCAGGCACCTTCTCATAAATGAGCTGGACGAACTCACTGTACACGCAATGGCAGCCAACCTTGGAAATCCCCACACAAATCAATATTAGCCGAAGAATCCGTACTACAGCCAGTCGATTTCGCCACACAGCCGTAAGCAAGGCAGTACCTCCACTCCTAAGGCGAGCGTCACGATTGGCTCTATTCACGAGGAATTGATAGTTTGCGAGGAAACTTCATGAAGCTTTTCGTCGTGCAGTATGCTGAATATGCGGTACACTACGAGAAGGAGCATACGCGGATGGCTCATCTCCGAGCTCCCATTCTGCCGCATCGATTCCGTGCTCTATCTCGAGAGTGGTTTCTACGGGGATCAAAATACGGTGGTCGTCCGGACCTAAGTATTCCCACCCGTCTGGGACTTGGAGCTCTGGCAGGAATTTCTCGATATCGCAGGACCATTCAATTCCTCCACTGGTAAACGCTGCCGAACGCATCGTGTCATCAGATAGCGAGACGAATAAACTCCACGAGGCTGATTCATCCCACGGAAGTGAACGGAAGCACGCTTCGTATCTAGCTGGAACATCTCCGTGGAAACGGTTCTACGACTCAAGACCTGAATTTGTCGCTCCACCACCGAGAGACGAACTATAGCCAGCGGAAGCGTGTCACTCCTCACAGAAGATAAATTCACCTTACTCCCATAATTCTGGCGTGAGAAATCGGTTGCCAAAGATGTACATCAAGTACGGGGCCATTTGAGATGGACACATAACCTCAAAGGTCTCAAGCTTGCACACTCGCAACGGGAAGATCCAATCTCTCGGCACTCGGAAATGCTTAATCACTGTCGCGTTCGGCTCTCTTGTCACCTCACTGTCCTCTTCCTCTGCAATGTCCGGACAATGTATGCATCGTTGCCAGACCTCGGACGGCACTGGCCCCATAAGCTTCTCCACAATAACTCCATTCCCCACAACTTCTTCCTCCACTTCTGGTGCAGCTGCAGGCCTGACGTCATCCTTGAACAGCCCCTCAAACTCCTTAAACGCGAAAATGTTGGCATACAACCCGAACTTCGTATCCACAAACCTCGCAGGGACAGCTTCAGATGTATCCCCAGTCTCATAAAGCGAGCTATTGAACACCACCAGCTCATAACCTTCGGGGACCTCCAGTTCCATTTTATTCGTAGTGCGTAGATACTCCAGTCCGGCCATCGTAACCCCCATATCGGCGTTGTAGTCCCACGGCACAAGCTGTCGAGCCCTGTACACCCCTAATAAGGTGCCGCTGTCGATCCAATACACCATATTAGCGTTCTCTAGCATCACTTTGAGAGCGTAAACGAGGTCTTCCAGTGCGTGCAGCCGCTGGTCTGTAGTTACGCACACTCCCGGCTTTACATATCGCGCGTCTCGGTGGGCACTGGAGATGCAGCGACGTAGGGCGTTGGAGGAAGGTAGGCGGTCGCTTAGCAGACCTCCGTCGTGTAGAGGAGCGTAGAACAAGAAAATCCCGAAGAGCAGGAGCTGCGAAGACACAATGAGCGCGAACTTGAGCTCCCGACGTGGTGCCATCCTGCCGACGTGGTCCTTTTTACTTTACATGTATTAATAAAATGAAATTTACTTTTCTTAAAGAAAAAGCGTTTTTAAAGTTGGCAATCAAGTTTTTATAATATCAATACATGTCAGAGTTTTTCTTTTATTGAGCAACTTCACACATTTTTTAAAAAACATAAAACAAGAAAGCTAAAAGAAAAGCATTTTTAGTCAAAAACGACCTCGAGGATTTCTTGTTTTTTTCTAGTCTGCGTCGTCGATTTCTTTTCTTCCAGCTCCAAGAAGGCAATTTCCTTGAAAATGCAGACCTAGCCATCTCGCTACAGAAACTCTCTCTTCCCATTCCAGAATCCGCCGCCACAAGGAAAGATGAAGCTGTTGTGCGCCCTGGTCGGTGCGGAAGCGAGCGCGTTTTCCCTCAAAATAGATGCGAAAGTGATGGTGGACGCCTTGAAGAAGGCGATCAAGAAAGAAAAACCCAACGACTTGAAGGATGTCGATGCTGACAGGCTGCAGCTCTACCTGGCAAAGAAACACAATGGTGACGGAGCGTGGCTGACAGAAAATGACGTGAAGAAAGGTTTGAGTAGCATAGCTGGACTGACACTGTTGGATACTGCACAAGCAACTTTACAACGCGTTAGACTGGGTGTTGGGCTGGACGAAGTTAGTGAAGAAGATGCTGCTGCAGGAAACGGCCCTGTGCACGTGCTTGTGGTCGTTCCGGAGAGCGTTGGAGGGCTCTGGCGACCATTTCGACCAAGAAGAGGAGCTTGCTGAAATAGGAGACTTAACCACTCCATCCTTATTCGCTACATGCAAGGGAGGTGCCAGTTGGGTGAGATGGTTGACGAAACTCGACGGTCAAGTTGAGTGTCATCGCGTCGATCGTTCGGACGATAAATCACCGATTCCGATCGTGCTCTTGAACGAAACCTTCGCAAGGTTTCAGAACGATTGCCAGCACATCGAGTTCGGTCAGAAAGACTGTGACTTTGTGACGGAGTTGTGCGGTGGTTTGTCCACTCCTTACGACAGTAAAGCAGACTTCGCAGAGAAGGCGCGGGAGTTGCTAACAGACTACCTGCTCGTTGACTATCCAAGCGCGATAACTAGTACCGGTATGTTTTCGAGGCGTGTCAAGCTGAACGCAACGTTATCATCAAGTTCTCTAAGCGATACGGGAAAGAAGTCCATGAATATTGTTCGAAGGCCGGATTTGCTCCTGAATTGCTGTTCTACGAACCTTTACCAAATGGTTGGGTATTCGTCGTGATGGAAGAACTTCAATTGGTACCTCTTCGTCAGGCGAATGCTGGTGGCACAGTTCGGGACCAACTGCTCAAGATCCAAAACGCGTTAAAAGATGCGTCTTTCGTCCATGGCGATCTCCGGGAGAACAATGTGATGTGGGATTCCGTCAAGAACCGAGTCGTCTTGATCGATTTCGATTGGTCAGGAAAGGATGGTGTCGCCACATATCCTTCATTCATGAACTCTGAAATCCCATGGCCATCAGGAGCAGAGTGTGGGAAGCCGCTTCGAGTTGCACATGACGCGTATTGGCTTGAGTCGATAGTTGCTCGACTGGTGTGATCTCTGGTGTTTTGATTGTCAATTTGGTTTTGGTGTTTTCTTTTGATCCGTTCATGCTTTTGGAAGACTGAATGAACTCCCATACTAAACCATCTTGCCACCCTGCCCCACCTGGTAGTTCTGAAGTTGTGTCCGTAGCACGCAACCTTCCTCGGAATTTTTGATGAACTCATTACGTTTTTTTACAGTAAGAAGTGGATACGCTTGACGTACATGCAAATGACAGCCGATAAGGTAGCAATTGAATACGTACAGTAGACTGATCGGCGAGTTTGCTGTGGTGAGTCGATGATGCATCCATCGCTGCGCAAAGAAATTCTGTCCAAGTGGTGTCGACCACGACGTTGTTAGATGTACTGTTCGTCCTCTTTCTTGATCCTGTTGGACGACGGTGATGATTTGTTATTTGCAGCACCCGTCATCGGTTGAAGTCCTGCTCGAAACATCGCTCGGCCAATTGCTCCAGTGAAATCCCTTCATATCTGAATTTTGTCAAGTTTTCATTGATGACAGAGAAAGCTATGCGGAGAAGCCAGTCGAGTTTTTTACGAACGACACTATTGTAAGTTGGAGGTTTCCACGGATGCTCCTTTTTCATCGGAATCAATTCTCAGGCGCCCAGAGCGTTTGTCAATAACCGAGACAAGAAATCTGCTACTTCATCGTGTCCATTCGCACGAGCGACAGTGGCGAGGACCTTATCACCGTCACTGTCAGCAGCTCTCTTGTCGACTAAAAGAGTCACGATATCGAGAAATCCATTGTTGCAAGCGATCTGAAGAGCAGTGAAGCCATTTTCCGCTTTGTGGCTGATGTTCGCTCCGTCCCCAACAAGTACACTAACAACTTCTGCGTTTCCTTCCGTGGCAGCACTCACGAGAGCTGTTCGACCCTTGATATCAGAAAGTTCAAGAGATCCACCCCACTTCAGTAACAGCCGAACCATATCGGCATGACCACTTGCTGCAGCAATTAGCAGTGGACTTCTCCCTTTTCTATCGACTGAATCAACCAGAGCTCCACTGTGAAGAAGAAGTCGAGCACTCTCGACATGTCCCTGAGCACTCGCAAGATGGAGGGCAGTACTTCCGCCTGGCAGTTGCTGGTCGACATTTGCCTCATTCTTCAATAGTATTGACACCAAATCTGTACACCCTTCAGCTGCAGCATACAGCAACGCAGTCCATCCTTTGCTGTTCGCCACGTTAATATCCGAATGTTTCTCCACTAACAGCTCCAATACTGCAGTGTTTCCATTAGCAGCAGCAGTTGTAAGTGGGGTATCCCCTTCTTCGTCTGGTAAGTCAACAGATGCTCCACAGTCCAAGAGAAGCCGAACAACGTCCATGTAGCCATTTTCACTGGCGATAAAGAGAGCGGTAGCTCCGTTTGGTCTCCTTAAGTCGACACTTGCCCCCTTTTCCAAAAGAACCGAAACCACATCAGCATGTCCTTCTACTGCTGCACTCATTAACCCTGTCCAGCCTTCGTGGTTGAAAACGTCAATAGACGCTCCGTTCTCCACCAACAATTTCACTATGGCGGCATGACCCGTCTCAGCCGCACTGATCAACGGAGTGATGCCATCTTGTGCTTGCAGATCGATGGAGGCGCCATTCTCAACGAGTAACTTGACAGTGTCATATTTCCCACCATCACTTGCCATCAGAAGCGCAGTGTCTCCATTCGGGCGTTGGATATCCATACGAGCTCCCCTTTTTAGCAGTACAGAGACGACCTTGTCGTTGTCGTTTACTGCTGCACTCATAAGTGCCGTCCAGCCTTCGTAGTCGGTCAAATCTATCGCTGCACCACGATCGACCAGAATTTCTACAATTTCCGCTTGGTCATTCTGAGCAGCAATTAGCAGAGAACTACACCCCTTCTCGTCAACCAAGTCAACCACTGCATTGTGGTCAAGAAGTAGTTGCAGAGCCTCAATATGCCCATTCTGGCAAGCCATGTGAAGAGCGCTGAAGCCATTCGGGAGCTGTGCGTTGATGTTCGCACCTTTCTGCAGAAGCACCTCGACGACATCAGTGTAGCCATTTTCAGAGGCGCTAATGAGTGGAGTCCAGCCGTCAGCATCCGTCATATTGACATCATTGTTCGGGTTCGTTAGAAGACTTTCGACAGTCTTAAGCTTTCCTTGTTCGCATGCCATTCTCAGCGCAGTATCTCCATTCCGATGCTTCTGGTCCACTTCATCACTGGTTTTTGAGAAAAACGCAGGTTCATGGGCGGAAGTAGCAGCAAATACGAGATCTAAAAGCGACATCTTCGTTGCAGCAGGCACTTTCTCGTAAATGAGTTGGACGAGCTCACTGTAGCCACTGAAATACGCCACACGCAATGGTGGCCAACCTTGGAAATCCCCGCACAAATCAATATTAGCCCCGCTATCGAGAAGAATCCGAACTACGGCCAGTCGATTTCGCCACACAGCAGTAACCAAGGCAGTACCTCCACTCCTAAGGCGAGCGTCGAGGTTAGCGCCTCTATTTACGAGGAATTGCACAACTTCAGCATACCCTAGTTGCGCGGCAGTCAGAAGAGGAGTGTAGCCATCTTTGTCGGGAAGTTCAATATCTGCTCCATGGTTCACAAGGGCAACAACCACGTCCAAATGTCCATATTCACACGCAATATTCAACGCTGTCGCTCCAGTCGAAAGCTGCAGGTTAATTGCACTGTTGACGCATTTGTTACTGAGTAATTTCTTCACCACAATCATGTGCCCTTGCTCAGCAGCTTTCATCAATGACGTCCAGCCTTTGCTGTTCGTTGATTCAATTGACACACCACTTTCCAGAAGAAACGCCACAATATCAGCGTGCCCTTTAGCTGCTGCTACAAGTAGTGGAGTCTCTCCATCCTCATTATCCGAATCAACTGGTGCTCCACTAGCGATCAGAAGATTCGCGACGTCAAGTCTGCCGTTTGCACACGCCACAATGAGATCGTCGAATGGACTTAGCTGCTGCTCTTCACTAGCAGCTCCCCTTTCAAGCAAGATGGCCACAATACCGGTGTAGCCATTTTCAGAGGCCTTCGTCAGCGCACTCCAGCCGTCTTTGTCCATCAAATCTATCGACGCCCCATTATCTACCAGAAACCTCACCACCGCTTCGTATCCATGTTCAGCTGCTTGTAGAAGAGGCGTAGATCCAACCGTATTCACGCAATCTATCCAAGCACCACGGAATACGAGGACCCGCACAGCAACAATAGCTCCCTTGGCGCTTGCGATGAGCAGAGGAGTACTTCCGTTCTGTCCATGCTTGTCAATATTAGCTCCATTCTCCAATAATGTAGCCATCACGACATCGTAGTTCCCACTCGCAGCATACATGAGAGCACTCCAGCCGTAGTTATTGAGTACATCTAAGGGAGCTCCTCGTTTGGTCAGCAGCTTGACTGTTTCCACGTGGCCGTTTGAAGCCGCCACAATCAGAGGAGTATTGCCCACTTCGTCAGCAATGTCAAATGATGCACCGTACTTGAGAAGTTGACTCGCCACTTTGTGTTGTCCGTTCTCACTCGCAATGAAAAGAGCCGTTGCCCCATTCGGACGTTGTTTGTCAATGTCTCCTCCATGTTGAAAACGCGACGAAATGATCTTCGCAGTGTAAGTGAATTTCTTCGCAGAAGCGCTCATAAGTGCAGTCCAGCCGTCTCGATTGGCCAAGTCAATTGACGCGCCGCTATCCAGCAGTGTTCGTACTACAACGTCGTTCCCATTGTTGGCCGCTGCGATTAACGGGGTATCACCAACTTCGTCTACTGAATCAATAGCAGCGCCGTGTTTCAAGAGCAATTCAACCACCTGAATGTATCCACCTTCGGATGCAAGCAAGAGAGCTGTGACTCCTTTCCGTCCACGTGCATTTACTTCAGCCCCTCTCACCAAAAGAGCCTCCACAGCGTCAACGTGACCTTCCTCCGAAGCTCGAGTGAGTGCGGTCATACCTAAACGATCAGCCGCAGCGATCGAAGCACCCCACGCCACCAGTAATTTCACCACATTGGTGTAGCCATTTCCCGCTGCTCTGATCAGTGCTGTCGTGTCATTTCCATCTGCCAAATCAACTGATGCGCCATTTTGAAGAAGAAGTTCTACAATTTCGCAATTCCCTCTCTCACTTGCAATTAGTAGAGCTGTTTCTCCATTTTCTCGCTTCTTGTCGACACTTGCTTTCCTTTTCAAAAGAACCGCGACAACTTTGCTGCGATTCTCCATTGATGCAGCCATCAGTGCAGCGTATCCATCGTTATTCATCACATCGACGGAAGCTCCATTTCGAAGCAGAAGCTTCACAACAGCTTCGTATCCATTTCTGCTGGTAACAATCAGTGCGTTGTCGCCTTTTTCATCCACGAAATCCACCTTTGCCCCAGATTTCAGAAGAGTTTTAACCACATCCGTGTGTCCTTTTCCACTGGCAAGAATTAACGCAGTGTCTCCATTTGGTCCGGAATAATTCACAGCTGCCCCATTACGAAGAAGCACCTGCACAACCTCATTGTGACCCATGTCCGACGCTCGTAGCAATGCACTCCAGCCTTCTCCATCAATTAAATTAATTGACGCGTCATTTTCCAATAAGAAAGAAATCACCTTGATGTAGCCATTCTCCGCTGCAATAATTATTGGGATCTCTCCGTCCTTGTTGGCTACATTGACGTCAGCACCGCACTCAACCAAGTCCTTGACGACATCCAGATGACCTTCGGCACTAGCAACGTGTAGAGACGTTATTTGAGGTGACAGATCTCTGGCTGTGACTTGTTGCTTTCGTTTCGTGTCGTGGCGAGGCTTCCGGAGTCTTTTCGGCGACGCTCTCGCTTTGCGTGTCATTCTCAAGTGAAGATGGATACACTGTTCGAAATTATTGTGAAATATTCATTTTGCACAACCATAATTGCATAATCAAAAAATACATCCGACCAATCATTCCGCAATCGATGAGTGAGTCCAATGGTGTCGACATGGACGCCGAGTTGGCGCAGCTTCTGCGCGAGCAGGAGCAGTTCCTGAGCCAGAAGAAGAAACCTGCAGCTAAAGTGTCTCGTCGTGGTGCTGCTCCCAAAGTTTCGGCTTCAAAAGACTCGGAATCGACTCCAGACGAAGGTCCGCAGGTTCTCAAGGGTGTAGTGGAGCGTCAGGTGACGCCTGTGGGCCAGCAGAGCTTTGTATTCACCCCCAAACCCTCTGGGTTCCCTGCAGTCAAGCGACGTGGCCCTGGCCAAAGTCTTTTCGGTCGTAGACGCCGCGAGGAGAAGATCGCAACTGCTAAACAACAGGAGCAGGAACAGGAGAAGCACTTGGACCAGGAGAGCAAGGATATTGATGCTGCCAATAAGGCCAAGTTGCAGGAAATGAGTCTTCAAGAGATCCTGGAGGCACAGCAGGAGCTACTGAAGACATTAGACCCGAAACTTATTGAGAAACTGACGAACAGGAGGAAAAATGGCAGGAGAGAGGAGAAAAAGAAGGAGAAAAGTGTTATTACCGCTCCTGCTAGACAAGCTACGAAGGTGGTGGTGGGTCAGTCAGTGGTGAAGCATGAAGAGGAGGAGAAGGAGCAATTGCAGAAGGAAGAGATGATCAAGAGTTTAGCGGCGGTAAAGACCGAGGAGGAACTCCTGGAACAAGCCAAGCTGCTACCAGCGGAGGAACGAGCGAAATTGGATTGGACTCAGAGCACTGAGAAGAAGGATGGTAAACCAGCTCAGCACAAGAAGATTGCTCGTCCCGTGGCGGAAGACGCGACACTGGAACGATTTGATCTCGACGGTAAATTACTGGAAGCGACGGATGCAGAGCTGCCAGCGCACTCGGGACTGTTCCACCACGGTGACGACCCTGACGCGGCAGGATACACACTTCCAGAGCTTCTGCATCTTGCGCGCAGTTCTGTTGCTAGCCAACGAGCGATGGCGCTGAATGTTGTGGCAAAGATTTTGCACAACCGTCAGCTGCAGGAGCGTGCGGGTCTTGATGTTACACCAAGAGTTCTACCGCGTGATATGGCAATGACGCTGAGAATTGTCCTGGATGACCAGAACTACACGGCTCTGGGTGGTGGCGTTTCAGCACTTCACGCATTCATTGTACCTGTGGAAGTTGAGGACTCCTCCGCTGGTACAGATTACTTGTGGGAGCTGAAGCACGGTAATGTAGTGCTACCTCCCAGAGTACACCTGCATCGGAAGGGAGCGAATACGCAGAACAAGGCCGACACCTACGTGGCGGAAGAAGTGGTGTACATTGACACGACTGAGGCCGATGATGGAAGCAGCATTAGCGATGAAGATTTGGCGGCGTTAGACCCTGTACAGGCACTACTGAACATGGATCTGGGCACGCGACTGCGGTATATTCTCGAGACTATCCAGCTGCCTGACCAAAACGCAACGGAAAAGATGCTGGAGATTCTAATTGCTGTTGCCCGTCACTCACCACGTGCTGCTCATGAGATCAGCTCGAACACGAGACTTCTCAAACTCCTGCAGAAGCAGTACATCGAGAACGAGCAGGTGCTGACGTTCCAAGAGGATAATACCCGGTCTCTGCAGCTCTCGCTCAAGGCCCTGGAGCTTGTACGTGCACTATGTCAAGGCCAGCGTAGTGTGGCTTCGGCTCTTATCGCGAGTGGCCTTATCCAGAGCACAAAGGGCTTCTTGGCTTTGAAAGAAGTCCCATCTGGCGACGTCGATCATCAAGCTGCTGTGCTTTTCGGGAAGATGCAAGTCGAAAGTCTTCGAATCTGGCGTATTCTACTGGGATATGGTCTCGACTTCCACTGCTTCGCGTACCTGTTTCCTGCTCTTTCGGGCTACACGCAGAACGCCACAAGCGCTTCAACTGAACGTAACTCGGCGCTTTTTGCTGCGCTGGAAGCTTTTTGTGGCCTGGGATCTGTACACGAGGCGCAACATTATTTCAACCAGTTGGGCTTCTTCCTGGACGCAGCGAAGGATGAAGTTGTACGGAGTATCAGCTCGTTATTAGCCACACCGGGCGCGAGTGATGCCAAGACTGTGCTGCTTGTCTCCTCTGCACTACGATTTCTCGCTGCTGCTAGCGCTCATGCTACGAAATACAACCTGGAGACTGCCAGTCTGGTAGAAGTGTTGAATCTGGTGCAGTCTCACGAGGTAACGCGGAGCTTACTGCCTCTGTTGAATGATACAGAAGCCAAGCGAGATCTACTTCTCGCTATTGTTCGCTTCCACCAGCTAATTGTGAAAAACAACTTGCTGCCTGATGATATGGACGACGAGGAGGTGGCGCAATTTTTTTCCCGTGAAGTCAAGACGCCGTTGCGTACTGCTGCGACTTGTGCGATCGATTCATCTTCTACCAAGTTCAGCTCCAGTTTGGTCCAAGCGTGCGAGCTTACTATTCTTTTGGGCGACTTAATTGCTGCTGGACAGAGTGACGTTGCACACTTCCACGCGGATTTCGTGCAGGACGTGTATCACCAGGCGTTGATCCTCGTGGAGCGTCTTGGAGCCGGTGGAGAATACCTGACTGCGCGGTTGTTCGCCGGTGTGTTGTTCCATCAAAGTACACTGCAGTTGCTTGGCGTATTTAGCGAGGAAGCTGACGCGACGAGAATGAGCCGAGTGCTGACGCCCATCTACCAGGCTCTGGTGAATGCCACGCACGAACAAGAAGCGCACTCAGCGCAGGTTTTCACTGGCGTTTCGAGTACGAACAAGTTCTCGTATCATTTACGTCTCCCCCAAGAGGAACAGAACTACATCCCTAGCAACTTGCCGTTGCCGAGCTTCTGGATGGTCTCTCCTCTGTCCCGCATTGAGTACCGCAGCGCTGGGGAGGCTGAAGTGGACCCGACACGTGCTCAAAGTGAAGAGATGAAGCTGATCGTGAGCGCCACGTGCCGTTTTGTGTTTGAGTTCGAGCGACTGGCACCTTCGATGGCGTCAATCCCTTCCATTGCTGAACTGCGACCGGAGGACAAGCTCTTCCACTTGGCCCACGTGTTTTTCGCCGGTAGTGACGTGCTTTTCGATGATCACGTGGATGCGGCACTGCGGCAACTGCTTCCTACGCTTGCCAAGCCGATTCTTCGTTCACCAGCTGACTCGCGACTGCTGTACGAAGGGATTTCACGGAACCTCAAGCGTATCCAGCGTCTTGAGTCTGGAGAAGAGGCCGAACCTCCTGTTAATTCATCGGTGTCTTTTTCGTCTGATGAGCAGCAAGTACTGACGTTCGTGGAGAAACTATTGGCCGAGTTCACTTCGTCGTCTTTCGGTAACTCGCACTTTGCTCATTGCGTGACGTTGCTGTTGTCTCGCGATTTCCCTCTGGAGCTGCGTAAGTTCGTGTGGAAGGAGCTCCAGGAGTCCCATCTGCTTCACACCCTCGCGTCTTTCGAAGTTGCAAGCCCAGAGCTATTCAAGCGATGCACCCGAGGCGGCACAGCACCTGACGCCAAGCTTCTGGAGTCCATGCAGCAGGCAGTTTGCAAGCAGCAAGTTTCACCTACTCGCGGCTCTTTTGCCTACACTCTCGCAGTCCATCATCTCGTGGTTTATCTGTTCGAAGGCGACGCCAGTACTCTGAGCTTCGCGCGCCAACATTTTGCGCAGACTCTCGCTACGGAGGCATCTACAGCACTTTGGAGCCACCTTTTGAGTTACGACAGAAGCAGCGCGTCATCGCTTACAGAAGAACGTGGAGCTGTGCGACCTGAGCGTGTGGTCAAACTGCGTACACAAGCTGCTTTCTCTTCAGACCAGCTTTTAGCTTTTGATGCTACTGTGTCTTTGCTTGAAAGCTCGAACTAAGCTGAATAGAAGAAGACAAAACTATTTTTCTTAAACTGGCGAAGGTGTAATCCTCCTTTTCTTCTTCTCAGGAGCAGCCGGGGCCTTAGCCACCACCTTCGTGTATTTGAAGTAGAGCAGAGGACGCACAGTTTCTTCGCTCGTGTTGGCCAGCCCTCGGCATCACACGCGGTAGTACATAACAAAAGGAGTCCCCGCTTCGACACAGGGCAGATCTCCGTCCCACGAGCTTCACTCAATGTGATTCGACCCAGGCCTAGCAAAGAACAATCAGTTTGAGCTCCTAGACGTTTTCGAGAAATGTCAACATAGGAGTGATGTAATTAGCTAAGATAATGTGCAGGTGGGTTTTTTTCTCCCTCATTCGACAATTCGCGAGCAAGCAATGAAGTCGTTTGCGTGTTTGGTGATCGGAGACGGGGGCGTCTTCGGTGTGGTCATTGATGGTCTTAAGAAAGTTTGGCTCCTGAAGAAGGAGAAGAGGATGTACAACCTCCCTGCGGACCAACTAACACTGTACATCGCGAAGAAAGACGGCAAATTGGCTCAAGTTGAACGACCCTGATGTCCAGCGGTTGGGGAATGGTGAAAACCCGCCCGGCATCGCAGCGTTGATGTACGATACCTCCAAGATGACACCGACATTTCGTATTGGAAACGCTGCATTTGGCTTTCCAGACGGAAGGCGACGCGGGCGAAGACGAAATTCACGTTCTTGTCGACGTTCCGAAGAACGTTGGGACAGGTCCCCAGCATGAGCGTACGTTGTTGCACTGTTGCTAGTATGGTACTTGCTGCACTGATGGTTGACTGTGACAGGAAAAGCTAGAAAATTTGCATTCTGGTGCACCGTCGCCAGTTTGTTATGGTTGGCTGTGTCTCTCTTGTCTATTTACCTTAGTGGAGAGTGCCTCATCGTTCAAGAAGTCGCCTCGAGACGTCGAAGATATTCGGATGCTCCACTGCGATTCTCCTGCACGCATCTCCGTCCTTATTGGCAGTTTTGGTGACGTGGAAATGGTACGGGGAAACAAGACGTGAGGAAGAGCAGTGTGAGGAAGAGCAGATCCGCTTACAAGTTGGCTATGGGTCAATCTCTTAAGGAAGTTTTTTTTTGTTTTGAATAAATCACATCATGGCTTCAAAATGGCGTGGTATCAAAGCTTCTCATAGTCGACAGTGCTAAAGCAGGATTCGGATGAAATGGTAGGTACAGACATGTCGACAAAAGAAAATGTCACCGATGTTACAATGGGAAAGTTGCGTCCACCCAGCTTTTCAACTCGTTATATGATACCGACTGACGAACCGGTGAGAGGTAAGAAGACCACGGGCAAGTTCGTGATTGGATTGCATCGTGACGGCTGATTGATGGGGCACGCAGTCCCAACTCTGATTGATTGGGATGAAGGCATTTTTTTTTGTGTACCCACGGAAATTTTCCTCATTCCAGAAATCGCCGACTGGAAGGAAGATGTTGAAACTTTTCTGTGCGATCGTCGGCACAACGAGAGGCGTGTTCGCCGTCAAAATCGACGAGGGTGAGTCTGTGAATGAATTGAAGCAAGCGATCAAGACGCAGAGCGACGGGTTAATCACAGTTCCTTGGCCGATGCTGCAGCTTTTCCTAGCGAAGAAGGGCGACGAGTGGCTGCGGTCGAAGGACGCTCTTTTTCGCCAAATGCAGAAAGGGGAGTGCCTGAGGAGTTGAAGAGTTTCTACATGAAGGAGGAATTGGACGATCCGATGACCAAGATCAGTACGATATTCCCCAGCGATATCCCCGATGGGTCGATGCACGTGCTGGTGGTAGTTCCTGTGGCACTTGAGAACAAAAGGAAGAGGAAAAGAATGGAAGACACCACTGACGCCTGGATAAAGGCTATCAAGGATGAACACATTACAGCGCTACCGTCGACTCGTGAAGATTTACAAAAGCACCTGCACCGCAAACTTCACGTTAAGGTCCCCATCAACAAAAGATTGTACCAGATTGCTGCCGCAAAGAGCACAACAGGAGGGTTATCAAGCATTTTGGACAAACTGTTCGAGACAGAACCACGTGAATCACTTTCAGATATTACTGCGATCATCTTGGTGGATGTGATTGATCCCCTCGGATCCGGCTCCGACTCCGCTAATGAAGCAACGTATCATTACTTGTGGGATTCCCTCATTGCGACGCTGCTGAGGCGTGTGGCGAACGGGAAGTTTCGTCGCACCACGAATGCCTCAGTTTCTTCTGGCCTCTATCGTCCAGATTTGTGCTTCTATTGCAACAACAGCAACACGTGCGTGTTTCGCGGGGAAGAAGAAGCAAGTGGCGAGTTGCAAGTGCCGATTACAGAACTGCACAAGAAACTAACGTGGAAATATGACGATGCGCCATACATTCTTGGCTACGCTGCTGTCGGACTGACAGTCTGCTTGGTGGCTATTCGGAAAGACGAGAAGACGGAACGTGGTGCAAAAGCGAAATCATCGAACAGTACAATTTGGGTGATCTCCACGGCCGACTGTCGCTGTTTCTTGCCTTGCTCAACCTTTCGACTCTTTTCCGACCAGTTTTGGATCTCATCCAGCCGCTGGATATACCCGAGTACGGCACTATCGAGAGAGGCAATGGTGTGCAGATTTCATACGCTGAAGATGGTGTAATAAAGACTTATCCCTCGAGCATGCCGAGTGACGACATAATTCGCAATTTGCGGGAATTGCATCATCAAATGAAAGAGCACTCAGTCCCGAACGTTGTGGAGCTAAAGGCATCCAACAAGAATGAGAAAAACGTGACGCTCGCTCCTGTTGGTCGACTTTCCCCGCCTGAAAACGTCCACCAGCTCCTGATGGCCTTGCGCGACATTCTCAAAGCGCTAGTGGCACTGCACGCAATCAACTTGATGCATCGAGACTTGCGGTGGGAAAATGTGCTGAAGTACCGAGGCGATGGCGACGAGTGGTTTCTTATTGACTTTGACGAGGGAGCATCATCGCCGGCTGCGAACGTGACTCATTTGAATGTGGAATCGCATGCTCCCGAGTTACTATTATCTCCAACCCACACAGTCAAAGTTGACATTTGGAGCGTTGGCTTCCTTTTGATGACAGCACACTTTCAAGATCTCCCGCCTGAACTGGAAAGGATGAAAGTGCAGTGTTTGCGGAAACGTCCGTCAAGCAGACCCACGGCTAAACCACTCCTCGAACGCATCGAATCGCTGAAACATGAACAAAGTTGATCGGTTTTTAAAGCGTGCGTGAGGCTGTGTGAGCAGGATTCTACAGTGTACGTTTCGCCAATGAAGACGTTCAACCCGAAGCTTAAGAACAGGAGGAAAAGTGACGAGAAAGACAAGAAGAAGAAGAAAACTCGCGACGAAGGTGGTTGTGACGCGATCAGTGTTGAGGCCTGAGGAAGAGGAGAAGAAGGAGCAGCAGCAGAAGGAGATGATCACTTTTTGCGCAGACTCGCTACGGAGGCATCTACAGCACTTTGGAGCCACCTTTTGAGTTACGACAGAAGCAGCACGTCATCTCTTACAGAAGAACGTGGAGCTGTGCGACCTGAGCGTGTGGTCAAACTGCGTACGCAAGCTGCTTTTTCGTCAGACCAGCTACTAGCTGTTGATGCTTCCAACTAAGCTGAATAGAAGAAGAAAATACTATTTTTCTTAAACCAACATTGGTGTGATTCTCCTTTTCTTCTTCTCTGGAGAAGCCGGAGCCTTAGCCACCACCTTCGTGTATTTGAAGTAGAGCAGAGGACGCACAGTTTCTTCGCTCGTGTTGGCCAGACCTCGGTGCCACACGCGGTAGTCCATGACAATTGGCGTCCCCGCTTCGACACAGGCCGTGACACTTAGCAGATCTTGATAGCCTTCAAACGCCGTTCCACGAGCTCCATTGTCATGAATGTGCGACTTTAACTTCATTTCAGTGCCTCCAGTCTCGTCCGTAATGACTACCAACGGTACAAACACATTGAGTCGATCCACTGCAGTCAGCAAAAGCAGATAATTAGTGAAAATCCGTATCCTAAAAAACATTTTTTTTCTAATTCCTTACCTGGTTCCTGAACTTGTTGATTGCGGTGAACTCCATCGAGATGCCAGTTCTGATCAGCATCCCCCGGTCTTGAGAGTACACAGCCAATGTACTCGAGCTGATATTCATCTGAAGCGAAGACCTCCTTGAGTACAGGCTGCCAAGAATCAGCTATGACCTCGAGTTGCTTCATATCCACCGAGTGCACAGTCTCCACTGTGTGTGACGTCAAGGGAATCGTCTGAAAGGCCGAAGTGCTCAATTGCATGTCGATCCGACCGCCTTCGCGCACGTAGAAGCCCGGGAGACGTTCCGAATGTTCACGAAGCTTCAGGTCGAGCTTCTGGTTGGCAGCTTCGAGCAGGAATTCCTCATAACGGTTAAGAACCTGGTCTTTCAGCAGCTCCACGATCGATGGAGAAGCTCTGCACGTCGGCAACGCTACAAACCCATCAGTATGGACGCTACGCGCCAATTGAACAGCATTCATTGTCTCCGCTAAATCGGATGTGTATACAAATGTATACTAATGTATCGAAACGATTGCAGCTGAAGGTTTTAACGCTGTGTATGAATGTTAGAACAAGCACTTTTTACGAGTCTTTACCCTGCTTTTATCGTTGAGTAAAACCGGCGTACATCAAGCAGGTTTTAGGATAAAAAATGTATTTTAACGCGACTTCCACGGACAAAGGCACTTTTAACGGTGCGATTGAGAACGCACCATGGCCTTCTCGTCGGCGTCTTCCTTGGACGGGTTCGAGATGAAGGAGAAATTGGGTTCCGTGTGACGGTCTTCCTCGTAGTCGTCGGTGGACTCCATGTTTTCGCTCACTTCTCTCGGAGACGGCAAGTACACTAGTTCACTGGAAGATTCGGTCTTCTCCGACTTGTCCGAGTCATTTTGTTGCTCTTCTTCTTGGTTGTTAACACAGACAACAGTACGAGCTTCCGACACAGCGCCAACTTCCTTCTGGTTGGCAAGATACGCTTTGAGATCCACGCCGAGGAACTTGCCCAGCGCAGCGACGTACATTCTCTTGCTGCGTTGGCAAGCAGGCCACGTCGTGGCAATTCGCACGCAGTAGTCAAGGAAAGTCTCGAGCATTTGAGATCGCTCTTGCACGTCTTGAAGACTCGGTGGGAACAGCGTGCGACGCGGGAACTTGACACTTGCGAGCTGGTTGTAGGTCGATTCGCACTCGACGCACTGGATGCAGCGAGGACGAGTGAGCAGTTCAACCAGCTCTGCACCAGCTGAAATCGACGGCTCATCTTCGAGACCGGTCAACGTGCTTTTGCGAGACTGCAGGCGTCCGCGACAGGTTTTGAGGATTTCGAGCAAGTGCTTACGAAGCAGGAAGAAGCTCTGGAATCTCTGGATGCAGCGGCCGCGAAGCTCCAGCTCAGCGACTGCGATGTCCATCGTGTAGCGCACATGCTTGGACTCAGTGGGGCCGCGAACGACGTAGAGGCCTGCAAACTGCACCATCTTGTCCTGGCCGTTCAGATAATGACTCTCAGGCATGCAACCGCCCAACACGGCGGCCGACGCGCTGATCTCGCGACTTCGGGCGACTTTCTGCGCAACGGCTTGCTCGAGTTGCGTGGTTGTCGTCGAGTCCGGCTCCTGTTCACTTGGGTTCGAACTGAGTGCAACCGTCGTGGCGGTGCTCAGCGGTTGAATGGTGTCCACGACAACCGGCATGGTACGGGACGTGTGTTGACCGTTGCGAATAAGGGAATGCCCGCAAGTTGCTGGTTGATTGAGACCGCACGACTAGGGAGAACTATTTCAGTGGAACTACGTAGGATAAGCTCCAATTGTGGTGTGGTGCTAACTCGGCAGAGGCAGGACGCTCCGATGCCTTTCCACAGAGAATGCACCACGCACGTTTTCCTTCCTGTCGTCCAGCTGGACGTTGCAAGTGACAAGCGGCGAATGACCAGCTCACGACGAGCGGCATAGAGCCGTCAATGGAAAAAAGCTCTCGACGCTTGTTCGAGGCATCTGGGCTCAAGTCCACCAGGGTAGAAACTCCCTAACGTTGCAGTTTTTCCTTCACTTCTACATGAGCTGCAGCAGTTGGTTGACGTCTCTTCGCGGACAAAATGGTCAGATCTCGCAAACCGCCCTCGATCTCCGTCGACAACACTGAGCTATTGGAATCGTGACTTGATGTATGAATGTTGTTTGGAAATGTCGGTCGTCGTAGCGACGATGATCTCAACGTGATAACCGTGCGCAAAACGTAGCCATGTTGAAAGAGCAAAAGTGTAGGTTGCAGTTTGAAACGGTGCAGTCTGAAGTTGTGCGATATACAAACCTGATACTGTACGTTGCCGCTCGTTTTATCATGAAGGACACGAACAACAGAAAAGGCAAACACAAAAATATATATGCATAGTGGCTAGCTACCCCCGTCTTGTCTGGTTCATATGATACACGCGCCACCAAGAGCGAGTTCGCAACGTGCTCCTCAACACGTCACAAACTCCTCTTCTCCCCCCCGATTTCCTCTCTTCGCTGCTTCACCGGTTGCTGCATTGCCAACCAGCTAGCAGTCCCTCGAACAGACTTGGCCAGTGTCCATCGCCACGAAAACAGTCAGCTGACCAAGTAATGTGATCCAGCATCGAGGTCTCTCGTGCCAAGAGATCCTTGCCAATGTGGAAGAAAATATCTGCAGTGTGTCTTGTCCGCTTCAGACTCCCAAAAAGTCCATGGCAGAAGAAAGCGCCTGCCGCGTGCGAACTGTCGCCGGCTTGGCGTCTTTCGGGTTTACGGTCGGATCCAGGAAAGCGTTGGCCGCGTTCTGCTGTGCGCGCTGCGAGTCCGACTGCAGACTGCGCACAATGACAGCTTCATGTTTGCGCTTTTCACTTTCCTCACGACGGACTTGTTTCTCGATGTCATATTTCTTCTGGTGCATGCGGTAGAGCTCCTTCTCAGCGCGACGCAGTCTCTCCTCAGCCATAGAGCGACGACGGGTCTCCTCCTCAAAGCGCGCTTCCCAGGACTTGAGTTGTTCCTGCAGCGCCGCCTTCTCCTGTTGCCATCGTCTGTCATATAAAAAATCATATCCCAATATGAGTTCCATATGACCATTTGATTTTCACCTAAAGCGACAGGGGGGTATATTGGCAAAGTGGGCAAACTTACTTTTCGTCCTCAGCCTTTTGCGCGTCGAGTGTGATACGATCCAGCGCCTCTTGCTCGAGACGACGCTCGAGGTCTTCATTAACGTACTCGAGGTCATTCTGGCGCCGCGCCTGCGCCTCCACGAAGCGCTTGGCGTCCGCCAGTTCGTTCTGCAGCCGCTGTACCAGCTGGCTGTCGTTGCGGTGCTCGCGCTCGAAGAGCGGCACGCTGTCCATGTCTGTGCGCGGGCCAAACGAATTCCCCCAGTTGCCAGCACCCGGGGCCTGTGTGCCTAACATCGGTCAGCCTAGCGTCCTCCTGTCCTCGTGCCAATTGCCGACTGGCCGGAATTAGTTTTTTTGCGGTGGAATTGAAGGAAGGCAGGGGGTCTCGCGAAGGAAGTTTCAGTATGGGGCTAAGGGTTGTTGACAGATCGTAAGTGTCAGGTATAGTGAAACCAAGTGTAACGCATTCTGGTGCAGGTTGCCGTGCAGAGCCAAAGCAGCCATCGTTGCAAACCCTTTTGAAGCACCTGCGGCATGATTCCAGTGTCAAGTTGCACTGCACGCTGCGACAGCAATGGCATTGGTACATACATGTAGACTCTACTGTAGAGACACCTGGCCAAATCCAGCGGGAGTTCTCTGGATGTCTTGTTCTCTTCAGTACGGTCGCGTGAAAATTACACCATTTGCCACTTTATTATTCGGGCTGAAGTGGTGACAGGTGGACTTTGCAGCTTTCTTTCTATACCTGAGTCTCATCGTCTGAGTCTTACCGTGATGACGAATGTGTCATCGCCCCAGCGCGAGTTGCATTGGGCTGACACCTTTGGAACGGAAGTTTAGACGGCAACAAGAACGAAAAGGTTCTTCAACGTCATGGCAAATCGCCCAAAGATTCGCTGCGACGCTATGATGGGGAGCACATGCAGCCATTTGAATTCCAGCGCGAACGTTCCGACATGTTGCAGCGTTACTGTTCCTGCTCGCCTAAACTGCCGTGGAAAAGCTACAACTTCTCAACACTATGTCAGTGTACGGAGCAACAAGATGGTCTCAGTTACCAACTGGAAAGTTAACCAGCTTAATTTTGCATTCTGGACGTTGGCAACCGCTTGTCTGTACTGGAGACGCTGCCGAACATCGTGTCAGCCGATATAACGCCCTGCCCAGCACAATGCAACGTCAGACAAGGACTGCTACTACTGACAATAGAACCAGACACACGTACCATCGGAGCATACCGCACACCATCAAAAGTGCGACCATGAGAGCGTACAGCTGCCATCAACGCCCTGCTTGCATCTTGCTCTTGCGCAGCTTGGTCACCCACGGACAGCGTCCGTATCTTCTTGAAGAGCATACGCAGGAGCGTAATGGCAACGCACACAGCAGCAATCAAGTCTTGCCAAAAACCTTCGCACTCGTACGTGAACCACGAACATTCTTCACATGATGAAGCTCCCGACGGAGCGTCAGTGCCTACCGGACATGGTTGACAAAGCTCCAGTCCTTCCTTGGGTGAAAAAGTCCCTCGAGGGCAACGCTCGCATATCAAAGAGCCACTTGTCGACGAATATGACCCAGTGGAGCACGGTAAGCACGTTCGCTCGCTTTCACCTGAGCTTGAGAAAAAAGTTCCTGGATCACACGGCACAGCGCGAGTCGACTTGAACTGCGGTTCAATCATCGAAATGTTCATCATGCTAAAAGATAATGCTCCAGCGAACAGATTTGCACGGTCGAACTGACGCACCAACGTATCTCGAAGCGAACTTGACATCACCAGATTTCGTAACTTCTCGACATCGTTTTCATCATCAGAGTTTGATCTACCAAGTGTGTTTAGTAAATCGCCCAGCGCGCTTTCAGCAGCTTCGGTTGCTTCATGAATTGCATCTCCAATATCATCTCCCAAGCGACCATCAGTCTTCCTAGAGAACGTAGTCATTTCAACAGCAACAACAATCCGCGTCGCGTAGGTTAACTCGAAATGCTGACTCACTTGTAATACATGCAACGTCCGAGTTGAACCTGAATAGCTTGACAGAGTATCCATCCAGAGCTTCAGTAATACATCCATTGGAGTTGTTTGGCCATTCGTAGTATCAAAGAGATCGTGGTGGTCAACACCGGCCAAGTCCAACGCCAAACAAGGCCACTCCACGTGATCGTACACCTCTCCGGGCTCAGCAAGACTGCATTCAACACCACCAGCCAGAAAACTGAAAGATGATGTTCGACATGGAGTACACCCCGTCGAACCCTTCCTTGAAGCAACAGAGTTCGGCGGGCACAATTCCGCTCGGACAGCTCCTTCAAACTGGACAAATGAACCAGACGAAGCCTCTTCACATGATACTGAACCCTTCCTGGATGCAAAGCTTCCTGTTGGACAAGGTAAACATTCCTGAGAACCCCTGTCTGCTGCAAAAGTCCCAGGTGGGCAAGGCTGACAGCTTCGCGATGTACCATCGTTAAATGTGCCAGCATCGCATTCCAGTCGCGTCGTCGACCCTGTATAACCAGAACCAGGAGCTGCCGCTCCAACACACGCGCGATTGCCAAAGCCATCTGCAACCGCTCCATTCTCGCACGCGCTGCATTCAGTTCGGGCTGCTTCCATTGTGAATGTTCCTGGACTACACAGTATACACGTCTTGGCATCGACGTCGAAGTAACTTCCTGAAGCGCATGGCAAACACTTAGCATGGCCTGGCTGAGGCGCGATATATCCAACAGGACATGCCTTACACCCCACTGACCCAATCACATCTTGGAAAGCACCTTTAGGGCACAACAAGCACTCTGCTTCGGCCTCCGTACTCACAAAGGTGCCCACTTCGCAAGGCGTACATACAGTCGCTCCACTTGAGCTTGAAAATGTTCCAACACCACAAACCGTACAATTTATGGAGCCTTGGTTTGCTGCATACTGTCCTGGATAGCATGGGTCACAGGATGTCGCTCCACTCTCACTTGCGGAGGTCCCAGGAGGACACGGTTCGCACGAACTCGAAGCGCTTTCTTTAGCAAATGTACCAGGGTCACAAAGCTTGCAGTGATCCACGGCCCCACCAAATACATCGGAACTAGTTCCTGCTGGACACGGAAGGCATTTCTGGTTGGTCGTAGCGTTTGAATAATACCCTTCTTGGCATGGGAGACAGATCCCAGCAGCTTGATCCGCAGGTATAAGATGCTGGATGACACCACTTTCATCAGCGTTTCCATGGCTTGAATCATTCACAGTAGCTTTGTTTAGCAGGATGGTGTATCCATTGCCGCAAACACACGTGAGACTGCCCGGTAGAAGCATCGGCGGCATTGGACACGTAAACGCATTTCCACCAAAATCGGCGGGGTCTAGGAGCCTGCACAGGATACGATGAGCCTTGCGAACCATTTCCACGATGATCAACTGGAAGTCGCTTACAATGTAGGTGGAAATTCAGGAAGGATGCCACCGAAGTTGTTGTTGCGAACGTCACTGAATGAAAGAAAAAAGTTAACATTATCGACCCAGGGGAAGCTTCAGTAGCTGGAACTTACAATCGTGTTAATGCTGACTGGTTAGACATCGTTGGGAGGTCTCCAGTAAAAAGATTGTTGGACACGTCGCTGAAAAACATGAACAAAAATCGAAACGGGTTATCATTTACCTGAAAGGCCAAGTTAGGAAACGTACAAAATTGCTAGAACCGAATCTTCACCGGGATCGTGAGGGTCTTCTCGGCCCCATAGTGTGAGGTGTGCTGGAATGCTGCCAGTCAAAAGATTTGTTGATACATCACTACGGGTGCAAGCAATGTCAGTACCTCCTGACGCTTGAGTATCTGGCAAAGTAATCAAGTTCAACTTACAAAATCTCGAGAAACGGATAAATAGGCAGCTGGGGTAGCTCTCCGTGGAATCCGTTGTAGCTGAAATTGCTGGTGGCAGTAAGAATCAGCGTTAGAGCGGCAAAATAAGCCCAAACAGTTTCGCATTCGTACATGATTCGCAGGAATTCGCTCGCAAACACATTCCTTGATAGCTCCAACACAAACTTGTTGTTCGAAAGGTTTCTGTTACAATGCGTCCAAAAGGTTAATGATCATGGCCAAGCACAATTGGAGTACAAGATCTCGCGTACAAGTATTGCAGACGCTTAAAAGCGTTGAAAAATGCAAGTGTAGTCGCTGTGAGGTTGTTGCTGGACAGGTTTCTGCGTTGCACAGTTGAATTACTTACTAACAAGCCGAATCATGTCAAAACGCACACTTACATCAGCTCGAGAGCGTCATTACCAGCAAAAGACGCTAAAATGTCGCCGCTTAGCTGATTGCCTTCTAGGTTCAACAGTCTGAGCATTGTCATATCGCCCAGCCACTCCGGAAATTCTCCGTAAAGCTTGTTTTGAGATAGATTGCTGCAATCAGACAGTCCCAAGCGTCAGTTAATCCAATGCATGGTATTTGTCTTCAAACACAACTCACAGTTGCTCCAGAGACACCATTACGCTCAAATCCAGGCTCGCTAACTCGCAAGTTAATGTCTCGCCTGGAAGATAACTTCGTATACAGCATTAGCATCATTCATCCAATAAACCCTCGAAATTAGGGACTTACATGTGCGTTACCGTGGTTGGATCTGTGAAGGCGTCACAACGAAGTCCTTCCCACGGCCACAAGAACTTGGCATTAGCGTCTTCGTACGTTCTGTTATCATGAAGCACACGCCCAGTACATGGGTGTGTTTTTACGCCAGGTGGACACAATTTGCCTGTGCTGTTCATCGTTTCGAAGAGAAAATCTTCACCACCACCAGTGCACCATGTTCGCATTGCAGCGGACTCCTTTGTACGGCAGTCGCGATATATCTGCATCAACGCGTTCATTTCTTCAACCGCCAACGGAAAAGTCCTATCAACTGGTTCGGTAGAACCTCCATTTGCCACGTCTTTCGCTGCTTGTTCGGCTAATTCTTCCAAGTCGATAAATGGGGACAGCATTTCCATAATCCCATCGCTTCTGCACCAACACGTAAGCACAGCTACCACAAGCATCAGTACCAAAGGCTTCTTTCTGGTCATGATCGTGATGTTCTATCGCCTCGAGCGCTGTACACAAGTAAAATAAGAAGAAAGACTGAATGGGGACGATCCGCCATCCGGTAGAGGACAAGGTTAACGCAGATTGTTGGTATTACCTTGTATCTTGCTGTGAATGTGGTGTAGTCACCTCGGATGATTCGGTCTGTTAAGGTACATGGGAGTGACTTCGAAATATCGGAGCAGAGATGGCCACAGTACTCAATCGCCATTGGGTCGATATCTTGATCAAGCCATCGTTTCTTGCTCAATTGGATACGGAACATCTCAGCCTAGGAATGCTGAATCGGGCTAATCGGCTCTGTCAGCGGTCTGGTATCACGTTTTAGCTGGAAAGGTTTGTCCTCTGGAACGGGGCGCGCGTGGAAAATCATCTCTTTACGGCGCAAACGCTTGATCTCCTCATCCTTCAGCTGGCGCTCCTGCTCTTCTCGTTGCTGACGAAATGCTTCTTCTCGTTCATGGCGCTCTTTCTCAGAAGCCTCGAATGCAGCACGTTCTGCTGCGCGACTTTTAGTTGCTAGCATGGGGGACTCGGTCTGCGTGAGAGGTTTGGTGCTCGGCACAACTTGAGCACTATCAGACTCAAACACAGGCATGGGCTTTGCGCGAAAAGTGCCTGACGATTTCAAGCGCTCTTCTTCCTCCTGGCGTTTCTGCTCCACACGCTGACGAGCTTGTTCAAGATAGCGTTCTCCTGGTAACTCAAATGGTTTCACTTCAGTAAGTGGCTTGGTAGAGCCCTCGAACCTCGCAGGTGTGGAAGACACACGCATGGGGTTCGCTCTAAATTGGTGCTGCTTCTCTCTTTCTTCCTCCTCGGCTTGAATCTTACGACGGAAATTGTTTTGGTATTCTCGATGGAGTTGGATGCTTTTGAGCGGTGGTGTTTCAGGGATAACAGGCCGGCGAATAGCTGAAGGAGCCGACTTCGGCTGCGTCGCTTGGCCTGTCTGGCGGGTTCTTAGCCCCTTTAAGCGCTCTTCACGCTCCTTGCGATGCCGTTCCATTTCTGCAGAAACTGAAGCAGCACGATCTGAGGCACTTGGGCGGCTTACTGAGCGTGCACCCGTTGTCAATTTCGGCTGAGTCAAACGGGCTTTACTGTCTGATTTCGCCGGCGAGTAGCGTGGGTACGACTTTGGTTGGAGAATATTTCTGTTCAAAGGCCGAGCATGGAACTTCTTCGCCAGCTCTTCAGCATCATGATCAACAACCTCAACCGGTCGGCGGTGCGTTGCTGCTCGTCGACTAGTTTCCAGTTGCGGAGTCATGGGCTGTTACGATTAGCACAGAATACGTCAGACACAGCATCACTAGGCAATATAAACAATGAAGAGCGTACCTGTGTGACGCCACCGGATTTTGAGCGAGTATAGCTCGGAACAGCTGGCTTCTCCTGTTCGCGCGATACCGGAGCGGGGGGTGGGCGGTGTGCCGCTCGCGTAGCTGTATGGAGCTGCGGTGTGAGCGGAGTCTGCAGGACAGATAGCAAAAGCATACAAGTAAGCATCAGGTCCGGAAAAAAGGCACTACCCTTCGCTCTCAAGTTCTCACCGTCAAACCATGTCGAGTTTCTCGGTGTGGTGGCAAGGGAAGGGAGAAATCACGGGTAAGCAGCTTTTCCGCAGCAATAGGTGGGCGAGCTTTATCCTGGTTGGAGTCACCGCTATCACTTCCGCTGTGAAAACGTCGAACGCGGTTATCCACTTCAAAATGTGGAGTCTGCGGAATTGTTAGCTGCTTCGTCGACCTCTGGTGCACGTTAGTCGGTGGTCGCTGCACCTTCGTCTTTTCATGAAACTCTCTAATCTTGAGTTTCTCTAGTTGTAGATGAAGTCGTTCCTCCTGGATTTTCAGCAGTTCACGGCTAGTGCTGCTCATTCTAGACGGGTCATTTGCGGGCCTTGTCTTCGTGTGGAGCTTTGGACTTCTTGGTTTTGTGACGCGGTGCGGTTTCTCTTCCACGGGGATGTCTTCCATGTATGTCTGCTCCCTCATCCTCTGCTCCGCCTGCAGTCGTCTTAAGTACGACTGTGTGGGCCGCATCAACTTTGACGATACTCCGGACCTAGAAGACTGTACTCCACTCTCCGTCTCAGGCATCCTGTTAGTTCTGAGAGATGACGAAGATGTTTGTGAGCTGTGAGGAGAAAAGTGTCCTGCGTGGGTGGAACTGTGTGTAGAAGTGTCCAATTCGTGCAACAGGGACGTCGCGGAGGACTGCGACGACGACGCGTAGTGTCTGAAGACCTCCTCAAAGCTCTCCTCTCTGTCATCCAGCAAGTTGCTTTTGTTCAGCACCGTCTCCACATCTTCTTCTTCCTCTTCCGGCCCTGCCATAGTGGTGTCCAGCATCCCCGTGGTCATTTTCTCCTCCATAATCTCGTCCTGCGTCCCCTGATTATTATCTCCAGTATTATTTTCAAAGCTCTTCTCTACTGTAAAGGGCGAGCCAAGCGACGTGGCAGCGGAAGGCGCAGGAGACGAGAAATACCCGTCCGCGTTGTTGACGTAGCGCCGCTCCAGCTGCGGGTTCTTGAGGTCGTAGTACGCCGGCGCGTTGAAGTGGAAGTCCTCATCGTCGTCCTCGTCCTCCGGCGCGTCCGTCTCAGGCTCTGCGCTCTGCGGGACGCGGTTGTTGTCCGCTAGCGTCTCGGGTTCCAGGGCCTCCATGGTCGTGTCCAGCGTCGCCATAATGCGGAATGGAGTTCAAAATTCAAAGCGCGCGTGCAGTTACTCGCCTATATCGCACTTGAGAGTCATTTTGGTATACTTTATGCTTTAAGTATAAGCAGATACTTTTACGCAAGTATGCATGTAACGAGGGATTAGAAATTACAGATATCAAGTATCAAACACTGCTTTAAAATTATGTTGTTACACAGGTTTGAATATGCCGTTGTGAAGGCTTACTTCCCATTAACAACGTGAGGTGGCGATGGTCCTCGTGTCGCTGCGTCCGCGCGCCGTGCGCTTCATCCGTACGGCCTCCAGCAAGACTTTGGTACGTTAAGCTATTGCGAACATGTTTACTTGTATTTGCACACCTGTACTCATTGATATAGTCTCTCCCTGTACAAGCAGCACACTGTGCGTCGACAGGGTCAGCCTGGCACTCTGGACTGCCGCTACTTCTTCTTCGACAAGATCGGCCGCAAGCAGTCGCCATGGCATCACGTTCCTCTGTACGCGCCTTCATCATTGGACCACCCGCAGGAGGCGAACGATTCCGCCATTTTCCACTTTGTGAACGAAATTCCCAAAGGATCGAGGGAGAAGATGGAGATCGCGGGTGAGGAGGAGTTCAACCCCATTAAGCAGGACGAGCGCAAGGGCGCTCCTCGTCTGTATCACAGCGCGTCGCTGGTCAATTATGGCTGTTTGCCGCAGACTTGGGAGGACCCCAACCACGTGGACCCTGCTACCAAACATGGTGGAGATAACGACCCTATCGACGTCTGCGAGATCGGCTCTCGCGTGGCACAAGTGGGCGAGATTTACCCCGTCAAAGTGCTTGGAGTTCTGGGCATGATCGACAGTGGAGAGACGGACTGGAAGGTGATCGCTATCAATGTGAACGATCCTCTGGCTGAGAAACTCAATGATCTGCGGGACCTGCACAACACCCCTCTGCACAACGTGGTGTCTGACGTGCACCGCTGGTTTAGAGACTACAAGATCCCGGACGGTAAACCACCGAGTGATTTTGCCTTTAATGGGGAGGCGCAGCCGAGGGATTTTGCTGTCGAAGTGATTCAGCAGACCCACGAGAGCTGGAAACAGTTGGTGGGAGACGAGTTAGCCTTCAACACGAAGCTCTGGACGGGAACCCACACCAGCATGTAAGCAGTAGGAAGACAAATGTGAGCAAAATGAAAATGTGCACAGTCTTTTGAGGTGAATTACGTGCGGTGCTCTTGCCGATCTTTCGGTTGTTAAATATACGAGTAGAAAGCACACGCCGCCGCATCCCAATCAAGGCGCTAATCACTTCAAAAGCCAGAGACGAAAGAAAGGGAAGAGGAATGGTAACAATGCCCGCCCAGTTGTTACTCTTGCTCGGTGAGGCGCCCAGCAGGGCTTGACGTCGCGGCGATGGGGCTAGCACCGCGTACCGAAAATGAATCCATCAAGTCGTACAGTCCTCGCTGCTGTACAAGCAGCTCTTCGTGAGCGTTGGGACTATCGATACTTTGACCAGCGAGCTGAGATGTCAATGAGGGCGACCCATTCTCGGCGGCGAAATCGCGGAAATTCATGGATGATGCAGGAAGAATCACCGACTCTTGAACAGCGTGTGTCGCGAATGTATCTGACTCATCAGGATCCAGCTCGTCGACGTGGAATACCGAAGGAACGTGCAACGCATCAGCGTTATTGTCTCCACGCAACATTGGGACGGAGCTCGAAAGTGAACGTTGGCGTGACGGTCTAGGATGTAGCGCATGGGCGGGCGTGCTACGGTTCAAACGAGAGTTCAGCACGTTTGGGGCCGTGTAAGTCCTTGGTAGATGTGCTGCGTATGGGGCGGCCACGAGCTCGGCACTTGGATCGTTAATCATGCTTCTGCCAATCATTCCAAATCCGTTACCCCTCGCCGCTGAGCCTGGGCTTGAAAGCCGGTTTTCAAATTCTCGTGCGGTCCCGGCCAACGCGCTAATACGTGGTGAAGACACACGTCCCCCGTCTTCCCCCTCTTCATCGTCACGTGATCCAGTACGGCCAAATTTCCACTTCTTCTTGGCCAGCAGCGTCAGGATGGTGCGTCCAATTTTTACGTGCATCGTTTCGCCCCAATCCAACTCAAGCGGCTTGCTAAGGAACAGCATTGTGCCATTCGAACTTTTATCATCAGTGAGCAAGAAATCGTTGTTCTAACAGCACGAATTGAACAAAAATGCACGTTAAATTAGTAAACGCAGTACACAATCCACCCCACTTCGGCCACGTACACTGTCGTATTGGATCTTGGCGTGAATCTGGGACACAGTGCGGTATCGCAGTGTCATATTGTTCGTGGTCGACCGACCAATAGTCAAGCATCGCTGACCCCGCGGCATACTGGAGCACACAGATAAACAACAATTAGAACCCAGAATCTAAGCTACGCCAAACACAACCACTTACTTTGCAAAGCTCAACTGGAACCGCGTGTTGGTGAGCGCTGTCGAGCGATTCCGTGTCTCGTGCTGCGTGACGACGGCGAATGTGACGTAAGGAGGCGGCAACTTCTTGGCAAGCAGCGACACCACGCGGCCATCGTCCAGACGAACGCTCGTCAAGTAGGTCGCCTTGCAGATACTGCACACGTCCAGGCCATCGGTATTGGTGACGGCACACACCTTCTGGTTCGGGTTTGTTCCATCCGCATCCAGGTTGTTATTCCACCGCTGGAGGCAGTCCAAGTGCACGTATTTCGTGTCTCCCTTGCAGTGACACGGCGCTACCAGCGGGTTATTATCCGGGTCTTCCTCTCCATCGTAACAAATGTAGCAAAACCGCTTGCCAGTTGTGCCAGCCACACCCAGTGGCAAGTTGTTGTGACGGGAATCGGCATTGTTGTCTTCATCACTCAGTCTTCTGTCCCCCTTCCTGTCCTTGTCTTCTTCCGACTCTCCTTCATCTGATGTATCTCCGACACGCAGGGTATGTTCATGATCCTTATCCTCATGCTCTCCATCTTCCGTATCAGGGGACCGTTCTGTCGGGTGGAATGTCTGCTGCAGTGGCAAGCTCAAGTAGTTCTCCTTCAGGAACTCGTACTGCTCATTGGTCAATCTTTCTTCCGTCTTTTCACTTGTTGTGCGATTGAGTTCACAGACCACAAGTCCGACCGATCCGATCCGCAACAGATCACCCAGTTTTAACTTGTGAGAGATCGCTGTGTGCTTCTTGCTGCCCAGCACTCTGCACACACCGGTGTGGCCCGAGAACCTCTCGATGGACGAGCCGCAGACAAATTTCCCCACCGCATTATCATATTTGAGTGCAAGTGTCGTGGCTCTTGTGTCGTTCAGCACACACTCCTTCATCCGTGGGGGCGGCGTCAGCGACGGTCTGGCAACTTGTTCGCTCTCTTCCTGCTGTTGACAGCGCTCCTCCTCGTCGTCCCCTGGAGTTGGAGGTGATGGGAAGTCGCGCATGTGTAGCGCCTGAAAACTGGCGGCCAAATCCCTCTCTAGAGCCGAGTTGAACGGCGCGTCTGACTCCATGTTGATGGCGTTCGGATTGTTGTTGGAAGTGGTGTAGAACGGGTACGAGCTCCGCTGCGGCCCGTGCAGCACGGCACCGTCCTCATCCACCATGAACTCGAGCTTGGGTAGCGTCCGTCGTCCGCGGGAGGCGCTGACACGCGCGCCAGTGGCGTCCGTGGTGGTACGCAGCTCTCCGGGGGTCGTAGTTTCAGCTTTAACCTGCACCTGACGGACGGCTTTGAAACTTAAGTGCTTACCGTGCAGCATTGTGCTATGTGGTGGCGAATTTGAGGCCCTCGACAGAGAAGTACGATGATAGTGGGGCGCCGAGATCCGGGTATCTACGCGTGCAGATAGCTTCAGCTACAGGCAACAGAATTCACTCGAACTTGGACGAGTAGATGGATAAGCGCTTCCGATTCACACCGAAGTTAGAGGCGTGTCCAGGGGGGCTCAGGGAGACGTGCTATCACCCGCGCAGCCGAGCGCCCGAGGCTTCCTTCCTTCTGGGCGCTTTACGGCTGATCGTCGTTTGTTCTGCGCGAGGGTATAGAGCGAAAAAGGTGCATTCTTAAAAGTTTTTTGGGTCCCAAGCGTATTTTTCGCAGATTGGCTGCAGATCTGCGATTGGAGAAAACAAAGTTTTAAAACATCCAATTGGAGAAAAATATTTGGTCCGTTATGTAAACATGGTGTTTTGTGCGAACTGATTTCCGGCCTCAGCCTGAACGGACGTCAAGTGAGAATCGATCAATTCCAGTGGACGCGCGTCGCCAAGCAATTAGACACAGTCCGACAGTAACGAAAAGAAGCCTTCCTTTGCCGCTTGCCAGCGTTGAAATACATGCAAGTTGCATGCAGCGGGAAAGCTTCGGTGCGGTACAATCGCAATCTGAGTCACCTCATATTTTTGCACCGGCTTTCAGCAGCATAATTACCTACCATGCATTGTATGCACTGAAATGAGTTATTATGTAATTTTGCATATTTGAAAATATAAAGTGCAGCCGGTTTCGATCTTGAAGCGACGCATCCTTTCATGTGCATTGACATTTGGATAGTGCAATGACACACCGCCAGAGTCGAGGCATCGACCCGGAGCTGTTCGCGCCCAGCGCATTGAGCTCGAGGGGCGACAGATACGCGAAGGCTCCACCATCCAGCAGCTTCGACCCGCGCAGTGCCATCAGTACTTCGTCGTCCCAAGGTGGTCACCGCAATGAATATGACAGTATCTACGCTCCCGAGAACAATCAGATTCCCCAGGGTCGTCCTGTGCTCACGATCGAGCTTGAACACCTCAGCGGCTTTACGGGCAGAGGCAAAGGCACGATCCACGCACACCCGTCGGACCCGGACAGCTACATCACCTGGTACGTGCACTGCAACAACAATTAACTAGTTGAAAGAGCATTTTATTAAGATTCACTGATGGTTTGACGATGTGCAGTATGGGATCGGCTGTAGTCATTGGCAAGATCCACGATTCGCAAAGTCAAGATCTCTTGTGTGGGCATGAGGAGGAGATTAACGTACTCTGTCTGTCCAATTCGGGCGCTTTACTAGCATCTGCGCAAATACCCCCTCATTCTGGACGCACAGATCGAGGCGGGGCTTTTATCATAATTTGGGATCTCGCAACAGGACGCGAGCGCTACCGTCTCGAAGGTTTCTTCCGCCCCGTGCTGCAAATGGCCTTTTCACCTGATGACCATTTCCTCGCTGCGTCTTCCGAGGACTGCCGGATCATCCTCTGGGATATGCGTGTACGTTGTTATTTTACGCTTTAACGCACTCACATTTCGCTTCTAACATTGATAGTTGTAGACTTCCGAGGTGGTGCTCACTAAATCGTTCCCAACGCCCATTACGATTCTCAACTGGGGGAAAATGGATGAAAAGTGCCGGCGACCCAAATACACACTCGCATTTGCACATTCAAGCCAACTGCTCTGTGGCGAGCTAGCGTACGACATTACTGGCATGCAGTATCGTCTTGAAGTCTCCACCTTTTCAATGCCAAACGTGGGGATCGTACGCACTTATCTCTGTGCCGCTATTACGGCAACACGCACGGATGTTTTGGCTGGAACGGCTGCCGGGGAGCTCGTCGTCTTCAACGCGGAGTCTCTTGTATACCGCAACGCAGTTCCAGTTGTGAGAAACGGCGTGCATAGTGTGGCTTCATGCGGAGATACCGGATACGTCTACGTTGGGGCTGGAGATGGCGTCCTCAAGAAGCTCGTGGGGCGTGATTCCGACTGGAATCTCGTCGGTCAAGTGCAGCTCGTCGGTGGAATCACGAGCATATCAATCAGTCCAGGAGGAGCTCAACTCTTCGCTGGAACTTCCGCTGGTAAAATGTACCACATCGTCGCGAATACTCTTGTGACTTCCGAGCTGGCGAGCAGTCATTTGGGAGCTGTCACGAGCTGCGCCTTTGGTGATTCGTGTGAACAGTTCGCTACCATTTCAGTAGACGGCAGTGTCCGTGTGTGGGATCTGTCCACGTACCAACTCAAGTGCATGGCGACTGAAGCTGTGGCAGGACTGTGCATTGTCATCACAAGGAATGCCACACCGGCGACTCAGTCCGGACTCGTGGTCTCTGGCTGGGCTGATGGCTGGTTGCGAGCTTATGACGCGAGTACAGCTCAGCCAAAGTGGCACATTGCAACTGCGCATCGAGGAGAGGTGACGGCTATAGCTTGTAGCTCTCAATACGTTGTGAGCGGAGCTAGCGACGGCGGCATAAGCGTGTGGTCCTTTGCAACACGGGAGTTAGTTCTTCAATTCCACGAGCACAAGCGCGCAGTCACTGGCGTTCTGGTCGACCTCAAGTTACCACATCGCGTTCATTCTTGCGGTCTGGACAAGGCTCTTTTCATCTACGACCTCAAAGGCGCTCGCCGTATCGTAGCACAACAAGTTCGTGAAGGAGCTTTCCATGGCATCGCCCAGAGGTTAGACAGTGAGACGGAGATCGCTACTGCAGGTGCCGATGGGAGGATCCTTTTCTGGGACTGCGATGAACAGGAGCCGGTCGGACAAATTGTAGACCCCAGTCGACTTAAAGTCACGTGTGCTCGGATTTCTCCATCCGGTCGATTCCTGGCTACGTGTGGTGAAGACTGCGAGGTGAAGCTCTTTGACGTTGGGTCATCGGTACTACTTGCATCGGCACGCGGTCATTCGAACACTGTGAACGGTTTAGCTTGGAGTCCGGACGAGCGACAACTCGTTTCTGTCGGCTCGGACTCGTGCATTTGCGTCTGGAACTTCTACCAGGAATGAACAATTGAGTCAGTAGGCGCTTGAAGGAATCTCTATTTGACGTCTGTCGGTCCTCATTCGTCTGAACTAGGCGCTTCAAATTGCTTTGGAACAGGTCTCCGAGTGTTACCGGTCAGTCGATCACGAGTAGCCGAGTCCACCTCAACGTAGCGTAAGAACTGCATAGCGAACGAAGCTTCACCTTGGGTCTTAGAACGTAGCGGTGTGGCGCCACAGAGCTTCTACAGTAGTAGAGATCACTCGTGGATGCTGTTAAATGCAAAAAACGTGGCATTGGTGGTTGTAGGGATGATGAAAAAAAATGCGGGCCTAACCATTGTGATCACTTATTCTTTAGAAGTCACGGGCATTTTCTTTTGAGATACACCTTAATGATCAGTGAGGTGGCTCTGGAGATCTTTGCCTTGCTTCCGTCGGCACTATTTTCGAAATCGGAGCACCTTGTTGTTCGGAGGCTACTCGTTCTGGCGTACAGCCCGTTCTTCACCAAAAAAATGGTAGATGATCTTATCCCCAACCAACACGAACACGAGCCAGCCAACGACTGCACCAGTGACCGCACCGGTGCCAACACGCACTACTGGGGACGTCCAAAGCCTTGTTGCGATAGTGGTGGTGGCAGCAACAACGGCCTTTTTGCTCGCCCACTGGGCCAGACCGGCACCAATGACGAAAGCACCAACGCCGCCAATTACGAAGATAGCCGGTGCCCCTAAGCCAAGAACGCCGATGCTCTGCATTGTCGCCACGACCCCCCCAGCTGCGACCCCTCCTCCGTTTGCGACGGCGCTCACGGACATCAGCCATGCAGCGATGGAACTACTCGCAATACCACCCGGCGTGAAGCCCATAAAACCAGGGACAGCTGTAGCGACTGCTGCAGATACTGCCGCCCCTATTCCAGCACCAAACGCAATAGTCCCAATGGCAGGAGCTGCCACTGGGGCAGCCGCAGTAGCGCAACAGAAGTAGTAAACAGCTGCGGCACCGGTCATGACGCCGCTACCAATGAATATAATCTTGGCTTTGGTAGTGGCCTTTTCGTTCTCGTTGGTCTTGGGGCTAGCCTGAGCACTCAGGGGCGACTTTTTGTTCGAAGCTCTAGCCACAGTCTTTGTTGCAATGCCTGTAATAATGGCTCCAGCCGCCGCAGTAAATCCAGACGCCGCAACGGCCGTAGCCGCCGCAGTCAATCCAGACGCCCCAGTTGCAATACTCAGAGGCGCAAGAAAAGCAGTCACAGATCCAGCAGACCCAAACAAAGTAGTCACCACAGCTCCATTCACAAGGGAAGGAGCCAAATAGAATGCCGCCGCAGCCAGCATATCTGGATGGGTAGTTCTTGGGGAGGGGCGCGCTAAAAGGAAAGTGCCACCCGCCCCTGCCAGGGTCCTTGGGAAGTTCCCCCGGATTCCCCGGGAAGCTTCCGACTCGGTGATTGAATCGCCGTGAATCACGACCAGTGATTCTGTACTACTATCACGGATCCTCCTCGCGGCGAGGCTCGCCGGGGTCGTGGTACCTTCGGCCGACTGTGAAGAACGCTTAAGAGAGCAAGTACTACTGTAGAAGAAAGTGAAACCATATACTTTTAACTCAAGCGAAAATGCAAAAGAGCTTTTCACTTATGCTTAGCAAGGAAAATCCACGACTGAGCACGGTCAGCAGCTACCCCTCCGACCAGCTCTACTCACACACCTTCCTGTTCTTCCTAGAGGATCCGCTATCGGTGTGTCTTCCGTCCTCACGATTCCACGCTCGTCCTCCGCCAGCTTCCGTGGATTCCAAGTTGGAACGCCTTGCGTCACCACTGTACCCAAGTCCGCTTAGACACAAAATGCTTGCGTCCCACCATACTGCATCTCCCGGCGTCTCATCGCCTCTCCAGGACCTTCAAGTTGAAGGCTTCAACAGCATCACCAGTTTCACAGCTCGGCGCGATCCGTGACACTACTTACATGTATTAGGCTGTACTACATGTAGCATGCTGTACTACATGTAGCATCTGCACAAGTAGATGTACTTCCGCACTCTGGACGCACAAATTGAGGCGGAGTTTTCATTGAGATCTCGCAACAGGACGCGAGCGCTACACCGTCCCGAAGGTTTCTTCTTAATACTTGTGCGTTGTAAGCGGAGCTAGCGACGGCGGCATAAGCGTGTGGTCCTTTGCAACACGGGAGTTAGTTCTTCAATTCCACGAGCACAAGCGCGCAGTCACTGGCGTTCTGGTCGACCTCAAGTTACCACATCGCGTTCATTCTTGCGGTCTGGACAAGGCTCTTTTCATCTACGACCTCAAAGGCGCTCGCCGTATCGTAGCACAACAAGTTCGTGAAGGAGCTTTCCATGGCATCGCCCAGAGGTTAGACAGTGAGACGGAGATCGCTACTGCAGGTGCCGATGGGAGGATCCTTTTCTGGGACTGCGATGAACAGGAGCCGGTCGGACAAATTGTAGACCCCAGTCGACTTAAAGTCACGTGTGCTCGGATTTCTCCATCCGGTCGATTCCTGGCTACGTGTGGTGAAGACTGCGAGGTGAAGCTCTTTGACGTTGGGTCATCGGTACTACTTGCATCGGCACGCGGTCATTCGAACACTGTGAACGGTTTAGCTTGGAGTCCGGACGAGCGACAACTCGTTTCTGTCGGCTCGGACTCGTGCATTTGCGTCTGGAACTTCTACCAGGAATGAACAATTGAGTCAGTAGGCGCTTGAAGGAATCTCTATTTGACGTCTGTCGGTCCTCATTCGTCTGAACTAGGCGCTTCAAATTGCTTTGGAACAGGTCTCCGAGTGTTACCGGTCAGTCGATCACGAGTAGCCGAGTCCACCTCAACGTAGCGTAAGAACTGCATAGCGAACGAAGCTTCACCTTGGGTCTTAGAACGCAGCAGTGTGGCGTACCCCACCATGTGAGCTAGAGGCACATTGGCGTGCACAATGGAGCGACCTTGGTTGGCAATGGACTCCCCACCTTCACCACTGATAGCAGACCCCACTTCTTGGATGTGAGCACGTCGTTGTGAGCTCAAATCGGCCAGCACGTCGCCAACGCAGCGATCGGGGGAGCGCACCTCGAGTTTCATCATTGGCTCCAGGATGACTGGCTCGGCTTCTCGGAGTGCATCCTTGAGCCCAAGAGCAGCCGCCGCACGGAACGAAGCTGCGCTTGAGTCCGAGTCCCATTCGCAGTCCGCCTCATCCACCGTGACCTTCACGTACGCTACACGGTTCGTAGTTATCACCCCACGACTCAAACCAGCCAGTAAACCCTCTTCAATTGCCAACGCGAATGCGTGCGGCATCTTTTTGGCGCCCTGATTCTTCCACTGCACCACGTTGCCGGTACTTTCATCCTCTTCGTCTTCTTGGCTGTCTTCTTGGTGCTCAAGCAGCGGTTCCACAGTCACCGAAAGCTTAGCAAAGTGACGATCAGTGCCGAGCATGACGTCGTGTGTGTACGGCAGCTCAATTGAGCTCGTAATACTCTCCAAGTAAGCCACGCGCATGGCACCAATCGAAGGTTCAAGCTTGTAGTCGCTGCGCAGTCGCTCCTTGATGATATCCAAGTGGAGCTCACCCATGCCAGACATAAGTGTTTGCCCCGTTTCCTCATCCACAGTAACCACGAAGCTGGGATCCTCACGTTGCAGGCTTTCCAGTGCGTTATCAAGATCTTTTTGCTTAGCAGACGACTCGGCCTCAATGGAGCACGTGAACACAGGCTTGGGGATCTGCACACCGGGTAAAACCAGTTGATGAGCAGCATCCTTGGCGCTCACGAGAGTATCACCCGTAAACGTGTGCTTCAGACCCACAGCAGCGCCAATATGACCGGCCGAAATGAATTCCACGGCCTCCTGGTCGTCAGCAGCCACGTGCATCAGTCGTGTGAGCCTCTCCTTCGTGCCACCACGGGAAGCGTTGATCAACTGCGACTTGGCATTCAGCACTCCAGAGTATACACGGAAGAACACGACCAGGCCACGCTGACGATCGTGCTGTACCTTGAAAGCGAACGCACACAGCGGCTCACTCGATGACGGCTTCAACTGCACCACCTTGTCCTCTGATCCGTGACCACGACCACGAGTTTTCTTCCCAGCAACGACTGTGTGAGCTTCAAACGGAGACAAGTCCAGTGGTGACGGCAAATAGTCCACCACACCATCCAGCAGCGGCTGCACGCCCTTGTTCTTCAGTGCACTTCCACACAGCATCACGACGACCTGCGACGCCATGCCACGCTGCACTGTGATCCGTCGCAACGCCGCCTTGAGCGTCTCATTGTCAATCTCCTCCTCCATGAGGAACAATTCTCCCAGCTCGTCATCGAAGTTCGACGCCCGTTCAATCAGCGTCTGACGCCCTTCGACTGCCTTCTCGTACAACTCCTTCATCTTACCACCTGCAGAAGACAGCAGTGGCAGTCGCTGTACCTGTTCGCCTTCCTTGTCGACCCACTTGACCAGCTGCATGTCGACCAGATCCAGCAGTCCTTCAAACTCGGATTCCTCTCCAACAGGAAGCTGTACACATAGCGTCTGCACACCGAATCTTGCTTCAATAGACTCGCAGGACCTGGAGAAGCTGGCTCCTTCACGATCTAATTTGTTCACGAAGACGATACGCGGCACCTTGTACCTGTCCGCCTGCTCCCAGACCGTCTCGGTCTGTGCCTCCACCCCCGCAACGCCGTCCAGCACGGCTACAGCTCCGTCCAGCACGCGCACAGCTCGTTCCACCTCAATAGTAAAGTCCACGTGACCGGGCGTGTCGATCAGATTGATGTGATGCTCGCGCCACGGGAAACTGATAGCGGCGGCGCCGATGGTGATGCCGCGCTCGCGCTCCTGCGGCATGAAATCCATCGTAGCGTCGCCGTCGTGCACTTCACCCATCCGTCGGATGGCTCCAGAGTAGAACAGCATGCGTTCCGTCGTTGTTGTCTTGCCAGCGTCGATATGCGCCAAGATGCCGATGTTGCGGATGGTTGCGACGCTCGCGGCGTCCTCCTGGTCACAGTTCGGGGCGGTGAGAGACGCTGAAGAGCTCCATGCACGCGCAACACGTCTGCGCGCAATAAGGTCCTCTGTATATAAGCTGGTATTGCGTCGTGAAGACGCTAGCAGCCCGTGCGCATGGCGCGTCCGTGTGCCCAGACGACGTAACATGATGCTTGACGTGTGGCTGGAAATGTAGTGTGTGAACCACTTCACAATTATTGGTCAGAATTAAATTCATCTAACTATATTGGCTTCAAGTTTGTATGGTAACCAAATAATGGCAATGATTGCAAATGTACTGACGTTGTTGAAGTTGACCGTACGGTTTTCAAATGTTATAATATAAAACGGTTCTATCAGCAATATTTTGCAGATTGCTGCTCACTTGTATCGAGGCAACGTATCCACGGCTCTAAACGAGCACGAACCGGGCTGGTAGCTCTTGATGTGCGTGGCCATTTGCGCCGTGGCGAAGCACGGGCAGCAGGTGACGGACACGCAGTCATTGACACTGGAGCCTGGGATCTGGAACTGGTCGCGGATCCTCTTTCGCAGCACCCACAGTGCAGCGGCGAAGGTTGCGTGAGTCAGCACGATCACGGTCACAAACATGAAGTTGACCGCGGGTCGGGTCTCCTCGACGCGGTGCGCGTGGTAGTAGTAGAAGCTCTCGTGGTGTCCGAGGATCGCTACCGAGACGAACTGCTGGACGGTGAGCGCTACGACCATTAACTGCAAACTGCAGAGTAACACGAAGAACAGCAGCGTCGTGCTGTACGGCACCATACCCAGTCGACTGGTGATCTGCGCGAGTGACACACACGGACACAGTGTCGCCATGAACGCGTTCGGTACGAGGTGGTCGAAGCACCCGAAGAAGTTCGTAGCCCAGTACCCGGTCGCGATACCGAGGGTGATGTCATCGTCGATTCGTTTGTAGTCGCTCGGGCCATCTCCTTTGGGAGTGCAGGGCATCACCGCTTCACGAGTCAGCGTGTTATCCAGTTGGATGGCGTACTCAACGCGCGGCGTGTCCTTCGGGGTGTCGATAGTGAAGGACTCCGACATGATAAATTGAGACGGTTGGTCTTCGTGCTGCAGAAGTTAGAGTGGTGGTTTGATAGTCCTCGGACCCGTTGTCTAGGTGGAGTCGTATCTAGCCAAGCACCACTTGCCTTGTGGGATAATGCATGGGCGGATACGGCAGCATCTCATGCATAATGAACAACTTCTCGACTGAACAGTTTTGATTCAGTCACTTGGGATCATGAAATACGTTGCCTTCATTGTTGAGATCGAACAACAGCGTTGTCCGTTTCGATGCGTTTCGCTATAGTTTCGTCCTTGACGGTAGAACGAAATATCTTCTTTTGGTGCGCAAGCGCCATAGTCGCAAGTCGTGTCCTTGGCCGTTTGCAGCAAAATTGACGTCTTTGCCTACGTCTTCCCAACTACTCCACTCTCGACGATTTTGAATGAATTGGCAGTCGCATCTAGTTCTGCCTGGCAACCTAAAGGAATGCTTGCGATTGGGTTCGTGTGGCCCACGTCCACGCCGTAAAGAATAGGGAAGCTTGTTCCTCGAGTGTGGTGCCTAATAAGCCCCTGGAGTTCCCCCACTTGTCCTTCAGAGTACGCGAAAGCACGACCGACTACAAGGCCGCGAATCTTCTTGAATGTACCATCCGCACGAAGCCATCCAAGCGCAACGTTAACGTCCGATAGTGTCATTCCTTGGTGAAACTGGGCCCCTTCGGGGGTTTCAACCAGTAGAATGGCGCCCTGTAGATCGGGCATGTATTCGGTGCCACGTGCCTGGAGAAGCGTAGGAAGACAACCGCCTAGAATTCGTCCCTTGGCACTACCAGACCTGAGCCACGTGTATCCTGGGTTGTGCTTCATGAGATTTCGGTGCGAGATATCGGCACGTGTGAACCAGTTCACTGTCTTGTCTTCAGTCCATTCGTCCGACGGTATCACATCCCCAAGAGGTTCTAACGACTGCACTGCCTTGAGGAAGGACGTCATTGTGTACGCTAATGGCTCAGGGAACTCTCCGAATTGGGCGATCGCTGCAGGTCCGTAGAAGCTGCAGAGATTCGTCTTGGAGTACAGTGCGAGGTGCAGCGTCGTGATGTCTGAGAACCCGCAGAAGATCTTCGGGTGTGCTGCAATAGCGTCGAAGTCCAGATACTCCAGGATCTCGTGAGAGGTGAAGCCGCCAATGGTGCAGACGATCGCTGCCACTTCGGGGTCTTGAAACGCCTGCATCAGCTCGTTCGCTCGTATTCCCGCGTCTGCAGAACTGTACGCACTGCATAAAGCTCGATCATCGACGTCTTCGTCTTCAGTTTGTTGGGATTTAGCAGCGTTTTCTTGTGTTGTTCGAGTTACCGACGGGTAGATTTTTACACGAAAGCCAAGGCGTTCCAGCTCCTGCCGAGCTTTCGTCAGTCGATGCGGCACAAGAGCTGCTAGACCTGATGCTGGTGCCACCAACGCAACGGTGTCGCCCTTGACGAGCACCGGAGCGCGAAGGAGGGGTGGCATTGTTTTGGCCCCAAATAATACTAGACAGAAAAGTAATATATGTTTTGTGATGTATAACAATATTTAATTCCTATGATGATCAAAATATTAGCGACAATTCTATTGGTAGAATAATTGAAAAATTGGTTTAGGACTCGTGAACTGCTAGGAATAACCTTATCATTTTGCCTTCCTCGTATGGGTGTATGGGTTCCAAGTTCAGCTCTATCGTCGAATTATGGGAGACGACGCAAGTGGAGCTTCACGGGAGGTACTCGGAGAAGCGCGTCCTTCAGCTCGCGGCGTACGCGACCCACTCAAGCTGGGTTCGAGTCGTCGGAGTGTTGGTCGCTACCCCTTTGCCGTGCTTAGCAGTGACCGTTCTCGTGGATATTCTACCGCTAGCTGACCCTTCTGAAGGCCTGAGTGCTAATTCCATGTTTATTTTACGCGAATACTGCAGTTATTTGGTCATGAATTTTCTGGCGAGTCAACAGTTCCGAACTAGTGTACCAGCTCTTCCTTTCCCGATACAACGAGTTGTTCGGAACACAATAGTGATGTCAACGCTGTGTGCTGGTGTTTACTATGGTTTCGCCTTAACCATTGGCTTCCCCGTTCCCTTCTCGATTGTAATGGTGATGCCTGCGTGGGTTGTGATCCTTTCGACGTCAATAGTTCTTGAATGGGCGGAAAAGATCAGACAAACGCCCGGAACGGGTCGAATGGTGCTGAATGTGGTCAAAGTGTGGATGTGTGAGGTCCTGCTTGTGCTCATTTACCCTCCGTTCTTCTACATCTTCACGACACTGACCGAATCCACACAAATGGCGTTCGCACTGCTGCTTCCGGTCATTAAGATCTTCATGCGGAACGTTTTCATGCGGACGGTGGTGCATTTGAGGGACGATTTACCGGAAGTTGTGGTCTTCAACGTAGAAGTTTTTAACGCTCTCTTCGTATCGTATTGTATGCAAAACTCACCTTCATTCTGGACGACATTAGAGCTGATGCTGGCGGATATTGTGTTACTGGTGCTATCTGTCCGCGATATCGAGATCGCAAGGCGTGGTTTAGAGGATTTAGAACGGCGAATTGGGGCTCGAAATACGAAGTCGCACACAACGTTAGAACGGGTAGAGGCGATTTTACAGCGAGTGGAATTATCATCACAAAAGTCGGAACGGGGCCCAACCCTGGCCAAGATTGGACCAGAAAGCGTGACAACAGTGAAGAAATCTCTCGTGGTGACTCGAGTGGACGCTTTAAGTACCTTCGCGATGGCTCCCCATCCACTTCGAGCAGCTAAGCAGTTGATTGGCAAAGGGACAGTCAGTCCGGTGGTGCCACAGATTGCTGTCGCTACAAAAGAGGCCTTCAAACCTTCCGTTGGATTGAGTTACACTCGCAAAGTGAGGCGTTTGCTATTCATGACGGAGTTCGTCCTGCTTCTCAACTACGTGGAGGTGGTGATTCCTCTAGTGTTTTGTAAGTATTTTCTCCATGTGATATTTCGTACTCGCAGTGACTTACTTGTGTGTTTTCTTGGCAGCGATGTACATGTTTGTCATGTACCACCTCCCCAATCGAGCCTACTACGCCCAATTAGCTGACTTAGACGAAGATCAGCTCCTCCAAACGCTCAAGAACGTGTTGTTCTATTGCTCTCTCCAGCTCCTGTCGCTATTAGTACTGGCATTTGCACTCCAACGCAAGCTCGGCCTCTCTTCGATCCGTCAGTTATCCTTCGTCCTAGAGAAACAATTCGCTGGAGCTCAGATTAAGTTGATCTTCTGGGTGTTCTATAATGTCCAGGCATCACTGAAACACTCAGGTAGGAAATTTTCGCCTTCTCTCAACATCCGCACGCTTTTCTAACTTGTATTTTTCTTGTCATTTTTTTGCAGGCTACGATTACACCTTTCACTTCGATTGGCTTCGTACAACACCAGAAGATCATCGAACTTCTGCTTAGCCCCAGTAAATAACCAGCACAAAAAATATCGTTCTACTCAGCTAAATTGAGGTCCAATAAGCTAAGAATGGAAGGAAACCTGTATGAGCTCAATAGTTTCGCTGCAAATAGCTGACGGATGAGCCAGAAGCTCGTTCCGGGTCCAATTGGCAACTCTCGTACTGGATCAGCCATGCCTAGTCCTCAACACAGGTTCGTTCAGGCGTGGGAGCGCACCCAAGTCGAACTTCATGGCAGCTACTCGACCGATCGGGTGCTCGCCTTAGCTCAGTACACTCGAGAGACTAGTTGGCCCCACGTCGTCATGGTTTTACTCGTCACTCCGTTGCCGTGTCTAGTGATTACCGTTCTTAGCGACGTTTTACCGCTCGACGAGCCCTCGGAAGGGTTAAAAGCCAACAAAATGTTCCAAGTCCGCCAGTTTTACAGCTACGTCGTCATGAGTTTCCTCTGTGCCCAACAATTCCGGACCAGCGTGAGAGCTCTCCCCTACCCGAACCTCCTGGTAGTGAGGGATACCGTCATCGTGGCAGCTCTGACGGCTGCTGTTCAGTACGTACTGGGACTTTGGATCGGCTTTCCGGTACCGTTCTCCATCGTCCTGGCAATGCCAGCTTGGGTTGTGATCATTACAGTCGCGATGGCCATCGAATGGTTGAGACTCATCCAGCAGAACCCAGGGACGGGGACGATGGTCTTCAACACGATTAAAGTGTGGCTGTGTGAAGTTCTGTTGGTCGTCACGTATCCCCCGTATTACTTCGTGTTCACGACGCTCTCCAAGACCGGGCAGATGTTCTTCGCTTCTTTATTGCCGGTGATTAAGCTGGTCATGCGGAACATTTTCACACTTACGGTGGTCCACCTCAGCGACGAGATGCCGGAGGTGGTTGTCTTCAATTCGGAGGTCTTCAACGCCCTGTTCGTGTCTTACTGTATGCAGAATTCCCCGTCTTTTGGCACGACGCTGATGGTCACTGCAGCTCTGTTGGTTCAATTAGCAATGTCCCTCCGAGATGTGAATGATGCTGTGCATCGTATGGATAAAATCGGGAGGCAATTGGCCCATGAAGACGTGTACAATAACCCGAACATGGGCGTACCAAAGTCCAGCACCGGAATACGCATTTTGACCTGTTTGGAACGAGCAGAAGCGATGCTAATTGGGCAGCGAGAGGCACTAAAGGAACCTAACGGTAAAAGGGTCAGCTGTAGTCCCGTACGTGCGTCCATTACTACCAGCAATCATCAGTTCCCTTTAGTTGGGGAAAACGCACTGGTCAAGTCGAATTCAGTCGAGAAAGCGCTGGAGTTTGAAGAACGAGGGTCGATAAAACCTTACGTAGCTCGGATCCAACCTGCACCTCAAAACGCAGACAAATTGACTGCTCGCGACCCGAAGGAGATCACAGCTACGTCACTCCAGTACGTGTTGGAGGTGCGGAGACTCTTGTACCTGACTGAGTTCCTCGTTCTCATCAACTACGTTGGTGTTTTCATTCCTCTTATATTCTGTAAGTATCTTCATTACCCTACTCTCGTATTTTACTAACATTTGCTATTACGGTTAGCGATCTACATGGGGGTCATGTACAAGCTGCCGAACCGCGCCTACTACGCCCAATTGGCCGATCTCACCGAGGACGAACTGAACCAAGCGCTGAAAAACGTCATGTTCAACTGCGGCCTAAAGATCGTGGCTTTGATTTTACTGTGTTCGCTGCTTCAGTATCGTCTTCGGTTCTCGGCTATCCGTCAACTTGCATTTGTCCTGGAGAAGCAGTCGCCGGGCGTGCAGACTAAAATCTGTTTCTGGGTCTTTTACAATGTCCAGGCGTCGCTGCAACACCACGGTGCGTCATTTGAAAGCGTTCCTGTCTGCAGTCGAGTCTTATGGATGTCATGTCTGAATTAGGATTCGACTATACGTTCAAGTTTGCGTGGCTGCATGAAGACGCAACTACAACTAACACTACAAACCCATGGCAGTAGCTTTAGGTTATCCACCCGAAATTATCTCGGTTACTACGTAGTATATGACAGATAAAAAAATCAAACCATGAACAAGTGAAAAATGGGAATTCCTTTCACTCTTCAAATGATACCATGAAATTCAGGTTCCGAGCTTTTTGCAATGAGTTTTAGAAAAGAAGAAAGTAAAGCGCGATTCTCAATTCCTGGGACTTGAGGCAGGTTGCAGTGACACAATTACACCATATCCAGACAGCAGCGTTCTTCCAGCGTCGCGTTCACCACCAGGCCACTTCCTTCGGCTGGTTCAAAGGGAGGCAACTCGTTGATGTTGATGTCCTCTGCGTAGGTCATTCCGATGACGAGGAGGAGAGCGGCGAGGAAGACGAACTTGGCCATTGTTGGTGCTTGAAGTTTCACTTGAGTTGGAGGAGGCAAATACTCGAATGCCAACGAAATGCCCAAGTCAACCTGAATTAACGCTGCACTGGAGCAATCGTAGGCGCTTATCCATCCACGAAGAATTTGTGGTCTAACGGCAACTACCTCGTCTCGCTCTAGTGCTGATAGCATCTAACGCTACTCGCTACCACCTTTCGCCATGCAATCTGGATGGTACGGTGGTACGTAGGCAAATACAAAGTACTATCGAAATTCGAGGTACATGAGTTATACTTCGAAGTACAAATCTCGGGAAACGTTTAAATATCTCCAGGACTCGAGCGAGACGAGGTAGTTGCGGTTAGACCACAAATTCTTCGTGGATGGATAAGCGCCTACGATTGCTCCAGTGCAGCGTTAATTCAGGTTGACTTGGGCATTTCGTTGGCATTCGAGTATTTGCCTCCTCCAACTCAAGTGAAACTTCAAGCACCAACAATGGCCAAGTTCGTCTTCCTCGCCGCTCTCCTCCTCGTCATCGGAATGACCTACGCAGAGGACATCAACATCAACGAGTTGCCTCCCTTTGAACCAGCCGAAGGAAGTGGCCTGGTGGTGAACGCGACGCTGGAAGAACGCTGCTGTCTGGATATGGTGTAATTGTGTCACTGCAACCTGCCTCAAGTCCCAGAAATTGAGAGTCGCTTTCTTTTCTAAAACTCAATAACACGGAATCAACATTCTAGTTATACTGCATGCAGAAATACTTCATTGTTTTGTAATTGAATAGTTCAGAACTCTTTCGGAAGTAAAAGTACAACGCAAATTTTCTTTACTGCACGTAGAGCCCCGTTGGAATGATGTGGAAGTGACTTCTGCAGTAGTTGCGATGCTTACAATCAATACTTCGAGTACAAGTACGTGCATTGGGGTTACAGTAAACGATACTATCCTAACGGAATCGAGTATCGCTCTAAAGTTGAAACAACGTGGAACACGAGACTTGGGCACATCAGAAGCTCACAGGCAGCACTTGGCCTCAGCGTTGACGATGTTCTCGATGCGTGGAGCTTGCAGCTGGATAGCGCGTACTGCGAGCGCGAGTGACGACGATGAACGTCAACTTGTCCATGGTGGCTTGTTGTTGTCGGTGGCAAATTCCAAAGTGACAGCAAAAGCACTGGGCACAGACTCATGTAGTGGCGTGCGGCATTCGAACACTGACACGAAGAAGTAGGGCAACACCCCCATATCGAAGCGTCTAGCGTCAGCAATTTGATGCGCATCCTTGCAGTAACATTATTCACACGCAGTGTCCCTAAAATGTCCCCATCGAATTGATCTCGAGACGGACGCCACCCGTACGGCCAGGTCGCAGTCCCGCCATCTTGGCGATCAACTTGCTGTTGCGAACCTCCGGCCACAGACGGCAGCAGCGTTCCCACACCTCAGCAACGTCGTCATCGTTCTCTACGCTAGCGTAGAGGCCAAGTGCTGCCTGTGAGCTTCTGATGTGCCCAAGTCTCGTGTTCCACGTTGTTTCAACTTTAGAGCGATACTCGATTCCGTTAGGATAGTATCGTTTACTGTAACCCCAATGCACGTACTTGTACTCGAAGTATTGATTGTAAGCATCGCAACTACTGCAGAAGTCACTTCCACATCATTCCAACGGGGCTCTACGTGCAGTAAAGAAAATTTGCGTTGTACTTTTACTTCCGAAAGAGTTCTGAACTATTCAATTACAAAACAATGAAGTATTTCTGCATGCAGTATAACTAGAATGTTGATTCCGTGTTATTGAGTTTTAGAAAAGAAAGCGACTCTCAATTTCTGGGACTTGAGGCAGGTTGCAGTGACGCAGTTACACTCCAGTTCAAACCTCAGCTCATCTTTTCAACGGGATATCATGGATGGTCTTATCCTTTCCAAAGATGCAACAGCATCTTGTGAAATCGCCCAGTTTGAAGAACACTGTTACCCTCTTTTCCATGCGAGTGACATTTGTGACTTTCCCAGTCTCGTTGCCTCGAAGGTCGATGACCGCATAATCTTTCGCTTTAAGTGGGGCATACTTTCCATCTGGTGCGAAGCGTGACGCGTGCTCACCGATCTTGATTCCATTCACCAGCAGCTCAAGTCCCCATCGCAGACTCCCATTGAGATAAAAGTCGATTTCTCCCTGGATTCTCGGTGGCTGATCACCATCGGCTGGCGATGAAGGGTATACGCGTGACAACTCTGGGCAAATCAAGCACTTCGGATGTGTGTTCAACGCAAGGCCTTCCATGAACATATGCTGGAAAGTAGCTTCCTTGGGGAAATAAGTCTCGGCAACCACAGACTGTTGTAGCACAGATGCCGACATGTTGCCAACAACTTTCGTGATCAGTTCATGCAGCGACGATGGATTTGCAACTGCGCGATTCGGAAAAAGCCACCTGCAGTAGTACTTCTCTGCCAACGGGGATGAGAATTTCACTAGCTGGTCGCCATCTTCGACAAGAATACCAGCTTTCTTCAACGTCACAAGGCAGCGATTGTCTTCATCGGCGAGCATTGACCCCAACGAGACACTATTCGGCGCAACAACAAGACAATCGATCAAAAACTGCTGAAGCGCCACATTGGTCGGTATCGTGTGTTTACTACCGAAACATCGTGCCATTTGCTCCAGGCAACCTTGAGATAGGTAGTACACAACCAATTCGTTCTCTGATGGAGCCAGGTCTTTGGCGAAAAAGTGCGCCACTGAGTCAACTGAAATGCGCAACGCACCGACAAGCCCACTGCACTCGCGAACCAATAACTGGATGAAGTGCTGTTTCTTCATTCTGTCGGGCAATCCGATTGTTGGTGGCAATACCAAGAAATCTTGTGCTTCCTCGTCACTTAACAGGAAATCGCTTCTGCAGAACTTCCTAAGCGTCTTGAACTCCACTGGACTCTCAGTTCCACTTTGGAGCGCATGCGTCGCACAGATGATAAAGCGAACATTGTCTGGCAACCACGACGGACAAACCTTGATCAAGGTGGTCCAAAAATTCTCATCAGCGTACTTCGCTTGAGCATCATCGATCATAACAACATGATTCTGGTGTGGGCTGAGACTCGTCGTTTCGCCATAGATGTCGATTCCGTGCTTTTGCAGCAGGTCTGCCGCTGATACATCCGAACGAAAGAAAGAGACGCGGATACAATTCAGCACAGTGTATCTGCGAGCAAACAGCGACAATAACGACGTCTTCCCCGACGCTGCTGGCGACAAGAAGAGGATGAATCGGTGATTCATACTGTCGTATACACGCTTGAGAAGTTCCTCACGCGCAAGATGGGGCGCTTGGGGGTTGACACCATCATAATATATCTGAACAGCTGGCAGTGCCAGTGGCACATCACTCTCTCGCGGCGGCACTTCCACAATGAGTGCATCCTTCTCCGATGCACCAAGTGCGCCAATTGTTGGGTTTCCTTCCATAGGTTGGCCATTCTTGTCATCGTACACCGTTCTGTTGGTGTAGACTCGCAGGCTGGATGCGACCGTACGTGGAGATAGAACGGGCTTGACTTGGTTCCATACTTCCCTGCGGAATTGAAACACGCTGGCATCTCCAAGCAAGCTCACGGTGTCAACAGAAGTACCCGGAACCGGAAGTCGAGTTGCTGCATCCACCAACTCGAAATACACTTCGCGTGGCATCTGTTCTTTCTAACCGCAATACAGCTTTTGTGTTAGTCGTGGGGCAAGACTCTTTGGTTGCTGTGCAAATTGCTTACCCGTGCGATCGTCGCTTGCTCCTGGGGGGGAACAATCGCAAAATAACCTCAAATGAGGTTTAACTATTTTTGGCACCAAATTTCAAAGTGGATTTAGGGTAAGGCTCTCCCTACGTTCACCAAGTTTTTGGCTCTACAAGCAACATTCAAGTTACATTCAAACAACAATGTGTTACATAAACGTCTGAACCCTAACCCCGCCAACCCCGCGAGGAATGACGGATTAGCACGACAAGTGGCTAACACTGCTAGCCTATTATAGCAGTGCCACACAATATGTCATATGAGACCATTATAGTTGAACAAAAGTATCTTGTCTACATGTACAAAGTGCCCAAGAGAGAGAAGCGGGCACAGGGGTCCTCTTACGCAGCAGCATGATCTGCTCCGGTCGTTTCATGTACTTGCTCAACTTGCCACTTTTTGGTGATTAGGGTTGCAACAGATCGTTGAACTTGAAAACTTGGTGAACGTAGCCACTTTCTTGGTGAACGTAGCCACTTTCTTAGGGTAAAGTGCTATCTATTATAAGCACAGCCCTATTAATAGTTTCGGAATTTGTCATTGCAGAGGGCTGAGCGAGCGCGCTACTGTTATCTATATTGCACGTAGAGCCCTGTTGGAATGATGTTGAAGTGATGTGCAGTATTAGCGATGCTTACAATTACAAAACTGGTACGTGTATTTGAGTTAAACGATAAAATCCTAACGGAATCGAATATCCCGACTGAGAGCCTTTAAGTTGAAACAACGTGGACACGAGACTTGGGCACATCAGAAGCTCACAGGCAGCACTTGGCCTCAGCATTGACGATGCGTGGGGCCTGCAGCTGGATAGCGCGTACTGCGAGCGCGATGGTGACAACAATGAATGTCAGCTTATCCATGGTGGTTTGGTGTTGTCGGTGGCAAATTCCAAAGTGACAGCAAAAGCACTCGCGCACTGGGTAGTTCCCGTATTCGAATGGCTTGGAGAAGGGCAACACCCCATATCGAAGCATCTAGCGTCAGCAATTTGATGCGCATCCTTGCAGTAACATTATTCAGTGTCCTTAAAACGTCCACATCGAATGTCCTCCATCATGTGGACCACACAATGACGGTCAACTTCAACTTGATGATGTGGAGGGGGTCTCACTTATCAAGACGCTCAAGCGGATCCGATGAAGACTGCACGTGACTGTCGCGTTGTCATTGTAGGCGGGGGCGTGATCGGCCTCACGACGGCGTTCGCGCTGCTTCAGAGCGGCTTTGAGCGTGTGAAGATCGTGGCGGACCAGTTCGAGGCCACCACGTCGCACGTGGCTGGGGGGTTGTGGATGCCATTCGCTCTACCCGACGGGGTGGATACATCCAGAGCTCGCAAATGGTGCGAGGTGGCGTACGCATGGCTGGAAGAGCTTCGTAGGAAGAAGGGCGAGGCGTTAGGGATCCACATCGTCCCCGGAGCGGAAGTGTCTGCTGTCGGTTCTCCTGAAGTGGTTAGAACGGGTAAATTTACTGTGGGAGAATTAGGCTGGAGAGGTTGACTACTGATGTATGGATAGTTCCATCCGTACTGGGCGATCTGTGCTGAGAATTTCCGTCTGCTGAGCCAACAAGAAGCTGCCGAGGTGTCGTCTGGAGCTACCCACGGCTTCGCGTTCGATGCTCTCATTTACAACCCCAAGTACGCCGATTCTTTCATCATACCGCTATATATTGGCGTTTGACGTTGCTACTGAATAGGTTTTTCATGGCGTGGCTGCACGAGGAGATCCGAAAGTTGGGAGGGACTTTCGAACATCGTCGAGTCAAGTCTCTGGACGAGGAAGACTGTGACTTGATTGTAAACTGCTCCGGTTTGGCGGCGAAGGAGCTGGCAGGCGACGACACGGTGTTCCCTATCCGCGGACAGATCATCAACGTGTACAACCCGAAGCTGAATGAGCTCAAGGTGTCGCTCGACAAGGACGGACAGCACGCGTACATCATTCCGCGTCCAAACGGCGACGTCGTTCTCGGTGGCACCGTGCAGGAGCACAACTGGAGCGTTGAGAACGATGACGACGACGTTGCTGGGGTGTGGGAACGCTGCTGTCGTCTGTGGCCAGAGGTTCGCAACAGCAAGTTGATCGCCAAGATGGCGGGACTGCGACCTGGCCGTACGGGTGGCGTTCGTCTCGAGATGCAACCGGCTCCGACCAAGAAGGGCTCAGTACTGATCCACAACTACGGACACGGCGGATCGGGCCACACACTGCACTGGGGGTGTGCGCAGGAAGTGGTGGAGCTGGCAACGCTGCGATTCCTTGTTGGAACGACCAGCAAGCTGTAAGATCCTGACTTTCAGGTTTGTTTCAGGTTGTCATAATGAGTGAATTGAAACTATCCCTAAGGTACGAGCTGTCAGAAATTGATACAGTACTGAGTCACTGCTCACTCGAACTTCTTCAAGTCGGCGTGGCTCCACTCCTTGAGTCCCTTTGCGTCGTTCTCATAGTCCGACAACATGCCCTTGGCCACAGTCTTGGCATGGATCTGGTATGACCCTGGGATCATCCACCCGAACATCTTTTCGGTGCCTCGCAGCAGATCTCCGCGTTGCAACATCCCTGGTCGGAAGATGGACGTGCGCTCGAACTGCATCTGCTGCACTTTGTCCTCCACTTCGCCCTTGGTCTGCGGGTACAGGAACCAACTGTCCTTGTTGGCACCTTGAGACGTCAGCAGTCCCATGTACGGAACTCCAGCTGCCTTGGACAGGTCTGCAAACTTGGTCACATATTCCAGATCCACTGTAGCAGTCATAACAAAACGTTAGCGCAACTTAACGTCAATTATGGGGCTTCTAGAGCTGCTCTACCTTTACGGAAGGCCTCCGCCGAGCCTGCGTCTTTGCGGGTAGTTCCCAGACACGAGAACGCGGCGTCCACCTTGTCTGCAGCCTTGATATCCGCATCTGAGAGAGCGTCGAAGTCCACTTTGCGCACTTCCAGCTTGTTCTTGGCCGCATCAGCGTCAAGCGACGGGAAAGTCGACCCCCAGGCGGACTCCGGGACGTCCCGACGCGCCAGAGCGATGACTTTTGTGCATCTGGCGGAGGAGACGAGTTCGGCTACGAGGTCGCGGCCTACAGCGCCGGTAGAGCCGATGACGAGCGCCACGTACGAGGACATTGAGGATCAAGTTGATACGGTGAAGATTGGTAAATGAGCTCTTCGGTGGAGCTCTATCTGCGTCTGCGACATGTGGCGGTGGCACACAATCATTCTGTCGGTTTATGGAGATTTGTTTTTCTCTGCAGAAAAAAAACTATCGAGTGGTGAATATTCACGATGATGATTAACTCTGTAGTTGCCATTCTCTTCATGAACAATTCTTTGACCGACAGTTTTAGAAGTTCAAGTCTTCAAAACCCGAGTTCAGAATGGTATCCCGATCCGAAGCTCGATTAGATTGCGTCAAGTTTTTACTCAAATGTGTAAACACATATGAATACGTTCGACGTGCAAAGCTAGTTAACGCTCAAAGTACATGTACATTTCACTACAGTGTAGCAGTGGGCTACGCACATATAGTCCGGAGGAATGGTCTAAACAGGAGGACAATAGGAAATCTAAAAGATTGTGGAGTTGGTGAATTTATCAGGAGTACAGATCAGAGTATTCCCCGATTCCACGACGTATGGACACTTGAACTCTTTTCTTTTGCGTCTTAGGCATTGCACAAGCCTACAGTTCAGACTGCTTGTCGTTTCCAACCGCCACAACCTCGTGCCTCTTCAAATCAGCATTGCTCCACTCCTTCAGTCCCTTATCACCACTTTCGTAGTCGACAACCATTCCCTTCGCAATAGCACTGGTCGTAATCTGAGCACAACACACACATTTTTTAGTCCCCAAACACAAACAGCACCGACAAGACATGAGGAACTTACGCTAGGCAGAACGTATCCAGCAATCGCCTCGACAGTACGAGCAAGCTCTCCGCGGTTGATAAGCCCCGGTCGAAAAATCGAAGTTCTTTCAAATGCCAAGTTCTTGACGTTCTCCTCCACTTCGCCCTTCGTCTGCGGGTACAAGAACCAACTGTCCTTGTTGGCATTCTGAGCCAGAAAAGCACACGTCAGAAGAGTTTCATAAAAAAAACTAGTAGATCAACCTGCTTACACTGGAAGTCAAAAGACCAAAGTATGGCACTCCTGCATCCTTCGCATACTGCGCAAACTTGGTCACGTACTCCAGATCCACTATTCAAGTATCCAAAAGTTAGTTCCCACTTGTCCCAAATACACCTAAAACTCCTCCAACCTTTGCGAAAAGCTTCAGCCGATCCCGCGTCTTTCCGAGTTGTGCCTAGACTCGAGAACGCCGCGTCCACGTCGCCAGGGATCTTCTTCCAGTCGCGATGCAGTTCCTCAAAGTCCACGGGAATAATTTCCAGCTTGCTCTGAGCTGCAGTCACGTCCATCGAAGGAAACGCATCCCCCCACTGCGTTTCGGGGACCTCGCGACGCGTGAGAGCGATCACTTTAGAGCACGAAGGGGATTGCACCAGTTCGGCCACCAGTTCGCGACCGACGGCGCCTGTGGCGCCCTGCACGAGTGCGACGTATCCCATTGATGAGCTTCTCAATGAAAAATGAGACAAATTGTGGAAATGTTGCGCACAAGTTGCGATAACGTCTTTATGTTGCACTTAAAACTGAAAACGTCATGACATCGACACATTGAATTCTTCAACTAACGCGACGAGAAGATTGTCTTTCTCTTCAAAAGTTTCTACACATAAGCACGAGATCAAATGCAATTTACACACAACTGCTGCTGTCGGCCACGAACGTGCCGTCGGAGTTCTCGCAGCCACAGTCGCCCGTTGTGGGGTCCTTGATGCATCCAGTGCCCACGCCGCTGTCAGTGCCGTTGCCACTGTTACCACAAAAAAATTAGAATTCGCCATTCAGCAAGAGAATAATAATGTTATCTTTTCTCACCTCCAGAAGAATGTCCAGCAATCATCGTTGTCCTCCATTTCGTCCGACGTAGGCGACTCGCACACGTACGCCGAGCACGTGCCGTACGGGTAGCCGTTGTTGCCGTCGTACTGGTGGTCCGTCACGAACACGGCGAAGGTCTGCGTCGTGGACGTGCGGGTGTTGTGTGAGCACTCGGCAGCTTGAATGGCCTTGGAGACCTTGGTCGCACTGCAGTTGTACGTGCTTGGGCACTTTCCCTTGGTGTTGGAGCTGCACGGGTCGAGTGTTGCAGACACAAGAGCGGGGGCGGCGAGGAGAGCGAGGAGATAAGTGAAACGCATCGTCACTATACTTGGTGGTTGAGCTGTGGAAGGGCAAATTGTAAAGTGAGTTGGCTGCTTGGCGCTTGTCAACTTCGACATCTTGACGACACACGAGGAGGTTTTCCAGTGTTGCGAGTCGTTTACATCTTTACATCCGAACCGATCCTACGGTTTGTGGCCTTCGACTCGACAAAGAGGCACGTCTTGTGCCAGCTTTACAGATGGAGGTGTGAATCCTATTGCTGGTTTTGTAGTCCAATGTCTCTACGGATCAACACCTGGCATGGATCCCGTCAGCGTATGGGCCTCCCTGCCTCAGGAGCTCAACACCTGGAGCTTACGTGCTGCACGTCTATGATTTCCAGATGACTCAATCTTAAGTCTAAGACGTGCGCTATTCAAAATACGCAGACGCATGTATTAATGAAATGGTGAGCTTTACGTTTACTGGATGCTCGGCCTACGGGCACGCACACTCCCATCTCTCCGAGAACTCCTTGCCATTGGGGTCCTCCGGCACGTCCAGCGTCGGGTTGCGGTCGAAGAAGCCGTCCGGACGGAATCCAAAGCCGGCGTAGTCGACCGGCATGATCGGCCAGTCCTCGACACGGGGGAAGTGCGTCAAGCCAAAGGTGTGCCAGACCACAATGTCTTCGCCATTGACCGACCGGTTGGCCTTGGCGTACGCCGGTAGACCGGAGTATCCGGGGTGTTGGTTGGGCGTATAACCAGCAGCCCACATCTCGTCGCGCGCATACTGCGTGACCCACAAGTGCTTCGTCGCGTACTGCGCGCGCTTGGCAATGGAACTGTCATCCGCAGCGAGCAACAAGGGGGCACCTTCGGGGAACAACACGTAGGCTGTCGGGTTCCCAAGGCGGTTCTGCTTGTCACTGGACGCGATAAGCCACGCACGCCCCAACTTGTTGTCAGCTTCACGTTGTGCGTCGCTCTCACGCTCCAGACGTGTAGCCACCCGCTTAAAGGCATTGCCCACGGGGTTCTCAGGACTGATAGGGAGACGCTGCACCTCCAGTTCATCGACGTGGCACTTGTTGCCATCAATTGCCACGTCAAGACGAGCAGAGAATAAGTGCTGGTGACAGGGAGCTCCGAGGCGAGGTGCAATTTTGGTGGCGAAATCGTACTCGCCCTCTGGACGTCCGGACGAGAAGACGATGCCCGTAGCCTTGCACTCGAGCTCGATCTTGCCGTCCAGGTAGAAGTACCAGTAGAACCCGTAGTCGTAATTCCCGACCGTCACGAAGAACGAGATGACAAGACGTCGCTGACGACGGACAGTGCCGGTGTTTGCGAACACGTCCGTGTGTTTCCACAGTGTGCCGAAGTCCTCCTCGTGGATGCAGATGGCGTTCTTCAGTAGAACGGGGTTGCCGAAGTCATCGGCAACGGTAGCATCGAGGTACTGAATCTTCCCGAGGCAGTCGCACCCCAACACTAAGCAGTTGGCAAGACGGCCGAACTGGTACTCGCCAGCATCGAAGTAGTTCTGCCACTCATGAGTGGGCTGCGGTTCTCCATAAGGCACTACCATCTCGGAGACGGCTGCACGGTTTAAAATCGGGCGTTTGGTTCCCCGGTCGTTGAACGAGATGTCATGCAGCGTAAGTCCTTCTCGTCCGTTGAAGCCGATGCGGACCTCCCAGTTCTGCCACTTGAGCACGTGGTTGTTGACCGTGAAGCTCGCACCTTCAGGCTGCGTGATACGTAGCGGCTTCATGTTCGTGCGAAGCGGACCGGAAAGCTTCGGGTCAAGATAGTCGCCCGATTCCACTGGAATATGATCGTAACCGGTATCAACCAGGCGAATTACACGTTCACTGGTAAGGTCGACATGCGCAACGACACCGTCGATGGGATGGGCGAACATTGAGTGCGTGTTCTCCGTCGCCAAGAAGCTCAACACGCGGATCATCCGACGGCCAACTTCTTCCTCGTAGCCGAACACGCCCGCAGACAGCGGCACGCCACGCACGGCACTGAGGTCGGTGATTCCTCTCTTCGCCAAAGCAGCGACGTAGTCCGGGTCGGCCTTAATGATGGTTTCGGCAGCCACGTAGTCTTCGTCCAAGATCGGACCCCAGCCATCGGTGGCAGGGTTCAGCTGACTGTTGTGGATCACCTTGTGGGCTGGGATGTCAACGATCATCTCACGTGCTACGTTGCTCGTCTTGTCCAGTACAAGCACCCCAATCTCTCGAGGAATTTCGTCACCGACTTGCCATACACCCAGTGTCTTGTGATCCGGTTCACGCAGCATCACGTAGGAGTAGCGGAAGTTGGGGCCTTCGTAGCCAGCCTCGCCCACGATTTGCTTCATACTCTGCACCTCAGTGGCTGTAAGAGGGTCGAGTGGGTGCATGACAGCTTCCTTGAGCTTGGGGGTGTTGGCGTGGGAACACATTGATGAAGTGCGCGTTAGACGGAAGATCCGAAAGTGAATTGTGCAGCGAAGCCAAAGTTTTCAATGGGTTCGTGCTGGAAAGTCGTTTCCAAGGAGAAGCATCGTCTAGCCATGAGCGCTTCATCATGTTACAGGTAAGATACTTTCGTGCTGTAGCGGATTACCAGCTCGCGAACGGAGTCCCGTCACCCGCTATCGCTTTGGTCTCCGGTAAGCACGAGCAGCGTTGACCTAGTCATGTTCTTGTTGGAGTAAGATGACGCGGCATCTTCATGTTCCGGTGGGGAAGTTTATAGGCCTCGGAACTGATGACTCGTTCGGCGTCATAGCTGAAGTGACTGCACTCCGATGATTGTCAGGCCACCGGAAGCGTACCACAATCGATCGGTGGACATGGACGGCAACAAGAAGGACACTTTTTCGTCAGTCGAAGGCGTCCATAGGCTCGACTAGCGCTGACGAAGGCCTCGTCGGTGCTCCGATGATTGTCAGGCCACCGGAAGCGTACCACAATCGAGCGGTGGACATGGATGACAACAAGAAGGACACTTTTTCGTCAGTCGAAGGCGTCCATAGGCTCGACTAGCGCTGACGAAGGCCTCGTCGGTGCTCCAGAACCACCGGCAATGTTGCTCAAACATGACCCTGGGACATGTAGAAGGCTCGAGTGGACTAAGTCTTGACTCAAGAACCGCATTTTAGAATGTCGTCGAACTCAGCATTGTTCGCTTTGTCCCAAATGCGTTCCCAGCTGAGCCGCTGCACGAACCTCACGTGGCTATCGGAAGCGAGCAATGTATTGTTCCATTATCAAGCCAGCTAGAGATAATTCTTCTTCGTGCTCATCCAGCTAGAGATCCTTGAGCTCTACGCAAGAGGTCGAGGAGCTCTACGATGGAAGTCGACAGCACAATCGAACTAGCGTTGAAATGGACAGAGGCGAACGCGCTGCGCGCAGACAATTGCGCACCCGTATTGCTGTTGTACGGCCACATACCCGTTTACGTGGACCTCACCCTCACCCTGAACTGCGACGACGCGGCATCCTCCACCTACTGCGCTTAGCTGCGTTAACGTCAATGGTGTAGAGTGGACAGCTACCGGGTCCCAGATGTCTCTTCCCGATCAAGTGAATACGACGGAAAATATCTGGCCAAGTACGGGTGCACGACTCAGAGAGCGAGCATCAGGCTCAACCACATTGTCGAGAGAGCCCAAGATATCCGTTTCCCGAATCAACATGACCTAGACCCTGTCTTTGAACTAGCGATTACCGGGATCCCTGATTACCTGCTATTGTCAATGGAGCGCGGACTTCGGAATTACCTCGGCCGAGAAGGGGTACGCCTTCGGTGGCATGCTAGAGAAGATGAGCCGTTGCCGGGGAACGCTAACGCATATACGGAGCAATTTGAACTCGTATGCACTGACGAAACCGGCGATACGCTCTTCGGCTTCTACCAGAACTACGCGGCACGACTCGAATTAGGGCGACAAGCCGCTGTCCGCAAAGTTGAAAGGGAATTTCGTTTCCGGCGACGAGATATGCAAGCCCGCCGCGCTACACTTCGTCAGGACCACAAGAGAGAGATCGAGCGCACTCGTGCACAACTTCTTCGCAATGAAGACCTGGAAGGAATCCGGCTACGAAAACAAGGCCTCGCAGAAAACTTCGTACAAGACCGCCTGGATAACCTTCGCGTAAATCACGGAGGCACACTACAACGGATGAAGGAGCGGCACAGCGCTGCGATCAGTAGGATCGAAGCGGAAACGCCACACGTAAATGTACGTAGTATCCTTGAACAGCATCTCGTTGCCGCCGGGCAGATGCACTAACTAAATATACTTCCTCTTGCGTAGCTCTGTTGCGCTGGACAACATTGTCGCCACGTAGCCTTCACTTGCTCAGCCGAAGTGTCTGTCAACCGCAGAGACTTGCTCGACTCAAATTACCGGTACGAGAAACTTGCTACCGGTAATACCATCGGGTCTTCGGCCATTTTTAACCAATCACGCAAAGGGCCTAAACCAATTTAGAACTCTCTTAATATCTGAGACGGGCGCATAAAAAACCCCGATTTACCTGTAAATCGGGGTGTAAGAAAGGGTTTTTGCCACTTTCTCAAAATCGCTGGGACGGGTCCACCTTGAGACAGGCGTGACGACAGCGATTGGTGGAACTAGATTTCTAGACCGGACTAGACTTAAGTAGGCAATACCGGTATATTGAATAATTTGAATTAGGCCTACCGGTACGTATACTGTAATGTACCCATTGCACTATTTAAAAACATTCCTAATTTAGTGTACTAGTTGTATACAACAACTAGATCAGATCTGATTCCATTGCTCTGCCTAATAGCCACTGGTACACGTCAATATGGCTCCATCTGCGCGTGTGTACGCCGCGCTAGGCACGAACTTAGGTGCGTCTGTATGATACAACCTACCCGTTCGATCTACCTCTAACCGTTCTACATTTTATCTCAAGGTGACAAGCTCGCGAATCTGGAGAATGCGCTGGCGATGCTGACCCAAATGGTAGGGCCGGTAGAAGCGACCTCCCGACTCTACACTACGGCTCCTCAGTACGTGGAGGACCAACCTGCCTTCCTCAACCTTGTGGCCAGACTCCACACGGAACTCAACCCTCAGGAACTACTGGGCGCTTTCAAAACAATCGAAAGGGAGGTTGGACGCACCCCATCACTCAGGTGCGGGCTTCTCGAATGGTAGAACGGTAGAACGACTTACTGATAATTTTTATGCGGACTTTACAGATGGGGTCCAAGACTTATTGATGTGGATATTTTGCTCTACGACGACTTAACCCTCAAAACGGACACGGAAGAAGGACCTTTGATCGTCCCCCATGAACGGATCGCTGAGAGAGACTTTGTACTCGCCCCACTGTGCGATTTGGCTCCAGGTAGGTTGTTCTACCATTGTGAACGAGAAGATGGTAGACTTTTATTGTTTTTGTTTTGTAGATTTGGCGCATCCAGTGCTGAACAAGACCATGCAGACGCTGTACGACACGTTGAAAGCTGGTGAACAGCGTTATGTGCCTCCTGTGCCAATGCTTCCAGTCGACAAGAGCGAACCCTGGGCATTGGGCAGCAAAACGTTCATCATGGGCATTGTGAACGTCACTCCGGATAGTTTTAGTGACGGGGCGGAACTGGAGACGGTGAATGCTGCAGTGCACAAAGCATTGGAGATGGAGAAAGCTGGCGTGGATATTATCGACATTGGGGGCGAGTCAAGTCGTCCTGGAGCGGAGCCAGTGACGGAAGAGGAAGAACTGAAGCGCGTACTACCAGTGATCCGTAGTATTCGCGAAAAGAGCAAAGTTGCCATCTCAATTGACACTACAAAGGCGGAGGTTGCGCGTCAAGCAGTGGAAGCAGGAGCAAACATCGTCAATGACATTTCTGCGGGTCTGAAAGACTCGGAAATGCTGACAACGGTCGCGAAACTACGTGTTCCGGTGAGTAGAACACGTTTAAAGCTGATTCTACTCCCTATTCTAACGCCATTGTGTTTTATTCTACAGATTGTGCTGATGCACATGCGAGGCACGCCCAAGACAATGACTGAGCTCAAGGTTAGTACTCCTTGTAGTACTTTAGTAGTACTATTCCTGACGATCCCGTGTGTGATGTAGGAATACGAAGATGTTACTACTGAAGTTAGCGACGTGCTGAACGAGCGTGTGGCTGCTGCCGAGGCTGCTGGCATCTTCCGTTGGAACATCATCCTGGATCCAGGCATTGGATTCGCGAAAGCTCGCGTTCTAAACCTGCAGTTGTTGCGTCAGCTCTCCACTGTAAAAGAGACCTGTCATGGATTGCCACTACTGGTAAGTATTGTTTCTTTCGCGAATAAAGGGACAATACTAATCTTCTCTTATCTATTCAGGTGGGCTCGTCCCGCAAGGGCTTCATTGGCGAGATCTGTGGGCGTCCAGACCCGAAAGACCGTGCTTGGGGCACCGCTGCCACGTGCTGCGCTGCCATCCAACAAGGAGCTGACATTCTACGCGTTCATGATGCAGCCGAGATGGTGGATGTAGCCAAGATGTCGGACGCTATCTGGCGCCAGGAGTAGAACGACGAACTACCTTCTGTAGTACCACAATGAATAGACACAAGCTGCTCTTCCGACTATTTTTACCGTAGTTCGCTGCACAACTTCCTCATTCTCCCTTTTGCCCTGTAGACGAAACGATGGACGACGAGCAAAACGGCATCCGGACTGCAGAGCTCGTGAACGAGAGCGAGACCCCTCACTTCGATGCGCTCTACGCTCAGTACGACACTGGGAACGGTAGTTTTGGCACCGAACATCTGGGTAGTTTGCTGCTGGACATGGGCTTCAACGCGTCCCCGAAGGTCTTAGACCGCGCTCTGGACGACATGGACCCGAACGCCACGGGAGAAATCGCTAAGCTCGCGTTCCTCGAGTGGTTCGAAGAGCACGCGGACGAGATCGACGATTCTCCAGCTGTAGCTCACTCGTCACTCTCTCCAAGAGTTCAGCAGCAAGACGAAGCGTACTCAGAGCTTGAAAGCGCCATGTTAGACGCCAAAACCCAGCGGAAACAAGCCGAAATGGACGCGCAGCTTCTCGCTAACCGCCTAGCACATCTTCGGGCCGAAGACGCTCGAGCACAGAAACGAATCGAAGAAGCCAAGCGCCGAGCAGGAGAGATTGAAGCCATCAAGAAGCGGAACGAGAGCAGACTGAGAGCTAAACAAGAGGCCACGGAACAGCTACAACGAGAGATCAAGGCTCAGTGCGAGTACAACAACATGGTGCAGTCTTCGTCCCGTGAACGGCGCAACCAACTGATGGCGGACTGCGTGTCCAAGCGGGTCCAGCTCGTGCAGGACACGAGAGCGGAGAAGAAGGTCCACCTGGCTCAGATCCGGCGCCAACGCGAGATGGATCAGTCGTGGCTGGCTGAGCGTTCGCAGGAGATTCGCGACAAGGAGAAGCGCGCGGTTCGACAGCGGCAGATGGCGCAGAAGAGTTACGAGAAGGAACTGGTGAAGAAAGCGAGAGACAAATTGGCCCATGAGCACGAGAAGCGCTTGCAGTCGGAGAAAAAGATCCATCGCATGGAGAAGGAGGAGGCAGAGCTGATCGAGAAACTACGAGTGACGCAGGAGCTGCAACGTGCAGCGTACGAGGAGCTCGAGTTTGCCATGGAGAACGAGTAGATGAGCTAAAAAAATCGATTTTTTTTCATGCAATATTCGAATTGGACTATCTGAAGGCAACATGCGCGTCGTTTTCTTCCTGCTCGCCACGTGGGTTGCTCTGGCTGTAAGTAGTGACGCAAAGACGATCTCGGACGATTCGGTCACCAAGAAGAAGTTTTCTCATCACGAGTCCAGACTCCAGTGCGGCACTCGAAGCCGTGTACGTCAAGAACGACAACGATGAGTACCTGATCCTGCACCAAAACGACGAGGACTCGACCAAGGACACGGAACTGTCGAGTAAGGACGACACAGCCTCGAACGGCCAGGAAGAGCGAGCAATTGGCACGGCTGACGCAGCGTCAAAGCTCAAGAAACAGCTTTCGTCACCCAATTACAACTCGCTGTGGGAACAAGTTTCTCTGGAGCTTCTGGCGCAAAATGACACCCAAGGACTACAGATTACCAGACCCACCTAAAGTTCCTGCCCGTTTGCGACCCTTTCGGCGGGATTCATAGGCGAAAAAGACGGCCGCGATTGAGCTCGATACGTCAAAGTAGACTTTGGCACAAAATACAGAATACACATTTTCCAATCTTCCTAGTGCTCGCTAATCACCTCACGTTGAGGTGGAAAGCTTCAGCTTGTATTGAAAAGATGCTTCTTGGTAAGTATGTAACTTGGCTGCTCACAACATTCATCTTTCAAGATTTCACGATCATACATGAAGTACAGAACAACAATTTGTCGACCGTTAAATTCCATTCTACAAGATCACTTAGTTATCACCACATCACTTCTGATTAGGAGAAGTAAGTAAGAATGGTTTGATTAACTAGATGGCGGATTTCTCATCTATCTATATGGGTGTCCAAATTTTAGATCTATCTTCGCAAAATCACGTTAAAGCGGAATCCAAATATTGTACACCCTTTCTGGTACTACATTCGTCGGTGGTTCAAAATCCAGTTCGCGGGTCAGCATCACCAATGTAGAGCGATCACTATCGAGTTCAGTCGCATGCTGGTAGATAAACTGGTAGTGTTTCTTGAAAGAACCTCGCAGGTTGGCGATATTTTGAATTTGCGCCACCGTTTGTCGGAAGTGGATAGCATTTCGGAGTCTCCAAGTCGCATGAAAGACAATAGCTGTGTGTACCCTCCACAAGAGAAGTCGGCCACAGTTTGCAGCAACGTTCCCACACACCTTCAACATCCGAGTCGTCATTCTCCGTGCTCCATTGGTGAGGTTGCACCGTTCCACCGAGAACTACATCTCCATGAGGACGCGGAATGATATACGTGTGATGTCCGTCACGATGAATCACGGCAAGGTACTTATCCAGCTTCGGGTTGTGGACCTATCGCCAAAAACAAGTGCAATTAGCCTAAAATTTATCAACTATTCTAAAACAGACCTATTCACCTTGATGATTTGGGAAAACTGCGTCGTCATGCGCCAGTTCCTTCGCTGCCAGACCTGGTTGTCAAGATTGAGAGAGAAAGAAAAAACAAGCAAGTTAGTATTCCATTGACAGACATAGTAACGCGTACTACTACTGCACCTGAACAGTTCACGAGTAGGTCGCACTCCTCAGCACCAAGATCTGTCACGCAACGTTGTTCAAAGACGCCGCCCAATCTGCAGACCTCCTTCTTTAACCACTTCATGAATATTCTAAACAATTGCCGGAGAAATTATTAAATCAGGCCTGAAAAAAAGCAATAGTAACCGGCGATACTTTGGCTGCCCCCCGACTCAGCAACCGGAAGTTCTCCACACAATGTGCCCAGTACGGGTGCACCTAACATATATTAGCGAAAAAGTACTCAAAGCACCAAGTACTATTTAGCCTTACCACCAAAGGAGGGCCTTCACTCGATACTTCAGCCCCATGCACGACATGAATCCCCGCTTCTTTGCCATGTTTCTTCATAACTTGCGTCAGCCATTCGTAACTAACTTCACACCACTTACTGCAGTCACAAATAGTAAACTGATGTTAGTAGCATGCGAGCCAAATGCACTAATATGACATATAGTAATAAGCACACCGAGGCTTGGCGGGGTCTACGTCGTCGGGAAGCGAGAAGGGCATCCATAAACCACCAGCCATATGCGAAGTAGTGGCGTCAAAGTCCTTAGCCACGACATGGACGTCACGAAAGCCGTTCTGCAACAGAGCCAAGGCCGACGTTAGGCCGATCACTCCGCCACCAACCACCACGACGCGGCAGTCTGCGCAGCTCTTCATTCTTGAAAATGTTAAGTATGTTGAAATGTGAGTTTTAATATTAAAATCCATATATGATGGTAAGCGTTTGGAGCGAAATTGTCACAGTACGCAGCGTACTACGCTTCCTCCCGATCTCACTCTTCACTAAATTCACGCATCCAACCCATATGTGATCACCAACACCATCTCAGTATTATCTCGGCGTTAACGACATCTTGGATGACAACTTTTTACTGCAGACAGACTCGAGCATACTCAACACAGTAGCGATGCGTCTGAGTGTTTCCATCCTCGTTGCTGCAGTCACTCTCCTTGCCAGCACTGATGCGGCTCCAACCGCTTCCAACATTCAGGCAACCGATAACAACGAGAAACTCCAGGGCGTATCTGTGCAAGACACTACCGAGAGGCTGTTGAAGCGGCGTGGTGACGACATCGACGATACATCGGACGACGCTGCCGAACTGGAAGAACGGGTCAACTCTGCTGCTGTTGCAAAGCTTACGAAGAGCTCGTCGGCCAAGTACAAGACGTGGTGGAACAAGGCGCTTTCCTCAATTTTCAAGAGTTTGACGCCGAAAAACTACAGAGCCTCTGAAGCTAAGATGACAACCAACACTGGTCGATACCACCCGTTTAGAATCGAAAGGAACTAGGATGGCCTCGAATGCCACAATGCATTTTGTTGTTGTAAGTGTCGGCGACTTAAATCAACAATAAGTTGTATTTGAATTATTTTGCTTACCATTATTGCAATGCATGCACACAATTACGGTACATGTCGTACCACGAAAAATATCACTATTGTCACCGGACGAAGTTTGCCACTCCGAAACCTTTATTTCCGAATTGGCTTTGCACTGCCAAGATGGCAAATGGTACGTATCTGCCCTCTTTGTCGCCGTGTGTAGGCATATCCCCGACCTTTACCACCTCCATATTCTATACCATCTAATAACGCACACTTTCTCTATCTAACCATGTCCTTCTCATTCTTACAGCTGCGCTGAATCCGGAGAAATTCTACCTCATTCGGGGCGCTCAGAACAGTACGTTAATCTTTTTAATATTTGTTCTAGCCTTTACGATAAAGCTAACGTACGTTGCAATTACGATACTAATCGTTCACAGTTGAGCCAGATGAAGTGGACTACCGAAACTTAATGACTCACTACAAGCTGGAGCCGCAGCTGAATAAAATGGCCGAAACTACGCTGCCCAACACCTACCACCACCTGTTACGTGGCGTCGGAGAGGCTCGTGACTCTCTCACGCCTGGGGAAGTCAAGGGAGACCTTATGGGTCTGTTGGAAGGCGTCCCTTTCGACCGTCCCATTGAGCCGTTGCCCGAGAGCGTCGTCAAAAGCGCTCTACAGCTACCAGCGGGCAGTAAAAGTGGCCCCGTGCTGCACCCTCTCAACAGTCGGAAGACTCCTGGGCTTATCCACGCTCCACCACCTACTGGAGCCGAACGAACGGCTCATGCTGAGAAGCAGAAGGGTAAAGCTAAGGACGATAAGGACCGCAAGGAGAAGAAGGAGAAGAAAAAAAAGAAACGAGAGAGGGAAGACGCTACTGTGTTGCAGAAGCTCCTCGCTCCTCTTGTGGCCGAGCTGCGTGGACTTACGTGGGCTGGGTGGGTCGTCAGTGGCAAACCTGGTAATCCGTTCCTGCAGAAATTTACCAAGGACAACTGCAAGCGACTGGGTGTTCCGAATTACTTCGACTACGTCAAGAGCCCGATGGACCTGACCCGCATGAAGGAGAAGGTCGAGCACGCTGAGTACACCAAGATCGACCAATTTTCTTCGGATATCAAGCTGATGGCGGCAAACGCCAAGACCTTCAACCGCGTGGGCGAGCCGGTGCACCAAATGGCTATCGAGATCGAGCAGCTCTACGAGTCGAAGCTGCCATCGTACAAGAAGATGTTCGACGACCTGCAACAGGAGCGTAAGAAGCGCAAGAAAGAGAAGAAGAAACGGAAAGAGAAGAAGAAGGAGAAGTGAGTATGATCTGCAGACAACAGCAACAATGGAATGGCAAGTTCATATTCTTTTTTGTCTATTCATTCCACCACTAGCTGAAGTGTTTCCTCTCCGTCATCATATTCCCTACTTCCTCCCATAGCAGCATCCAGCATCGGCGTCGTAGGCAGCCACCAGCTCCACACGTCACGACCGAAGTAAACCGTCACATTATGGGTAAAACTGCAGTCTGCTAGCTCCCCTCTCTTACTCGCCAAGAACTCGAGCGTCGTCTTGCCTTGTCCTAGCAGCCACAGGTGGAAGAGGAAGTATCCGGCCAATAGCAGCCCAACAGCGAGCGTCATAACCCAGCCGAACTTGAGCAGAGCCTCATAACGACTGAACCTCGGGTCTGAGACCATCGGAGACGTCATAACGTTGAAGATCAAGCAGCTCAGCGACGTGTAGACCAGGAACAGCAGGAAGAACTTTTTGTTGCTCCAAGCCACACAGTTGCCCGTCCAGGGGCAGTGGTGGTCCATTCGATACACACATCTCTGACATACTGAACAGTGGTGAACGTGGTCGGCCTTGTCGGCATCGCAGCGTTCGCAATAGCGACTCTGTCGCTCTGTGTCATTGATGGGCTTCCTGTTGACGGGACGAGAAAGCATCGCACGCGCATAGCTCCAGAACATGAGCATGGCGAAGATAAAGTAGAGGGCGTTGAGGATGGGGGCCGAGTGAGGGCGAACGATGACCACCCAAGTGTAGAGCTTGAGCAGCATAAGCCCCAGGGCCACAGCTACAAAGCCCCCGCTCATAGCGACGCTAAATGGACAATAACGGTTTTCTTCTGTAGAAGAACGTTATATCCTGTACAAGAACGGATGGCTACATCTGTGACGTGGTGCAAGCTTGAACTGCTTCGGTCATTTTTTACATCCCGGATACATGTACTCCAACACTACTTTACTTTCATGCACCGTGCCTCATGGAGAAAAAGCATCAGCAAGTAGCCATTGGCATGCACGTACAGTTGCCAATTCTCGTCCAGACGCCCCCACATTTGTCCGAACGGGTACACAAGCTCCTCCTTACGCATGCGGAGCGATCATGGGAGTCGCGTGCTGCTGCGTCGAGCTGCCCTGCTTTCGCAAGCCACGGTCGACATGCGGGCGTCTGCCTTCCTTCGACCCGCTGTGCTTGCCTCCTTGGACACCGCTGTTCTCGTCGTTCGTGCGAGGCGCACGCGGACGACGTGGCTTCTCACCATCAGTGGGAGATCCGTTGCCAGACTTGTTGCCACTGCTATTACTACCCTTCTCCCTCCAGCGTCCTTGGCCGCGGCGACGTGAATTCTTCCGGGGACTGTTTGACTCCTTCTTGTCGTTTCCAGATGAGCCCGACGAAGCCGAAGGAGATGGCGTGCGCTCAGTGTTGGTGGTCGCTCCTGCAGCAACCGCTGCGAACGAAAGCGGTGGAGCAGGGACCGACTCCGGAGCAGGCGGGGCCTCAACTGGAACCTCGACCTGCTCTTCGATCTGGACTCCGTTATTCACAAGAACATCCACTTCAGACTCCTGAGCCTCCGCTACTTCCACCTGCGATTCAGTCACCTCAACCTTCTCCACCTCAGCAGCTTCATCACCGTTCTCCGACTCTAGCTGTGAGTCAGTGAAGAAACTAATTTGGGGCATGGTATTGATCTCAGCAGGTACCACAGGGACCCCCGACGCTTCCTCCTCAACTTCAACAGGTTCGCCCGCAACCTGTTCAGCAGCTTCCGCCTCCGCAACTTCCTGCTCTTCATTCTTACCCGACGAGATGCTCGCCAACTGGTCCACGAACGCCCTCAATCCACTGTACGTGGTATCGCACGCAAACACCTTGTCGCTGCCAGTCAGGTACCTCTTGGCTTCCTCCAGCGACTCCAGCAAGTTCTCCTCGTACGACAGCTCTGCAGGGGGACGCGTGTTGCCCAGTAGCACCTTGGAGAAGAAATCCAGCACCATGGGGACCTCTTTACCCAGAGCCTGGTGCAAATTCACCAAGTGCAGAGTCTTCAGCAGTTCAAATACGTTGGCAAAGTCCTCCGTCTTCTCCTCAATCTTCTCCTGGGTACTTTCAGTCTTCACTTGAGGCTCTGTAGCTTCTTCTTCCTGCGCTAGCACCTTTTCTGCCTCCTCTTTCTCCTCCGCCACCTCCTCAACAGCTACAATCTCTTCCTCAGGCTCTTGTTGCTTCTTCTGCTCCATTTCTTCAGCGTAAACTCCGACGAACTGCTCCCGCAGCATCTCCAGCTCCACCACGAGCTTCTCCAGTGAGGCTTTATTGCCCATGAGCTCGATTTGTTGCGCATTGAGCTTCTTGCCTTCCTGTTGTTGCGCAGTCTCCAGTCCTTTGATCTTCTCGAGCTTCTTCCGGTGCGAGCGGATACGCTTGTACAGCACGCTTAAGTACGGATGGTCCACAGTTAAGTTGCTCAAATGCTCCGCCTCACTGATCTCCTGCGTTGCAGCAAGTACAGTCACTGCAGCTTTGACTTTGGTCTTGGACTTTTTGGTCTTCTTTTGAGAGCTCGTCGTGACCTTCACAGAGCGAGCTGCGAACTCGGAGTTGGACGCAACGACAGCTACGGCCTCGTTCTTATCGACGCTCGAAGTCTCACTGGACATGGTGCTCTCTGTGCTGCAGGATGAGTCCGCGAAGTCGACGTCTCGGGGAGATTCCTAGACGCAAATCGAAAAATGAGGGCGCGCAGTCGAAAAATCTTAGGAAATGTGATGTGGTTTACACAAGACGCAACTTTACAAATATCTATAGAAAATGGTGTGTTTCACACATAATGCAACATTACACAGCCTCAACAATCTCGTCGACGATCACCTCGTCCACCTTGATCCCAAACGTGCCATCACCGATGATTACAGTCTCAAGTGTCGTTGTGGACGTAGGAGGACCATTAGAAATGGGCGGATAAACTTCCACAGGCTCTGACGCGGTCTCGTCGGCAGATTCTTGATGCCTCACCGGTTCGTCTACAGGTGCAACTTCAACTTGGCCTTCAGCCTCAGGGATCAGCCTCTCCAGCGTCTCCTCATCAGCTGCAACGTCTTCAGTCTCTTTCTTAACAGCTTCAGCTTCTTCCAGAGCTTCAGTCTCTTCTTCGTGACTCGCTTGGGGCTCCGTGTGCTCCGTATCAGCTGTGGGCTCTTGCTCACTTCCTTCGGCAGGCATCTCAATAGCGACGTCGTCCGGCATCAGTCCAAGCTGTTCCTTCAAATGGGGACACACAGCATCGATAACAGCGCAAGTCTCGTCGAACAGAGTCTCATCGGTGGCTTCGTTTGTCACCCTTTCCAACACGTCTTCAGCTTTCAACACCAGCAACAGGTTGTACAACGACTGCAACGTGGTTTCGAACACGACGCTGGTCTGTTGAGACCGCAGAGCAGGCGAACTGGACGCCACGAGCTTGTTGGCCAGACGCCGCAGCACCTTGAGCCACAGTTCCGGGAAGTCGGACAGCTCCATCAGCACGTTCAGATTGTGCAGGAACGTCTTGGAGAGCAGCGTGACGCTGTAGAGTGGAGCGTCACGCGTCGTCCGCACGCTGACGTCGTTCACCTGGTCGTCGAAGGCGAAGATGATGTCGTCGAAGCACTGTTTCCACGTGTCCTTGGCGATGGGCATTCCGGGGAGAAGCAGCGAGTTGCGCAGACAATCCCACGCGGTCTTGGCCACTGGCGGCCGGTCGTCGTTCAGGTACTTGAGCATCACGCGCATGACTTGCAGCCACGAGCTACCGTTCATCTTGTACGTGTTGTCACTATTCGCCAGTCCTTGTAGAAGCTTCAGAGCGTCAACTGCGTAGGAAGTCCGGTGTCGAACGAAGCCACAGCACAGAGACATCCACGGGGTGATGTTGTCGTCGTTCAAGTGGCCTCCTTCAGCCAGTACATTGACGCTGTCCCAGCACGCGGATCTGCTGTTGATGTACTCGACCACGTTCTGCAGGATACCCAAGAGCACCTCCCAGTCGTGGAAGTCGTGCATGTACACGAGGTTCGCCTTCAGCAACATCGTGATGCCCGAGGCCAGTCGGTCGCTCAGAGCCTTGTACATGTCCTTGTCCATCGTCAGAAGTAGTTCCAGTGTCGCCATGAGCTTCGGACGCACTTTTTCATCGTGGAAGAGGCGGATACTCACACGTAGAATGTGCACTACCACGCGTTCTACCAACCCCTGCATATGTAGCTCACTCAATGGCGTCGACAAGATGCGCTTCGCGTACAAATGGAACGAATCCCACAAGTTGAGCTGCAGGATGCGGTGCGAATTGACCAAAATGATGTCCACGCTGAGCTCCAGCACCAAAATGGCGTTCTCCTGCATCATAGCGTCCACACCAGAGTCGGACGGCTGCATGATACACTTAAAAGGGTCCCGACACGAGATCAGCGTCTCCAGAAGGCTCATAAGCGACTGCTCTTGTAGTTTACGCGTCAAACGCAGCCAATTCTCCTTCTCCAAGATCCCACCACCAAGTTTCATCACTTCGCCACGCAGCATCCGGTTAACGAGCGAGAAACTCTCATCGATTTTCTCTTCTTCCGCCCAGAGGTAGTTCGACAACGAGCCCCAAAGAGATCCACTGTTGCCACTCTGGCCGTGGCTTCCGTACGCTGTACCTTGACTGGCTTGCGTCATGCTCTTCATTCTACTGCGAATGGCAGCTTGACGCTCTGCTTGACGTCGAGAGCGCTCTCGGGTCTTTCCGGACAGTCCAGTTCCAGTTTGGCCTCTTCCAGGCGACAGCTTGGGCGGAGAAGGAGCGTGCGGCGACGAACCTCCTTGCATCGGAGGCAACGGCACACCACGAGAGTCCACAAAGTCATCGATCTCCACCAGAGACGTGGGGACGGCATCCAACTCGTTGAACATCAGCATACACTCCACGACATTCGACCAGCCCTTGCGGAAATACTCGTTCGTGTTCTGCACGAATTGGAACAGCAGCTTGAGAGATAGAAGCGCACGGCGGGTCTTGGCTCCTTGCACTAAATCTTCGTCAATTGAGCCTTCAGCTTGCTGCGGATCTGCCAAGACCTCAATCTCCGATCCGTCATCTTGTCGACGAACAATTCGCTCTCCGATTAACTCCGATGATCCTTGCTCGGACGCAGACGGAAGAGATGAAGAGCTAGAGCGCTTCAACACACTGCTGGTGCTCGGCGGCACGTAAACCTTCTCTCCACTCAAGATCCCGTGTGCAAAGGTGAGGAAATATGAGGCTAGAGACCCCATGATCTTGTTGAATTGGTCACCCATGTCGTAGTACAGCATGATCTTGGCACAGTTGCTCAGTCCCTCCAACGACCGCTCCATGTTGTTCAAGTCGCAGGTCTTTTCGAACGCCAACAGGATGCTCTTGATGGTGCTCTCCGAAATCAAATTGAACATGTCCTTCTCGTACAGACCGGCCCGCAGCTTCAGGATGCTTGTGTTTGAGGTGAAACTAGCGCCGACCACATTCTCCGAGCGCTTGAGAACGCCGTCCCACTGCATCGAGTACCTGTCGACCGTCGAGGAAGGAGACTCCATGAAGTCGGACACGTCGTGCTGCATCTGGATCTCCTTCTCCAGGATGTTGTAGTACAGGTCCGTCAGATATTCAGTGGGCAGGTCCTGGCCCGCATTGATGCCGCGGTTATTGCGGATAAACTCTTCGACAGTCATTTTCTTCGCGATGTGGTCCGAGTGCAAGTCTGTGTTCAGCATGATGATGCTGAACGATAGCACGTAAGCCGCATCTGCGTCTGCCAGTGGCCCTGACGATCCAGCTTGTACGTAAAGCTGCTTGGAAAACGCCTCCATCATCCGGTCGATCTTTTGGGCTTCGCCTGGCAGTCGGAACTTCGCCAAGAACATCCGCAACGCCTCGTCCAGCGAAGGTGCCGACCGGAAGTCGAACATAGCTACATAAGCGTCTCGCACCGCAGCATTAAACGGGTACTTCTCAACCGGTCCATCGCCGATGTAGTCGCCGATCAGCGTCTTGTTCAAGCCAGGTGTGTGTAGCAAGAAGGAAGCGACTGATTCGGGGGTCAATTTCTCCGGTAACAGCCCAATCTGCTGCGAGAACGCCATCCAGTTCTTCTGATCGTGGTTGAACTTCTCCGCAGCCAACGCATAGCGCTTCTTGATCCGTTTCCGCTGCTGCAAAACTTCAGCAGTTCGCTCACGCGCAGTGTGCAGCCAGGCCAATTGATCTGCCGGATTGTCCGTTTCGCTCTGCTCTGAGTCGGAATCGCTCTCACTCCCGGACATCACGAGGTGCATGAGGTCTCGCACTGAGGACATTGGCGAAATATCCTCCATCGGGAACTCTGCGGACGAACTCTCCGTGCCGGGGGAACCGCCAGCAGTAAACCGTGCGAGATCCGACCCTTTCAAACTTAACACACCCGCGTTGCTTCCGAAGGTTCTGGAGCCTAACGTCTTCGTCGGGGTGTTCAACGGACAACGTCGTGCGATGGATTCAATCACAGCCAACAGCCCTTCAAGACACAGCAGTGTAAGAGCGTTGAGACTGCCGTCAGGACTGGACATCGACTGGCAGTTCTTCGCCAGCGACTTACACAGCACCTCGAACAGGTTGGTACAGTGCACGTCGCAGTCGTAGTTGATGTACAGGTCCAGCATCAGCGCAGGTTCGCGGCAGAACTCCAGGAGGGATTCCAAAGCCAATTCCTTCTGCTCATTGGAGCAAGACGGAGAGTCGATGATGCGCATGTGGACGCTCGTGAAAAAGACTTCCAGCTGCACTTTCAAGTGGTCTTTGATCGAGTTGAACAGGTTGAACACGACACGCAATGTGAGGGACAGAATGCCCAGCTCCTCCGTCTCGGAGTTTTGCAGCAAGAACTTGGATAAATCTCCCTGTAGCACCGACACCAAGCACGGATGATTCCCCAACCCAGTCCCTGCCGTCTCCAACACGACATTAATCAGCCTAAGACCCAGTACACACGTGGCTTCCTCGTTCTCCGTCGGCGAAATCAACCCTGAGATAAAGTGCAGGATCCTTTCGAGCAGCGGAATCGCGTACGGTTTGTCCGCCGCTTTAGCTGCATCAGTGGTTGGTTCCATGCGCACTGGAGGTGGCTGCTCTCCAATATCCAGACTCGCATCGTACTCTGGCACTGCTTCTTCCTCGTCTTTCACCTCTGCTCCACTCTGACTGTGTTGTGTCTGCAGTGATAACGGTAACAGTGGCTGACTTGTCTTCCTCTGTGGCTCCAGCTCGTCGATTCGGTCAAATACCGTCAGCACCAAGTGAGACAAAGTGTTATCTGCTGACCTGCACAAGTGCATAGAGGATCTCGGTTGGCAGCGGATACTGTAGCACAACTGCAGCATTTTCCATAGATTCTCTCCCGAGATCAAGTGTCCTGCATCACAGCGGACACAATACTCCACCAGCTCCAGTAGTTTCATTAGCACCGCCTCGTCATTCGCTCTGTGGGTTTCCTCGAACCTGCAGCGAGAAACACACACGGCGATGCGGTTGATGGCTACATCTGCTCGGAGAGATTCACAGGTTATGAGCCCGTAGAGCAGAAACTTGTTAATTGCGGAGATCGCAGCCCCTGTAATGAAGCCGCTAGTGCGCTCCGACTCGATGACCATAATGAAAGGTAGAAGATACGTGACTGTGTCCACATCGGCGAGATCTGTGACTGACTGCAGCTCGTAGTGCAGCTGTTTGAACGCACGCATCATGGGCGACTGTGTGGAGGCTGGAATCTCCTGCGTGAAGCGATCCACGGACGCCCAGCGCGCATTTACGCGCATCATGGACAAGACGTTGTGAATCTCGCCCTTGACGCAGTTCATGGCGGCGAGTTTCCGGTGATTACGGGGTTTGACAGGTAGAGCAGACGCAGGTGAATATAATGAGCCGTTGCTAGCGAGACGGGGGGACCTGGAAGCGGAGATACAGCGTCAACACGAGGGCGGAGCAGTGAACGCAAGTGTATTGTCGCTTCGTGATTCCGAATGACGTGTCGGATATTGATTGAATACGAGGTTGACCGAAGGTTGCACGAATTTTTAATTCAGAAAAATATGTGACGTGTGATAAATGCATTTCTGTAAAAAAAACGCGTCGAAAACTTAATTTTCTGCCAGGAAGATCGGTACATTGAGGAGGAAGGGGCGTCTACTTTGAGTAGCGATACTATACTTCTGAGTCATGACAGAGTATAATTCCTACATATAGCGTTTACCCTGAAATTTACTCAGTTTTCACCTGGATTTCTCAGAAACCCGGGACAATACTCGCTCCGAAAGGGGTCTATAATGTATGTTTACTCACGTTACTGAGTACATGAACCCGTACGCAGGGTCCAAGTAGCCATTCTACGTTGAAACATCACATTTTACAACTAGCAAACCAATGCGAGCTGCAAACAGTCCGCCCCTGCCAGATTGATATGCAGAAAGGATTACGCATAGACACAAACGTACTGGTTAATGTACATGTACTCAGTAACATGATACTACGACCACGCAATGAAAACGGAGGTTTAATACGTGTAGGCTGCTTAGACGTGGCACTTTTAATCTCTGGATGTGGCGTGATCTTCGATTACTATTCATCTTCCAATGATGAATCCGCATAAATCCAAGGGATTGTTTTGCTTCAGAAGCCAATTCGATGGATGCAAGAGAAATCGACATCAACCAAGGGACCTTGCCCCAACTAGCTGGTCGCGCTGCTGAAGTATCTGAAACAGTTCGCGGGGATAAAGCCAGTGGAAGAACCGCAAGAGCGTCTGCACGTGGACCAAGACGCACATCGACGGTGGAGAGGGAATTTTGCCGTCGATTACATCAGTAGAGTCGATTGTGTGGAGATGCGCAACATTCGAAAGCTCGCCGATGGGACTGAGTCCTACATACTGGAAGTGTCTCTGCGGGGCGACCCAATGTTCGTGGTGGAGAGAGCGTTTTCTGATTTTCAAGATTTACGTGAAAGTGTGCTAAGCGCGGTGAGTATTTTACCACAATGTACTTGCCCGTACTGCGAGGAATTCCTGCTATACATTCGCTTCAAGTTCAGACAGCCCCGCAGTGTCACCAAGCTGATAACCGGGACGGAAAAGCGCAAGGAAATCCTATCTCAGTTCATGAACGACTTCATCATCATGGGCAAGCGTCGAGTACAGAAGATTGGCAACGCGAAATGTGGAGCTCAGACCCTCGTTCCTCTTCTTTTGGAGGAATTTCTGCGCGATGTTTCCAAAACAAGTTTGTGACGAGGTGGTTTTCAGGTACGCTTGAGCATCTGAAGTCCTTACTGAAGTGAAATCAGCCATCATAAAAAAAACTGTAAAAAAAAACAGAATTTCAGGAACTGCTATTTGAATTTTATTTTCGAAATTGCTATCTTGGAACTGAGGTATGCAAGAGGTGACATGGTGACTTATGGGGTGGAGGAGATTGCCAAGAGCAAATGCAGTCTTGCAGGAGGTACAGTATCCTTCACATGGTCATCATGACTCATGAATGCCATGACTGCTTTCACGCTTTTTTTTTCAGAACTCGATGAGTCATGAGAAGCTACATGTACTGGTCTCACCCTGTATCAGCCTGATACCTACACTATCAAAAGTGCAAGGAGAGTTGTGAGAGGGGTGATGGTGAGCACCGCAGCGGTACTTTTACCTTCTTCAAGCTCTCAAAGCCGAATTGGACGTGATGGAGTCGACACCCACAGACGTCGGCAGCCTCGAGCCGCTTACTCCTACGCTGGTCAACCAAAGTGGTGAAATTGTGGAGGCAACACCCGTACTGCAGCCAGCGAAGGCTGAGCACCAGCAGCGTCTGAACCACGAGGCGCATCGACGTTGGAGAGCGAGTTCCGCCGTCGATTTTCTGAGTAAAATAAGCAACATCGACATCCTCGAGACTCGAATCAATCATGATTCAAGACTGCTTTACGTCCTGGAAGTGCGTTTAAGTAGCTCCACGTCACGGTTATCTTTAAAGCAAGGATGTCCAGTATTAAGGATTGAACGGAGCTTCTCCGAGTTCGAGGAGCTGCGTGAGGGAATTCAAAAGGCGGTAAGCGTCTTACCACCGTGCACGTGTCAGTACTGTCTGGACTTCCTGGTGTACGTCCGCTTCAACTTGGCTCAACCTCGTGGATTCGTGAAATTAACGGCTGGAACGGAGAAGCGCAAGAAGATCCTCGCCCAATTCATGACCGACATGGTGGCTATGGGCAAAAGAAGAGCAGAGAAGGTCGGGAAACGTGAGTGCGAGGCGCAAGCGACCATTCCGGTGCTGTTGGAGGAGTTCCTGCTCGGTCAGTCCAGTAATTAAGGACAGTGTAGCTATACATCCGAAATTCATTAGCTCACTACATCGTTATCCCTTTAGCTGAACGTCTGGGTCTTGGTAGGAGACGCTCGTTTGTGCTTGATATGCTGCTTGTGCAACTTGGACAGGACTGAATTAGTCACCTTGAGTCGCAGAGCGCGTTCTGTCAGAGGAGCTTCAGCCAGAATATCCTCGGCTTTATCTGCGAACGTGTTGAAGAACTGCATGATCTCATCAATGGGTTTGTCCATGACGTACTCTTGCGAGAGCTGCAGCAGAGCTAGAGCCACTCGAAGCATGATCTTCCAGTTCTTTTCAAAGAGAAACACGTCCCAGATGCGGTTCAACGAGTCTTGAGGAAGCACGTTCAGGTACAGATACAGCGTCTGGAACCAGCCCACAGCGAACATCTCGATGGGCACTTTTTCGCTTGCAAAGTGCTCGGCCAGAGCTGGCTCCGTCAGTTCCAACAGCCTCTGCGTCTGGAAGCAGTGCACGTGGAGCGTATGCAGTCCGGGGGCGAACATATCGTGCAGTCCGTAGTTCTCGAACAGTGTAACAAGCAGCCAGAAGGTGCTCTCTGCTTCGGCTTTTGTATCGTGAGCAGAGCCACTCTTCTTGACTTTGTTCAGCACGTGAGCTGCGATATAATCCATCCCTTGGCAGTATCCAACGGCTGGGAATCGACCGGCCAACGCGTGTAGAATCTCGCTCAACTGAGTGGTTAAATCTTCCTCCGACACTTCGTCCTTGTGGTTAGCTGCACGTTTGTGAGGTGCAACGCGGCCGTAAGTACGACGTACGTCCGTCATGATCGACTCCGTGGCGTCACCTTTAGATAATGCCATCTGCAAGTACGTATCGTAGTCCAGTTCCGCTGCGGCTCGAGTTCTCCGGACGTTCGTCGTCTTCTCCCAGTACGCGAACCGACAGGAAGGAGGAAGTTGCCCGTAGCGGACACAAAACTTCTCGAGTCTTCGCTCCGCCGTGATAAACTCCCGACACGCTTTGTTCACGCAAGAAACTCGCGCTAGAACCGGTAAATCGCCACAGAAGAGCAAGATGGCGCCCAACACGTAAGGAGTCGAAAAGCACTGGTCTGCTGGGCTAACAGAGCTCGGAGATTCGTTTTCAACCGACTGGGTGCTGGAATTACTGATCGCTCGCGCTGTAAAACACAACAAAGATCAACGTTAGCAGTAGAAATACAATTACAAGACATAGTATCGCCCTCATACTCATTCTCAAAAGTGCTTTGGCCTTTGAAGGAGACTCAGCTCCAAGTTGTCCACCCTTGTACTTGTTGAGGAACAGACAGCTGGCACTTCTAGGGTCCTCCACGTACTCCAACATGTCCACCGAAGTGTCTCCAAGGTAAATGTCCGTCATAACATTAAGCCCCATCGTGTGGAGCCTCTCAGCCACAGGTCCAGCGGCCGCTAGTTTGGTCTTCAACATGCTCCAGCCCTGTGTGGACCCTTCTTTCATCTTGCTCGCAGCGGTCGTTAACCCGACAGTAGCCGACGTTTTGGCCTTGACGATCGTCGGCTGATACTTCTCCAACCTACAGATAAAAATGTAGCCATTTAGAAAAAAAGTGTCCATCTCTCTCATAGTGTCCACTTCTTCAAAAAAGGGTCCTTCTGCAGACGTACTTTTTGCTCGTTTGGTCCTTCATGTGCAGTAGCTGCGGCCCAAGTGTCTTCTTGGCGGTAGCTGCGCGATCTTTCATGAGTCCAAAAGCACTGGCCAGGCCGTGGCTGTTCCCTGTAGCAGTGGGGGCGTCCCCCGCGTCCTCGTCGCTCGCCGGGTCCAGTGGCTTCAGTATTGGGGCGGGGGGTGGCAGCTTTTCGGTGGGTTCTTCGCCTCCCGAACTCGAAGCGGACGAGGACGAGGCAGGCGACGTAGCGGACGGAGCAGGAGCCACAGGCGCCTCCTGTACGGGTGACGCGGTGGTGGGGGCGACGACGGACGTCTCCATGGCTCGGAAGAGGTTGTGAGAGAGACGACACGCAGCTCCAGACGTCCTCAGAGTCTGCTCTGCTGCCGAAAACCGCCGGGCTTTTACGTGATGACTTTCGCGGATGGCTAAGTATAAATGAGCAGGATTTGCAGGATAAATGGGGCAGGGGCGGACCTTAGACGTCAGGACAAGGACAAACACGCAGAGAAGACTGGACTTTTACGAGCGAAGGAAGAAGAAGAGCTTCTGGCTCGAGACTTGTTCCTTGTCTGATACCGGTAGTACTTTAATGTGGGATCCCCGTCTTCCACGTACATGTACGGCGATGGTTCTACCAGTTGCAAGCTTTCAGTAAACATTTCATTAGCGTCCCTATCGCGCATACACCACCGTATTGCCGATCTGAGTGTCGATTTGAGGAAAGCAATCGCAGAATACACTACCTGCACTACCTGTACTACGATTCCTTTGTGCCGATAGCCATCACAAATTGCATTCATGCCCTTTGATGCTGCCAGTGTATGACCTCCTGATGCTACCAGCATGCTTGTCGTTGACCAACGTGAACCCAGAGCGTTGATGATCCGCTCTTCGTATCATTTTCTCTTTCGACAGCAACACGAACTTCCAATGTCAAGCATCAAGCACCTACTTATCTTCACGTTGCTGTCTGTCGCTTACAGCTTGCCGCTTTGCAACAAGCCGCAGCTTATAAAATCTCTACAGCCTTTAACAACTGAAACCAACTACTCCGCATGTCAAGTGGACTCCAACGCCGCCGCGATCTGCGCCAGCTCCGCCTGCAAGTCGCTCATGGCGCCACTAGCAGCTCTCAGCCTATCGGAGTGCCAGATTTCCTTCAAAGGCGTCAATTTCAGCTCTTTGGCATTGAAATCCATCGCTTCTACCTCTTGTGAAGCGTCTACCAAGCAACGTCCATCGCTCCTCGCCATGATGAGGACCATTCTAAGGCTACTGAAAAGCAACTAACTTACTTCAATACAGACTCAGAATTCATCAGATCTGATCCAATCATAGGAGCCAGTCACTGAAATTCAACCAAGATGGATATGCTAAGCGTCGACGTACTGCCCCCACCGGGCCATGAAGGCGACGACGAAGCCACTGAAGACCACACCCTCTTACGCTTACACGTCCCTACTACCTCTCTACAAGATGGCAGCGACGACGCCGCAGTATTGGCTGAGGACGAGGCTCCTGGTTACGAAGCCTCTCAATCTCCGAATCAGACCCATTCTCACCGCTCTAGAGGGGGTCGACGCCATTGTATCGGCAAAGGCATCCAGCTGATTCTACTCCGGAAATACGTGCAATGTGCCAAGCAGTTTAACCGGATCCCAGACCGATTAACGACCGAGCAACTGCTGGAACAGGGCTACGACGAGTTTTACTACCAAGGAGGGAACCTAAACGAGCCCAGACTCAACTACGCAGCCTTCCTCAAGCTCGTACGCAATCGACGCAGTGAAGTGACCAAGCAGAACCGTCGTGTAAACCCAAGGTAAGTTTTTGAGTACTCATAAAACCTTTTGAGTAAAAAAAACTAAGTAACACTTGGAATTCGTTGAGTAGAGGGGGAACTAGACGACGCCAGAAGGAGCAGATGGAGATCCGAGCGCTGATTGATGAGCTAGAACACGTCCGACAAGCTCAACCGAGAAGGGGGTTGGATTACGACGCTTTGGGCTCGAGTTCAGGCAGTGAACACTCTCGAGTCATGACGGATTCGTCCGTGCCGATGCTATCGGATTCGTCGTCCATTATGGGAGATACAGGAACTGACGGAGGGATTTCAGCCGGAGATCTGTCCACAGCGGAGACGTACTCGTCCGTCATGTCGGGCGCCGAAAGCGGCAATGACGACGTTGTCGTGTCCCGGTCCAAGCTGGATTTGATGTTGAGAGTGGCGCAAGAAACTCTCGTGGCACAGAAGAAGATCCTGGAGGAAGTTCGAGCCATGGAACAGCGTGTTACAGGGATCCATTAGCTGAAAAAGCGCTCTATCTATGGTTTTTGGCAAAGCGACGGTTGCATCCAAGAACTACAAGCAACCTATGGCAGACCTTATCGAGAAGATCGGCCGCTTTTTCGCGGAGCAGGAGGCTCAGATCCAGGAGACGTACAGCCACGCCGTCCACACTCCAGTCCGTGTTAAACCGTCGTTGTCGAAGCCCCCACCTGCAGTTCACAAGATCCCGTTTAACGTCAATGCTCCACCATCAGCCTCTCCCGTTCCGAAGCCGCCACGTAGCAGGCCCGTCCTTCGTCGACGCGAATCACTTGTGGATCCGAAGCAGACGCAGAGCTGGGAAGATGGCATCAACGAGTTACTTCAGGGTCAAAGCAAGGCAACTGAGGCTTCTTCGTTTAGGTCTTCCCATCCAGCGCCTCTTCCAAGACCAATGTTGCAATCTGAACATATTTGGAACCATCGACTCAGTGGCGACTTGGATTCGTGGGAATCGGTCTCTCAAGTCAGCAGTAGGAATTCCAGTGTCAAGGACGACGAATTAACCTCCCGCAACAGCTCTGACACACTGGAAAAGCTACGGAAGCCCCGTCCACCGCATCAGAAGCATCGCAAGCGTTTACGCAGGAAAAAGCGCTCTAACAATCAGGGAGAAGAGCGGCCGGACCCGAAGGAAGTAGCGAAGGCAAATGCCGAGAAGGTCGCAGCAGCTATGGTACTAGCTCAAGAGCGAGCCAAGAGACTTCAACAAGAGAAGTCGCAGCAAGAGCGGGAGCAAGAACTGGAGCGACAGGAGGCTGCTTTTCGCTTGCAGGAGCAGATGAAGAGGATCGAATTAGTACGCGCAAGATCTTTCAGGTCTTCTTCGACTATGGCCACTGCGCGATCGTCTCTTTCAAACACCGATACAGAATCTGTATGGGCTGCAGATACGAACGACATACTGGAGCTACAAAAGGAATCAAGCGAATTCATGGTTAAACTTGAAGCTCAGCTACGTGATAAGGTAAGTGAACTTTGATGTAGATTCTGGCACTGTGGTCTAATATCTGGATTGGTTTAGATGTTGCTGGAAATGAGCGTGAAGCAGAGCTACATCCAAAAGTACAAACAACGGGAGCGTGTGCGGCTGAAACTGGAGAAGATTCGACAGCAAAATGCACTTCGAAGCTCCAAAGTTTCTCGGTTGTCAGCACAGAAAGCGTCACTGGAGATGGAACTGGAAGCTGTTCTAGACGAGACTTCCCAAACGCGCCAACAGCGGCGAGAACTGGAGTTGGCGGATGAAAAGGAGCGACTAAAAAGACAGCGAGAAGCTGAACGAGCCTTGCAGATTCGACTGCGAGAGGAAGAGTGGAGCAGCATGATGGAGGAGGAGAAAGCTCGCACTCAAGTGGCAGCAGAAGCGCGAGCGAAAGCCAGCAAACGAGTGGAAGCGCACTCGGCTAAGCTCCGGAAAATGATGCAGACGTACAGATACGAGCCCCGTCAGTCTTCAAGCACTGACGTTTCCTCCAAAAGCAACAACGACTGTGATGAGGATGGCTCTCGTACGTCTCAAGTATTCAAAATGGACTTCTTCCTACCTCCAGAACTTGCAGACTTCGAGGAAGACGGTCTCTGCAACAATTCGGAGCATTTAGAGCCTGCTTCCACGTTCAAATGGCAAGTCCCGAGCTTCTCCGACTCGGATAAATTCACTGAAATCCTCCTGGGAATTGTCAGTGATGAAGACGAGTAGAAGACCCAAAAGCTCAGTTTAAATGCATTTAAAGTGCTCCTACATGACTACAGCCGAGTCGTTGAGCGGTTTGTACACCATGTCGCTCTCCTCGCACGAGTGAAAAATGCCATTGGTCGGTGTACGAAGCCCCGTAGATACCATAAACGACCGGATTTTGTGTGCCGAAGCCACAGCAGAGAACTCCGCCCCCGTCTTCTTTCCTCCCGCGATGGCTCTGCCTCGACACTCGACGTCTTCGAACACCACCAGTTCCGTTCCTTGTGGTTCTCCATCCCAGACGAAAGCAGCCACAGCTTCAGTGTCGGTACAAACTGGATAACATTGGTCTTTGGCTTCAAATTGAACTTGACCGACGTAGTTGTCGAAGCTGCTGTCTGTATACATGAGCACAGTGAACTTGGCACTGGAGAACGTTGCGGTCAGGAAGCTGATAACGATCAGGAGCGAACGCTTCATTGCTTGTCTGCTGCGGGGTAAATCGACGAGTAAGGAGGAAATCTATCCGTATTTTACCGATTCCAAACACGTATCATTCTAGGTGGTTCGAATACCCCCTACATTTGCCATGAAGACCACGGAATACGCCAGACTTTCGCCATGTCTCGTCCTGTTCATAGTTCATTTCTCTTTGTTCCACTTGAATCAACTTCACGATGCAGACGTTGTCAGTGTTGCTGCTGCTGGTATCAACTTTTGTCGTAAACGCGGAGAACTGCACCGTCCAGTTGATCTACAGCGCATTGGAGCCGCTTTCGTCCAACCCAAGCTTCGCCTCGTGTCAGAGCGACAGCAACTATTCGCTCCTGTCCTTTTCCTCCCCGTCACTCAACCAGATCCAAGGGTTTTGCGCCAGTTCTGCCTGCCAGACGCTTCTGAACACGACGGTATCGTCCGGTTTAGTCCCGGACTGTGACGTAGTGCTCGGACAACACTCCCTCAACCTCACACAAGCTATCGTCGTCGCCTCCAAATGTAGAGAAGCTGCACTGGAAGACTGGGCCGTGAGCAATGAGGAAGACCACAACGGTGTCGGACACACAGCAGATACTGGTGCAGGGGTCGTCGGACACTCCGTGCCGATGGATGCGCTAGATACGATATTGGCTTTGATGAAGTGGTAGACGTAGTCCATCAGTGGTCGATCTGTGCCTTTCACCTTTGCTGCTCTCCCCCGTTTAACGAGCTCTCACTTCCAATTCTTCGTCCGGTTTAAACAATGTTCACTCTTCCGACCTTTGCGATGCTCCTGATCGTACCGATACTCGCAATTAAAGCCGAACACTGTTCAGCTCAAGCACTCACGGCGTTGTCGTCGGACCCGAGCTCGGTGACTCGTGTGGCCTCCGAATGTGCGCCATATCGTGTCCGTTCACTTCGTCAAGAGCGAGTGGTGGACACCACCGACGTGGACAGCAAGGCACAGCGTGTTTCTGGCCACGTTGCCACTGTGTTGGGCCATTCAGCTCCAATGGATGAGGTCGGTGACGTCGTAGGAATGCTGTTAGGCGTTTAAACAACGTTGAGGTTCCTATTCCATAAAACTCTTCATCACACACACGCAAATTATTTCTGTCATGGTGCCAAGAGATAATTGTAATTAGTTAACCTTTGTAGTCAATAATTAACAAAGTTTTAATGGCGTCTTCAGGTATATACACGAAGTGACGAGGGTGGGGCAGTTTGGTCTTCGCGGATATGGAGCGTGCGAAGAACTTGATGCAATTCGTATGTGCAGATAGTTGAAGTGATCGACGCCAAGAATTTATGGACGAATGCGGCTCTGGCTGCGATTTCAACCTTACCACATGTACCTACAGCTGGGTAGATTTGGTGTCCATGATTCATGAAGAACAGGTGCAGATTCCTCGATAATCGCATGCGAAAGTGCAGGAACGACACACGCATCTGCAGCACGCCGAACAGGACTGCACTGCAACGTGGGGCGAGGATAAAGTTGAGTTGTCGATGGACAACAGCAGGAAGATGGACTCAAATGGCCCAAATCGAATCGGTTTCGACGACCAAGAGACGGTGGTTTCGAGGAAGGCATCCGGTAGATAACCCCCGCCTTTTGGACAGCATAAGCTTCAGGCTTACGTGGTAAAACACAGTGATCGCTCCGCCCAGTCCAAGTTCGGTCGCGTTGTTGCTGTTGCGGCTTCGAGCAAGCAGTGCTTGCCAAGCACACGATCGCGCCGTTGCTCACTCTGTCCTAGACCAGGCTTTGCGGGTCGTAAGCATGATGGCTTGGCATGGATGTGCCATGCCATGTTGACAACATTGTTGTGCTGTGTGTGCTCCATGGCCCATGGAGCACAGCGCGAACGTAGCCACCTCGACCAGCGTGATGACGAGACGGAACGCCTTTCTTTGTGCCGCTAACGAGATCCGGCAGATTTGCAATGATGTGAGCACGGAGGGGTGGGGCAAGCAGAGCGAGGCTAAAAAAGCTTCGTCACCCGTGATAACTGGGTGGGCGGGCATACACAAGTTGAAGAGCGCAACGGTCGCAATTTGTTAGCGGGAGGAGACAGTCAGCCTCCACCGCTGTTTTGCTCCTTGGCTGTATAGATTTCTTTGTCTTTTTGCGTACATGTACTGTACATGTATTGTACTGAGCTGATTATGTGGACGTGAAGATCGCGCTGGCTGGCCGACACCGTAATCGCTTTGACACCCTACATTCGCCCAGAAATTTGACACTTTTGGTCAACCAATCGCTGATTATTCTTTACTGGATCTATTCTGGATTGCCCTGCTGGACCAATCAAACGCCGACTTTCTTAGTCATGAAGGACCTTCTATGACAGGTTTAGGCGAAAGACAAAATGGACTGTGGTTTCGCTGCCACCGATGTCTACATGGGCTTCGCATTCCTGAAAAAGAGCGCTGGGCGACAGACAGATCACAGAGAGAAAACTCCATTACAGAAGTCCGTCATGACGCCCGTGTCGCTACCGTCGCTGCGCTACGAGCCCGTCGGGCCCCTGAGCGCCATGCGCGTACCTCGTCTGCCGCAATTTCCGAAGACCCTTTCGCCCGAGCGCTTTGATAAGCTGCCAGCACTCTCCAAACGCCTATGCCAGCGCCCCGACGATATGCCTGAGGCTCCTCAGCCCGAGTGGCGCTCGTCATTGACGCCCGATCAGGCTGCCGCACTCGCCATTGCACGGCAGGAGACAGGATACGGATCTTCTGCAGCCAGCAATGCCAAGGATGTATGGAACACGCCACCTCTTGGCTCCACTGCAGCCTCCAGTGAGGACTGGAAGAAGGCACGAAGGAAAGAACAGTGTCGTATCAATCAGGCCAACTACAGGAAACGCAAGCGCCAGTATGAGCAGAAGGTCGCGGGCGAGATTAAGGTGCTGGAGAAGGACATCGAGCAGCTCCAGACCTTCCGCGCTGCCAGTTCAAACGGAGGACGGCCAGACCCCATCCAGTCTGTCGGCGACTTCTACTACGCCATCGGTGTGGAGGGCCAGAAGCAGAAAATTGACATTCAGAATTTCCGACAGTCGGATGGCAGCTCCCCGGCGTTGCAAAATCTCATGGACCTCCAGAGAGAAGAGTTCGACTCCGTTGAATCCCTCAAGCTACACTGGCTCTGGTACCGCGAGCAGTTCCGGATCTTCGAGCTCTCTATCGCCTCGTGCGAGCGGTTGGAGGCGGGTGAGCATGTGATCATTAAAATCACCGGTCAGCTTCAGCTCGATGTCTATTACGACGAGCAGCAGGGGGAAGAAGGCTATGGGGCTATCACGTGCCCCATCATCCAGCAGTTCGAGTTTGAAACGGGCGAGCAAGTGATCACCCGTATCACGTCTGAGGTGGACCTTATCGCTGGTGTCGGCGCCGCCCAGGACCAAAGCGCTCCCGACTGCACACTCAGTGTGTTGCGCTGTCTCGCCGAGGGCTTCACCATGTCGAACTCTTACCACAACATTTAGACGTGTAGGGGACGTAGTAAGTTGTACCGTATTAATAATTTACATCAGCCTCTTCTCGTGCTGTTGTTCACAATCATCCTTTTCGGCACGGCACGAAATTGCATCAATACACCGTGATTACCAGAGCTGTGGCCAAGATAATGGCATATCCAGCCAGCAATGCACACGTTAGTAGCAACACACACACACATAACATCACAAATCAATGCTATAAGCTTCACCCGTCAGAAAGTAGCAACACCCAAACAGCGAGGAAGGCCTCCATCCCAGCACCTGTACACTCCCTGGCCAGGCTTGGGTCCCGGCCTGGGCTTCCTAGGAGGCTCCCGAGCATTCATGCTCATTTCTGTGGTGCAAATCGCTGGGAAGACGATTACGGCGATCGTAAGACGATCTCCACATCCCGAAGTTGATCTTAGCGAAGCACTCATCAGCGTGTCATCGTGTCACGATGATTGTACAATTGGGAACGCCGAACCCCACACGTGTGGCTGGCAGACAGCGCTGCTCCCCTCGTTATCGATCACGCCCCGTGATTCACGGCGCCAGTCCCACCTTATCGTTGAGTGATCGCGTACACGTACATGTATGGCCGACCAGACTACATGTAGTACCAAAGGCAGAGACATCTCTATGAGGCTCGTGCGAAGTGCTGCGAGTGGAATCGCGCAACGCGGTTTCTTTGAGAGTGACAACATTGGAACATTGTTTTCTCACTTGTCCGATGCTCACGCAAATGTGGCAAATACTGTGAAGTCAATGGCGAGTGGCATTTCGAAGCACCTTGGAGTGGAAGCTTCTGCTGTTCCCGTCCAACAGGGATGTTGCTAGGACGGAGAGACGATCAGGAGAACCTGTTGCTACTGTGGAGAATACACACTGCTATAGTGTTTCACGCAACGTGGCGGCTGCGCAATGAAAAATATCGCAAACTTGCAGGCCTCATTTCGAAGCAACTGTCATTTCTTGTTTCGACATTTATCTGATTGGAATACTGACGGCGAAGCGTGCTTACGCGCTTGGGATTCGAGTCAGAGCGGACAGAACTTCTTCCTAACCTCCCACGACAACGAATATGGACTCCTCGAAGCTAGACGTGAGATACTGGTAATAGCATAGTCTGCAAGACGTAAGTCCAGCTAAAGATAATCAACTTTTACCTACCATCTTTGAGAGCGACACAACGTTTCGTTTGTCCGTTTAAATGAGCTTACTGGTCGTAAGATAACGCCACAAACCCGAACGGCTACTTATGCACAAGTTGTGCTCTGTTGACTCAAACCCGTGGCAACACGAACTGCTCTGTTTGTACTGTTGAAAACGATAATGTCGAAGGGGACACAAGTATTTGCATACACGATATGGAATTGTTTTACTCTGATTCCGCAGCCACGATTTCATCGTCCTCTTCATCTCCATCTACAACGGATTCATATTCGATGCACTTCGTCGATAGTTCTCCAAACACTCCTTCAAGCATCCTAAGAACACTTGTCAGAACGATATCCAGTTGATACGGCGGTAAATATTCATCCCCCGTAGACTTGGCAATTGTCACGATTGCAGGAGGATTGTTGGCATCTAATCTATGGGTCCGAAGAAATTGTTCCATCTCGTTGATCATACTTTCAATCTCTTCCAGGGAACTTTCATGGTGGGGAAGATCCACAAATGGCCCCGCAGCCCAAATCTCACGTCGTGTGTTCTTGTCGCCCCGGTAGGTGTCGAGAACTTCAGCGAATCTGTCGAGAACTGCGGCGGCATCCACACCGTCAGCATACAACGGTGTAAGTTCGCTCACGACTTGCTCCCATTCTGCCCTACGAGTATCAGGGTCCTCCAGTTCATCAATCTCTTCCAGACGCTTCATGAGCTCACAGAATTTGCCTCTCTCTGAGTTTCGCTGTTTTGCTGGCACGAGTTTGAGGGCCCCTCGTTTGTAGTGCACAGAGGAAAATACTTGCATAACAATTTGCACTGCCGCTTCTCCAATCCGCTTCTCCAAATCTACACATGCCAGACGTAAGTAAGATAGCGTAACTATCAAATTACTTCAGACTCAAGTTACCTCTGCGGAATGGACCCCACGTTGAGAAGTAGTCCAGATCGATGTCAAGGACAAATCCCTTTGAGTGTTGTCGAGCGGTGGCAATTGCCTCCGCCGCTACAGCAGCATCGTGGCCTGACGAAGTTGCTTCCGTTGCAAATAGGTCCCAGTATCTGGTCGATGACGCTTCCATGTCTTCTGCAGGACAAAATAGCTCGTCCTCCACGAAATGAGGCAACTCACTTGTCACCCCCAGAGTACCTACGACATTTGGCAAATGAGTTCTCTTACTCATGTAGACCATTCTTTACTACTGTACCAACCGTTTGACTTGCGTTTTCCAATTGCAAGTCGCTTGAACGCCCCCGTTGGCATCTGTAAATCCATGAACCGTCAGCTTCACTACGATAGTTCCAACACATCAAAAACATCACCAAGCCGTTGACCTGCGTCGCCCACGACGGTTTGAGCCACGTGATCTGGTTCACGTGCCCTGCAAACACCAGCGGCAGAAGAAACTCCGCAATTCCTGCGACGGAGTTGTCCAGCTCATCGTACAGCGTTTCTGGCTCGAATAACACGTCCGTTTGCGTAGTAGAGGAGAACGACAAGTCCGGGTGGGCATCCACATGCAGCACGTGAATGTCCGAGAACGGCAGCCGACGTTGTCGAATAGCCTGCGTAGTTGCATAAGCATTACTGATCATCCAAAGTAGTTAACACTAAGTTGTGGTAGGCGATAGACGAACCAAGTGAATGTCTGGCAGGCAGTGGTGGTGGTCGTCCACGATCACTACGGACAGCGCCATGACGATCGAGGTCGCTTCGACGAAGTGTGAAAACGGCGTTCATAACGGTTATCTATCATAACGATTATCTGAGGTCTACCACACCATTCTGACAACTGCAAAAGTTTTTCGAAAAATGTGATTTGGTTTCAGTATGGCAAAATTCGTATGAATTTTCGCGCCCTCTGGTGTGCCGTAATGATAGTATCATATGATACAAAGATCAAGTGTACAGAGTACCTCCGACCCATTTTCGTCCATGGCAGTTCGGAGACGCCAGTCGCTCGAGGTAGACGTCGCGATAATGCAGCAGGAGGAGCAGGAGGAGCAGCAGGAGCAGCATAAGCTGGACATGATGGACGACTTCAGGGCGGACGACGAGTACGATCAAGCAAGCGGCAAGCGGCGGCTCTTCCGCTTCAAGCCCGCCTTTGACGTGGTGCTGGCGCGCGAAGTGATCCGCAACTTCCCGTGGGCCGCGGGCTACGGTCGCACGCGCTCCGCCTGGATGGCAGTGGCCAACCGAGTCCAGAACGCACTAGAAAGCATGAAGGGCGTGGCTTTCACCAAGGGCAGCTCGCTGGACCACGCCATCGTCAAGCGGCGCGTGGATATGTTGCTGGAGGCCTACCGCAAGAATGAGATGTCCGGCTTGCGCGGCTCCGGCACGCCTGAAGAATTCGATATGCGCAACAAATTGCTGGCTATTTTGGCGCGAGTGGTATGAAAATGTCGTTGCTACTTTCAGGGGATTTTTGAAGCATAGGATTAACAGAATTGTGACGCTTTTGCTGCAGGTGGATGAGCAGACACTTAACAAGGGAGCTTTGCGCGAAAAACGCGTGCAGTCAGCGCTACAAGTGGCTCTACGCAGTCTGGCAGAATTGGAAGGTACTGCAGGGCTTGTAGTGCCGTCTCCGTCCATCACGCCTCCTCCTCCGGCTGCGATGGCATCCTCCGCGCCATTGATGCCCATTGCTCCTGCTCCGGTATCGGCCCCATCTCCGCCTGTACCCGCTCGTGCCAGCCCCAGTCCCAGTCCGGTGGCTCAAAGCCTGACAGTGCAGCATCATACGCAGCAAAATGGCAGTAACAAGCGCCCGCTGCGGTCGCCGACGGTGCCCATTGCAGCTCCAGCGCAGGAGGCCAAAAGACCACGTGTGGAGAATGTAGCGGTGCCTGTTGACACGGCATTGAACTTCGAAGAGCGAAAACTGCGTCTCGAGGAGCGACGTGTGGCCTTGGAGGAGGAGAGACTGGCCTGGGAGAAGCAGAAGGCGCAGCAGGACAGCAAGGAACGCCAGGCTCTACTGGACGTACTTCGCGCGCAAGGATCTCTCGTGACAGAGCTGCTCGCGCACCTGCGGAGCTCCAAGGTACCCACGAACACGCACGGTATCTAATGCTACTGTGATTACCCTCCACATCCGCATTTGAATTCGAGTGAGACAGGAACAGCCTTATACATACCGGTACGCGTTTTTCAAGTGTCCTAATTTCAATTTCTAGGTTGCATCTTTGAGTTGAAGTCGCTTCATTTCCACCAATCGTATTTAACATATTCACTCGCATTTTGTATGAGTTAATATGACGTGTGCCACACCACTCGCCGCTCACCAGTAATTTTCACCTTGGCCAACCGCCGCACACCATCACTCTGCATTCCGCACTGGTGAGCGCCAAGACGTCTATGGCTCCGTCCGCTGGCATGGAGGCGCCTGCGTCCGCCACGTCGTTACAGGAACTGGAGAAGCCTGTGAGCAGCGTGCAGGACAAATGGAAGCTGCTCCCGTACTTCCTGCAGCTTCGCGGCCTCGTTAAGCAGCACATCGACTCGTTTGACTACTTCACGTCGGTGGACATGCGCAACATTGTGCGTGCACAGGCCAACAACGTCGTCAGAAGTGACGCGGACCCCAAGTTCTTCCTGCAGTACACGGACATCCAGCTTGGAGCTCCCTCCATCGACGAAGAAGCCTTCGTGAGCGCCAGTGTGACGCCCCATCAGTGCAGACTTCGTGATCGTACTTATGCGGCGCCAGTCTACGTGAGTGTGCGTTATCGCCGCGGCAACAAGATCGTGACCAACAACAAGGTCCTGATCGGCCGCATCCCAATCATGTTGCGCAGCTCTCGCTGTGTGCTGGCGGGCAAGAGCGAGGCTGCTTTGGCCAAGCTCAAGGAGTGCCCGTATGATCCGGGAGGTTATTTCATCGTTCGCGGCGTGGAGAAGGTGGTTCTCATCCATGAACAGCTGTCGAAGAACAGAGTCATCATTGAAGAGGACGGCAAGCACAACGTGTGCGCCAGTATCACCAGTTCCACCCACGAACGCAAGTCGAGGACCAATATCTTCCTCAACAAGGGCCGGGTGTACTTGAAGTCCAATTCGTTTGGCAGCGATATCCCTATTGTTATTGTGCTACGAGGCATGGGAGTAGAGAGTGACCAGGAGATTATCAGCTTGGTGGGAAGTGAACCAGATATCTGTGATGCCATGTCGGCTTCTTTTGAAGAAGCGTCAGATTTGAAGGTCTTTACCCAGAAGCAGGCACTTGAGTACATTGGATCCAAGATGAACGCGTTGACGAAGATTGGTACGATGGGAGGACGCCATCGTGCAGGTGCTGGCCGCCCACAGCAGGATCGAAATTTGGTTGATGCCGCCCGCTCAGCTCTGGCTAATCTCGTGTTGAACCACGTTCCTTGCGAGAACTTCAACTTCCGACTTAAAAGCATCTATGTGGCCCACATTGTCCGTCGCATTCTGTTCACGGACAAGGATCGTACGCGCTTGGATGACAAGGATTACTATGGTAATAAACGCCTCGAACTTGCAGGTCAGCTGCTGTCGCTGCTTTTCGAAGACCTTTTCAAGCGATTCAACAGTGACCTAAAGCGTCAAGCCGACATGGTGCTGAGCAAGCCGAACCGTGCGTCGGTATTTGACATCCTCAAGTGCGTTCGCACTGACACGATCACGCAGGGTTTTTACCATGCACTATCGACTGGAAACTGGACGCTGAAGCGTTTCCGCATGGACCGTGCCGGTGTCACTCACGTTCTTTCGCGACTTTCGTACATGTCGGCACTGGGTATGATGACGCGTATTTCGTCTCAGTTCGAGAAAACGCGCAAGGTCTCCGGTCCACGTTCTCTGCAGCCATCGCAGTGGGGTATGTTATGTCCGGCCGATACGCCCGAAGGTGAGGCTTGTGGTCTGGTGAAGAACTTGGCGTTGTTGTGTCATGTAACTTCGGACGAGGAGCCTGCTCCAATCAAAAGACTGTGTTTCGACTTGGGTGTGACTGATGTTTCTCTAAGCTCCGGTGAGGAGATTAACCACGCGTCGAATTACTTGGTTATGCTGAACGGTGTGATTATTGGTACGCATGTGAACCCTCGCGCTTTCGTTACACGTCTGCGTCGTATTCGACGTGCTGGTCTTATTGGAGAATTCGTGTCTGTCATGATTCACGATGTCCAACGTGTTGTGCATATCGCTTCCGATGGTGGTCGTGTGTGCCGCCCGCTACTGCTTATTGACCCTGTCACGCATCGTACACGTCTCACCCAGCGACACCTAGACGAACTGCGTGCTGGAGTGCGGGATCTCAGCAGTCTTATTGTGGAAGGTTGCGTGGAATACGTGGATGTGAACGAGGAGAATAATTGTCTTGTGGCCCTCCACGAAAGTGAAATTGGCGATCGAACCACCCACTTGGAAATTGACCCCGTGACGATCTTGGGTGTTGTGTCTGGCCTTATTCCATACCCTCATCACAACCAGTCACCTCGTAACACCTACCAGTGTGCTATGGGTAAGCAGGCCATTGGTACGATTGCTATGAACCAATTCGAGCGTATTGATACGCTGCTTTACACAATGGTTTACCCGCAAATGCCTATGGTGAAGACTCGTGTGCTGGATCTTGTGAACTTCGATCACGTTCCTGCTGGGCAGAACGCAATTGTGGCTGTTATGAGTTACTCTGGTTACGATATCGAAGATGCTATCGTTCTCAACAAGGCTTCGCTGGATCGTGGTTTCGGACGTTGCATGGTTTTCAAGAAGTACCAGACAATGATCAAGAAGTATGCAAATGGCTCGTATGATCGCATTGTGGGGCCACCTGACTTTGATAGTTTGGCCGCCGCAGGTGGTGCTGGCATGGGTTTCCGTAATGCTAAATACTCGTCGTTGGACGCCGATGGTATTAGTCGTGTCGGTGGCATCGTTCAGAATGGCGCCATTATGATCAACAAGGAACAGCCCACACAGTTCAACGACTCGGTTGATGGACGTGACCCGCTTGATGTTACGTACTCACCTTCACCGACAACGTACAAGGGACCAATTCCGGCTTATGTGGACAAGGTGCTGCTGACTTCGTCTGAGGCTAACCATTTCTTGGTGAAGGTGCTCATTCGCCAGACCCGCCGTCCCGAGATCGGTGACAAGTTCAGTAGTCGTCACGGTCAGAAGGGTGTCTGCGGTACCATTCGTAACCAGGAAGACATGCCGTTCAACGACCAGGGTATCTGCCCGGATTTGATTATGAACCCTCACGGTTTCCCCAGTCGTATGACTGTGGGTAAAATGATCGAGCTAATTGCAGGCAAGGCTGGTGTACTTACGGGCCGCCGTGCGTACGGTACAGCATTCGGGGAAAAATATGGCTCGGCTGATCACGTTTTGGACTGCTCGCGAGAATTGGTGAAAAATGGCTTCAACTACGCTGGTAAGGACTACCTGACGTCGGGTATTACTGGTGAACCTATCGAGTGCTACATCTTCATGGGCCCGATTTACTACCAGAAGCTGAAACACATGGTGATGGACAAGATGCACGCTCGTGCTCGTGGTCCTCGTGCTGTTCTCACACGCCAACCGACGGAAGGTCGTTCGCGCGACGGTGGTTTGCGTCTAGGTGAAATGGAACGCGATTGTCTTATCGGCTACGGCGCCAGTATGCTGCTTATGGAGCGACTCATGCTGTCCAGTGATGCTTTCAGTGCGGATGTGTGCCAGGGCTGCCGCATGCTGGGCTACGAAGGGTGGTGCCAGCACTGCAAGTCTGAGGAGAAGGTGGTGAGCATCCGCATCCCGTACGCCTGCAAGTTGCTGTTCCAGGAGTTACAAGCCATGAACATCGTGCCGAGACTGACGCTCAAGGAGTATTAAGATTTCGATTATGATCACTCTGCGCCTCGTTTGTACCACTACACCGGTGCTGTGCTTACGGACTGTGTTCGCTTTAGACGACAGATTTTGGTAAACAAGCCGATCAATAGCACGGTTCTTCAGCCTGTACATCGCCAATCTCTTGTTCCAACTTTCGACGTTTTGCTAAGCGTTGTTCACGATGTTCTCGCCGTCTCTACGAGGCATCGTTCTACTTCAATTCAAGGCGAATGCATAAAGGTAGCACTTCAATTATCTCTGTACGCGACCCGCTCGGTTGTGCAGCTTCTGACGTGGATGTGCCTCTCACGATGGCATACTGGTGCTGGCATCAGTAAAGTTATTGGTACTGCTGTTGAAGTGATCATCGAAAATATCGCGCCAGTTGTCCACCAGAATTTCAGTGTGTCCAGCTTGCATTTGATTGACCAAGTCCCAGCAACGCGGGTGTTCATACGGGCTGATGCCGTAGTTAAATCGGAAGACTGACGAGTAGTCTTCTACCATACCCACAGTCTCGTAGTGATACTGGCATTCGATGAGCTCGGCCTGGGTGAAAGCAGTTTTCGCGGTACCGTCGACATCCAGAGCCTCAGCCAACGTCGTTTCGAGGAGATCGATCGCTTGTTCCTGCACGTAAGCGCGTTCCTCCTGCTCACTCTCGAAAGTCTCAGTAAGTTGACGGTAAGACTGGAATTCCTGAAGATCTCTAGTGACGTCAAGGCCCGAGATATCCGCCCCTGAGCTAGATACCGAGCTTTCGGCAGGTGAATCCTCCATGTTGATGGTTGCAGTTGCCATGGCCGTACTTGAAAGGGCTGTTGGGAGTGAAGTTCCGCGCTTGGGGCATGTAAAACCGTAGCGCTGCATGTTCTGAAGGAGGTCATCACGATTGTATTGGTACGAGTTTGTCCCCAGCTTGTTGATGTTGACAAACTCCCAGTACTTTGAGGGTAACGGCTTGAAGAATCGACTTAGCTTTGGATGATCTTCCGCTCGAATTGCGGCCTTGGACGTGGGATAGGAGCCGTCGACCATCCACAACTGCGTCACATTTGAAGTAGCTTTTGGACTCACTTCGTCCTTGTAGACGCACTGCTGGAACACCCACCGCGACACATCTTTATCCGTTGGGAGAACGTTATCGCCAAGTTGACACTCGAGGTAAATCTGGGCTAGTAAATCCACAGTTGCGCTGGATAAATAGCAAAAAGAGCAACGGTTTGAGGCTGACAACAACGAAATGAGGCTCTTGTGGACGTACTGGATGCTGAAGAAGACTGGGTCTGCCGGACTCACGTACGAGGCGAGAACGGATGACAAAGCGCTGTGAATCGCATCTACACAGGAAAATCAAGGTCATTTTCAACTAAAAACACCACAAGGTGAAGGCTCCACAACGTACTGTGCGTTCCCGTTTGAATGTTTTGCGTCACATCTCGAAAGCCGCCGGCGTCGCCCAATGCCACGCCCAACCCGGCGTACCCGAAGCTAGCAGGGAAAGTCTTCTCGGCCCAATTGGCTCGTGGAATACAGCGCGCACATTGACTCGACGTCGTGATAGTGGAGCTCTCGCAAAACGAATTGGCAGGCGCTTTGGTCACGCAGTTTCCAGCGATTGTTCTGCCGTTGATAGTCACTGAACGTGCCGTTCCTTGAGACCCACCAAGGCCACGGAGAATCGGCGAACACGCTTCAATTGAAGTTCCGTTGTTCTCACATTTTTTCTCCACGAATCGAGCGTAGTCGGCGAAGTAGTCCCAGTACGGGATGGTCAGACACGCGTACTTGGACCCCAGACTACGCAGCATGTTCTCGTACGCGAGAACGAACCGGCGATTCCAGTACAGGAAGCCACATGTGCGCAGGAATTCCGTGGACGAAATCTTCTCGGATGCCACTTCAGTAAATAGGATGTGGTACCCCTTCTGCATCCCAACGCCGAGAGCTTCGACGTACAAATTCCGTTCAGCTTGAGTCATAACCCCCCAAGGCTTGCGGACACGTTGAGGACACGAGGTTTGGCCATCGGAGGGGTGACAGAGCACGAAACAAACAACAAGAAGCAGACTGAGCACCTGGCCGCCACACGAACGCATGATCCTTGCAGACAACACGCGTACTGGAACGCGAGTGCTTCAAAAAGGCGATATCTCCGAGTGACAGGCAGATATCGGAGACGTTGGCGTCGAGTCGCGACGCTTTCAGCACGTTCGCTGCGGATTCCTGTCTGGCGCGAAACGGGTGAAAATGGTACAGTACATCGTTGTCGACTACCCCGAAAGCTGTAGACGAGATAGAGTCGAACTATGTGAGCTACAGAATACGAACCATTGCTATCGTTACGGTGGCCGGGGACCCAAACCATTAGTAAACCGAAAAACCGTCTAGCGAATGAACGATAGTCCGAACTTGTTCGGACAGGCGCGAGTTTGTCTGCCGATACGGCCGGAAAGAGTCGCGGCTAGTGAAACGGGAAGGTGAGGAATGGCAAGACAGGTCAAGCCCAAGGTCGTTTGATCCGCTTTGTGTGCCACGACTTGAACTTGCTGAACCTCAGCTCACGTCACTCACTTTAGTGCTGCTGGTTTCACATTCATATCGGTCCTCGACTGCAGCCCTGGAGTGGGCAGTAAAGTCGAACAGTGAAAATTCGAACGGTAAGCGCTTGGAAATTAGCCCACAACTTTGAGCGTGAGTACGATCATTTCATGCTGAACGGATCTACTTAAGGTGTTGGAACGTACCGACACTTCTATTTAACATTCTGCTTGGTCCAAGATGTTCGTCGACGCGAAACGCGGATAAGTTTTGCGTCTACGACGGATGCACTGTATCATCGATTGATTCTGCTTGGTTTGGTACTATCCAGGCATTCTCGGGGAGGAAGGCGGCGACTTGACTGTGTAACGTCCTCGAAATCTCCTCGTAGACGGTATACACAAGTGGCGAGTTCGTATCTGAACTATTTCGCTGAGAGTCTTTCACTCCTGACTGGTTCCTATCCGAAACGAGTTCGGCTTTCCTCCTCACTCATCGTCCCAAACGGAATGGTCAGCAGCGCTCAGTGCACTCTACAGAAAGTTACTATCCTGCACAGGCGCCTTCTGGGCGAGCTCCATGCTGCCTTTTTCCTGTTTCGGTCTTCTACGGTTTGAGGCGTGCGTGTGACTGCGTGCGTCTTGAGCCAGTGAACCGCCTCATGCCCGTTGCAAGCATGACTCCATGCTCTCTAGGCAAAATTTTGCTTCATTTCCCAACATCATGGCCCCTCGCCAGATAAAGCCCCAGCTCCTCACTCTCCTCGTCTCCATCTCGCTGTTGGTAACTTGCACCAATGCGAATGTGTGGCCGACTAACGGGGTGTGCGGGGCGCGTGTTCGCTACTCTTGGGACGCGCTCGCCGTGGACGACAAGAAACTTTATCGGGATGCCGTCGCCACTGCGATGAGTACCGGTTACCACGCCTTGTTCGTGGAAGTCCACTCGGATCGAGCGTCCTTCAAAGAGGCCCACAACACATGCGGGATGATGTTCTGGCACCGTCGATACCTGCTCGCGTACGAGGAAATGCTACGCAGTCTAGGGACGAAGTTCGCGTGTATTACGATCCCGTACTGGGACTATTTCGCGGACTATGCCAAGTTTTTAGCCAACGCGTGCTCCGGCTTCGAGGACTGTTCGACGTTTCTGAAGGACATGGGGGGCAGCTCAGGGCCCGCGACGTCGCTACTGATTAATGGCTTCGTAGTGAATGGGAACTGCGTCAACGGGTTGTCGTCTCCTTACGCGAATTTCACGTCCTTCTGCGAGAAATCCACGATGAGCGGATCCGCATGTTCCGGTTGCATCCCTCGAGGCTCGTGGGCGACAATGAACTACCCGTCGGGCTTCTGTTACTCGTCTCTAGCCAAGTACTTGAGTCTCCAGTTCGGCTTTGCGTGGTTCTCCCAGAACATTCACTATGGCGTGCACCAGTCGATCCACAATATGGCCATGGGTGCTATGGCCTCTTACCCGACGTCCGCAGACCCGATCTTCTACAGTCACCACGCTACGGTAGATTTGATCCACCAACTCTACTTTAACTGCCAGATCGGGAGAACGTTGACGGACTACGAGAAGAAGAACGGAGACTACGCGTTTGAGACGTGCGCTCAGAGCGACTACACCGGCGTTCCCCCGACCGCAACGTCGACGTTCACAATGTACTGGAACGCCACTGGACAAACACGGATCCCAGTTGAAAGCCACCCTCGAATCGGCCGGTTCTTCGCCTACCAGCCTAAAGAGTACTGGCGCTACGTCAGTGCCTCCGACATGGGGAATATCTCGTACACTTACGCTGCTGATGACATGTTCAGTCTGCTTCAGGGTGAAGGACTGTCATGCCCGAAGATAAACACAAGGAAACTCTACGACGTCAACTACGTGGACGTGCCGATCAGCGCCGACAGGAAGCGGAAGGCCGTTGGACGCAGCTTTAACCTTTTCCAGGACATCTACGGCTACGCTAGGACGACCACCACCTCCCACGCAGACGCCATCGACCAGGGGGAAACGCTCGATTGCCTCTGGTACGACCAGAACTATGGCGTGGACGACTTCACGCCCGTATTCCGCGCCAACTGGAACCTGCCCAGTACCGCACACACCTTCTGCTACAACCGCGTGCAGGACGTCAGATACGGTCGGAAACAGGTCCGAGTGCCCGACTGGAAGAACAAATACCGGTTCCACTACTTCACCATGACGGACGCACAGCTCGCCACTGCGTCGGACATCACGACCACGGACGAACAGGCTTTGATTATCGCTACAGACTCCTCCACACCTACTACAGCTACAACGTCGCCCGAGACGTCGATCCCCGACACGCCAACTCCAGACACAACGACGCCCACCACATCAAATCCTGTTACTACAACGCCGGAAGCTACTACGGGGACCCCAGATACAACCACAAGTCCACCGACAGTCTAAGAGAAGAAGCACCAGTTAGAGTGCGGTCATTTCAAAAGTATTCCATGTCTTTCAATTGTTTTGGGATCGACATTAACAGTAAAAACGTATTTCCCTAGCTTCATCGTCATGTATTCACAAGAGTCTTACAAGGTTCACTACCTACTCGGTCTTCTGCTCGCGGTGGGCTTGGATCTTGGCCGCCCACTTGTACACGCTCTTCTTGACCTCAGCCTCATCGATAGTCGTGAGCTGGCGGTTGGCGAGCAGGTGCTTGCCGTTGATCCAGACGTCCGACACGTTCTCCCGTCCAGCCACGTACACGATGTGGCTGATGGCGTTGTACATGGGGATCATCTCGATGCTGTCGCACTCGACGGCGATGACATCGGCGCGTTTGCCCACCTCAATGGACCCGATCTCCTTCTCCAGCCCCAAAGCACGCGCACCGTTGAGTGTAGCCATCTGCAGCGCCTCAGCGGCCGGCACACTGGCGCTCTGCAGCGTCTGCGCCTTGGCCAAAATGGCAGCCAACTTCATCTCGCCGAACATATCGAGTGAGTTGTTGCTGGCCGCGCCGTCCGTGCCGATGCCGACGTTCACGCCGGCTTTCAACATGGCTGTGACCGGGGCGATACCCGACGCCAGTTTGAGGTTGGAGGACGGACAGTGTGCCACGTGCGCGCCGGCCGCCGCGACGTCGTGGATCTCCTCGGGCGTGAGCTGCGTCATGTGCGCGCAGACGAGGTGCTCCGACAGCAGCCCCATGCGCTTCAAGTTGGCCAGCGGTCGCAGCTTCTGGTCACTCTGGTGGCAGCTCATGGACTGGCGGTTCAGCGCTTCACTGTCGCAGCACTCGCTCGCCGTCTCGTGCAGGTGGATGTGCACGCGCGCCCTGTGCTCCCTGGCGAGCGCGTCGGCACGCTGAAGGTTCTTGTCCGAGACGGTGTACGGCGCGTGAGGCGACATAGTCACAGTGATGAGGTCGTGGCATCCCGGCGCGTATTTCTCGAGATTTGGCTTCGCTTTGGCGAAATAGTCGTCCGGTCCGGACCCGTACGGCCCGGGGAACTCCATGATCACCTGCCCCACGGCTCCGCGGAAGCCCGTCTCCTCCAGCACTTCGCACACCTGTTCGGGGAAGAAGTACATGTCATTGCAGCAGGTCGTGCCGGACCGTAGCATCTCCGCCACGGCGTGTTTCGTGCCGGTTTTGATGAAATCCGGACCCACGAACGCGCCTTCCGTGGGCCAAATGTCCTGCGTCAGCCAGTCACACAGCGGTTTGTCGTCCGAAAGACCACGCAGAAGCGTCATGGCCGAGTGCGTGTGCAGGTTCACAAGCCCCGGCGTGACGATGTGGTCGGGCAGGTGACGCTCCTCCGTTCCGACGAACCGGGCCGCCGCCTCGTCACGCGGCAGAAGCGCGATGATACGGGCATTGTCAATGACAATGGCGTGATCAGAAAGGATGACGCCACGAGGCACGACGGGGATCACGTGTGCCGCGTAGATAACGAGATCCACGGTCGTTCTGGCGGGCGAGTCGTCCGCGGCGGGGGTCTGGTGGGGAGGCATAGGTGTCGGAAGGTATCGGAGCTCCTCGAATGGCTGAGTCAGACGGCGATATAATTGGTTGGAAATAAATCGTTGAACAGAACCTTATTGTAGGATAAGACTATTTAGTCCGGAAGTGACAACCCTGTTCACATGCTATTCGGACTCCCAGCCAATGAAACTATTTACAGCGCAAGTCGATCATATAATTATCCAATCAGATGTCGCTAGGGCTAGGTGTTTAGCGTTCCAACTTATTTTGCGGAATTGTCCGGAATGTCCAGAACTTATTAAATAAGTTCATCTAGTAAAATCAAGATAAATACTCAATTATCTTGGTAAGTTGAGTTGTAACGGAAAGATCGCTTCTAAAGATAGGGAATCCAGTGCAACGACGCTTCACTGTCATTCTTCGAGAAGCTAAGCGATGAAGAGAGCATCTAGAGGTTTTGATACCCCCGCCGGAACGATCGGACAGGAGGCTGCCGCCGAAAAAATGTTTGAAGAGTTCCTCAACTTAATAGAGCTCACTAAAAACGACTTAGACAAGATCCACAAGTCACATCGTGATGAAGCTAGTCTACCAACTCAAAAATTGTATTCTCTTCTAACTGCATTCTCCATTTTCATACAGACAAAAAAGAGCGACAAGGCTAGAGCTACTGATGGTTTGTTGGCCAAGTCCACCGCACTTGGATACTTTTCACAAATTGTAAACCTGCTCCGCGAGCGCTACTCGAAATCGCTGGACGACTCGAAACGTATCGCTAAAATTCATGACAAGATGTCATGTTACATCGAAGAGCGGAATTTGCGTGCGAATGTGCGAACAAATGACGCTCCTGGATGTTCTTTTGATGATCTCAGCACGCTTGTGGAGTATTTAGTGACTACCTCGGATGTTGCAACTGGTTTCAAGGCTGTACAAGATGCTGCATTGTTAGTCATGATGTGGCACACTTTTGGCAGAGCTGTGGACACCTGCTTTTCTCGAAAACAGCAACATTCTATGGCTGCTTCTGGAGAATTGCTTTTGCATATTGCTCGAATTAAAACTTCTGTGGTACATGGCGTGTCAATTTACAAGGCCCTCAAGAGGTGGCAGCAATGCATGCTCCATGCGTTCGGTTTGCTGTTCATCTGTTACGAAGAACCCTCTGAATATCTCTTTCCGCTGGCACCTCATTTCGTGGAATCAGATTTGCCAGGAAGTCATCCATATTCTCAAGAGGAAGCTGTGCTGTACTGGGATCGACTTGTAGAAGAGGACGGCTCGCAGCCGCCGCAGAAACGAGAGCGAAAAAGACCAAACATTGCCAGCTATATTACGGAGGTTATCCGAGATGCAGTCAAAGCAATGCCACCCACCACCCGGGATTCAATCACTCCAAACATGACGAGCCACTCTATCCGGCGAGGTGCTGCAGCGTATGCTAATGTGTCACCAAAGGTGGCGATCCAGTGGATCTCTACACGCGGAGCATGGCTTCTCGAGTCGCTTACCAAGGCATTTGCCTACATAGGAACCACCATAAAGGAAGATCAGTGCGTCGCGAAAGTGTTAGCAGGTTATCAGTCACCTGACTTACCGGTTGTGACGCCATCTATCCGCGATCTGCAGCAGCGACTCTCTGTGCTGGAGTACGGGCAGCTGCTCACGCTTCAGAGTGAGCTGTATCACCATGTTATGGGATTCCAAGACGTTCGCTTCAATGTCGCTCTTGATGTAATCGATGTCACCTTTGCAGCGCTACTGATCCACCTAGAAGACATTCAAGTCGAGACTGCATCATCCGTAGGCGATACTGTTGTTAACCGCTACCTGTATGTGTTGCAGCGTGGTGTTGTCGCAACGAATGCTCGCTTGGGCTCGTCTATCAGCCTGAAGACGTGCTGCGAATGGGGTAGTCATTTGAGGACGCATTGGCAAACTGTTAACCACGGCCAGGGCGGTAATGTAGTGGCTGGAGGCGACACGCTGCTTTCTTCGACACTGGAAAACGTGCTCAATCAATTAGTACGTATCAATGAGAAACTTGGACGCCTAGAAGACGCACAAGCACAACTGCTCACCCAAGTACCTTGCGAGACACCGCCGCGCGAAGTTGCACAAGTCCATCCACGAGTAGCACCTGTTGGAGCTCCGCCTGCCACACCAGCGATCGCGACGACGTCAACGCTGGCTGGATGCCTGCTGAACCGGTACACGAACCACATCTGGTAAACTGTTAAGGTGAAATAGGAGCAAAATAAACGTGCAGAGTCAAAAGCAGCAGTTAACATCATGCTAATATTATACCAGAAGCTCGCTTTACCGTTAAGCTACATCGGTGGTTGAGAGGATCTGGGGGTTGTAGGTGACTAACAAGAAGCGTTGCAGTCGTGCGTGCCTGAGTTGGGCAGGGGCTTGAGCTGTTCGGAGCGAAAAGCAGGAGTGAGGGCTCAGCACTGCTATCGGAGAGATTCTAGAATGAATGGACTCCACTATGATGACGAATTCACAGCACAATTCATTTCCGCAAATCGTTGAATCGTGAATGATTGAATCGTGCATACACTTTAATAGTGGCCTCCTTTTCAGCGAGGGCCCCTCACTTTTCAATTTGCCAAGTCGAAGAGACATCTCTCCAGCTGACTGTTGCGCTGTTTTTTTTACATTGCTCTCGTTTGAAGCCCACAGGCCTTTTCAGACGATTCTAATCGCGCCTTTGCACTCTGCATCCGCTCAGGTTTTACCCTAATCGTCCGCGTCCGGGATGAAATAAGTGGGCTTCAAATTGATGTGTAACTTGTGTGCACAAGCGACCTTTTTTACAACGCTTGTCCGGAATGGCGTCCGGAATCTGCCAATTACTGTCATTATTTTAAAATTATGGACGTATTTTGTCTTTTTCCCCTAATAGCAATATACGTCCGTAATTTTAAAGGGCAAAGTCGAGGAAAACATTTCACGGTACTTGCTAGTTAAAGGGTTAAAAATAGTTGGGATCGTTTATGAACCATGGTACCACTCCGTTCAAGAAAGAAAGCAAGAATCAGGTGGAAATTTGAATGCAGCTCTGCGGTATGTAAACTGTGGCTGTGGGACCACTGCTGGTGTACGTTTCCATTGTATGTGACTAGAAATCCATGAGTAAAATAATCGTAAATACATGCGAGCCAACCATCGAGGTGGCCCGCCCATGTAACTATTGGTGTGTCCCACACACCAATGCTGGAGACTATTTTCCGACCTCAAATAGTTGTTTTAACGGTTCGAATTACAAGTGGTAATAACCACTTGACGTGTAGCCCCGTTACATTAGCTTATCCGCTAGAATATGGCCGCAATCAAATCGTACTTGTTCAGATTCGATCCTCATGATTTCAGCACGCTACTTAGCCAATGCGAAGAATGTGCGCCACTAGCATTGCCCAGTAACTCCCGAATATCGTGATTAGCTGTTCTGGATACTTGCATTTCATGATGCTGAATGTGTACTACGCTGAGGTAATGTCTCCTCATGTGATCGTAGCGCCTACGATGGTCAATGAGCTCTAAAGCTGTGCGGGCTTGGATCGTTTGATGTCGAAAACGATCCGCGTTCCTCCACCCTCGTTCCAGGTGTCTCGCATAGGTATGGTTAATCTCGAAGAGCCGATCCCCTTGGGCGTCGGTGTACACGAGCACGTGGCGCTCCTTGGAAATGTTAGTGTTTTCTGGGAAACAAAACGTTTCTCTAGAATGCAGCCGTATGCGAACGCACGGGATAAGTGATTGTGAATGTCATGCTCGAGTTGGTACAGTACGGCAGACGGAAGGGCAATAATGGCTTACTCGAAGACAGGATCCATCTCGTCCGGAAACCCTGTCTTGAGGCTGTGGTCCACGACCCAGCTGAACCCGTGTTCGGGCTGACCTCTGAGTGAATCCGTACTTGGCCGCGTACTCGTTTGTGTACCTGTGTAGGTGATGCCTTGGAATGCCGAAGTGAGCCCAGTTGCTGTTTATTCCACGCCACTGGCATTCCATCGTGTCAGTGGGGCTACCCGGAGCAGATACAGTGTCAAGGTCTTGATGCCGATCCCCCCAAACGGGCACACAGGCGTGTAACAACGATTCGGCGGCGAAACTGGAGTCGCTGGATGCGGTTGCGAATGCGCTGTGTGTCCAATCCAAGTATGTTTGCCTTAGACTAGACTAGAACAAAAGTATATTTCTTCATGTAATAGGATCTGGGGTTCCAGCAATTGAGCTGGAACTGGGGTAACCAAGATAAATGTTCATCAGTTGTTTGCAGGTTGCTTTACAGAGCATGGAACATGTCCGTGCTTCCAGTTGTAATACTTCTCCTTTGCCTTGTCATAGCCCGAAATACAGTATTAGCCTCCTTAAGTTGACCGAATTGTCCTTTTTATTTACCTTAAATCGAGGTTAAACGGTACTTCCACTGAGTTAATTGCTGGTTAAAATAAACAGTTGAGGAGAATTACAACAGACAGCGTTATAAATCTCTCTCCGGTCCTACCGAGCATGCGCAGCTTAGTCATGCGTTGTGTCCATTTGCCTGTCCGCGGCTCCCTGCGTCCCCAAGTCTCCACGACTCAGCTCCTTCGTCTCCCCCTGTCCTCCGCCTCCATCCGAAACCCCTCCATCCCCGCTGCTTCCGTTCAGAAGCTCCAGCATCTCCGGTCAAAGTCAACGTCCAGAATGTCCGTCTCCAACGGCTACGAGGCCTTCGGATCGTTCCACACGCCGTCCACTGCGTCCCTCTTCGCTCAGGACGACGCAGAATCCGAATCCCCACTGGTATTTCAATCCGACATTGCGTCGCAACGTTTGCAGCTCGAAAACATTTCCGATAGCAGCTCGCAAAACCGTTCGCTCTTCGCTTTAGACTTGGAACACTGGACGTACCTCAACCACGGGGCGTTTGGGGCTCCCACTAAGGTGGCAATTGAGGCTGCGAACCGCTGGAGAGCGCACGCGGACGCTCAGCCGCTGGATTTCAACGATCGGGAGCTTTTCCCGCTGGTTGTTCGATCTATCAAGGCCCTCGCGGAGTTTATTGGCGTCTCCAAGCCCGAGCAGCTAGTGCTGCTACCTAATGCAACTGCTGGGCTGCATTCTGTTCTGTCTTCGGTGTTAGAGGCGAGCGAGGAGGACAATACGGTGGTTCTCTTCAGTACGAGGTACGGCGCTGTACGGAAAATGCTGCAAGCGATTCAAGATAAACAGAGATCCGTTCATATCCATGAAGAACCTCTGTCTTTGGAGGAGTCGTACGACGATCAGAAGGTGATGGAGAGGTTGGAGAAAGCGCTAGCTGCTGTGCAAGCTTCTGGACGGCGTGTGACGCTTGTAGTAGTGGATCACATCACGTCCAACACGGCAGTGACAATGCCTGTGAAGGAGATAGTCCAGCGCTGCCACAGCCAAGATAACGGTATCCCCGTTCTGGTGGATGGGGCACACGGACTGTTGAACCTGTCGTTGGATCTGGACGACATTGGCGCTGACTACTACGTGGGCAACTGTCACAAGTGGTTCTGCTCGGCTCGAGGCGCTGCGTTCCTGCACGTTGCAAGGGAGAACGGACCTGCTATCGAGCCACGCGTGGTCTCCCACGGGTTCTTCGACAGAATGCAAAGCGCTTTTATGTGGACAGGTCTGCAGGACTACAGCTCGTGGCTCGCTCTGCCCCAGTGCATTGCCTTCTGGCGTCGACAAGACGTCAACCAGACGCGGGAATACATGCACACACTGGTACAAGAGGCTGCTGAGCTGCTGTACGCTTGGTGGGGGATGTCTGCCCATCTCGCGAAGGAGCGCGAGTTCCCAGTGCACAAACGCCATGCCATGCGTCTCGTTCAGCTCCCGACGTCACAGAAGCTCTGCGGTGGTGTCATAGTGGATGAAAAGGACCCCAAGGCCACCTCGACAGATGCCAAGCGCGTACAGGACGCTCTCCATTACGTTCACCGCATTGAAGTGCCTGTAAAATGTGTCGATGGACGACTGTACGTTCGTCTGTCAGCTCACGTCTACAACTGCCTCCAGGACTTTGAGATACTAGCAGATGCTGTGACACAGGATTAAAAGTAAAGCTGGAACCGGCACCGGATCTTTGGCAAAAGTCGCCCGTGGCGTTCGGACTGCAGCTTCACTATGCGTGCAGCTCTCCAGTTGCTGGTGTGGATCTTGCCGGCTTTTGTTGTTCTCGTTGATGCGCAGCCTCCAGTGGATTGCCAGATCTCGGCCGAGTTACTGCGTGTTACTCCTGGAAATCCAGGGTCTGGCGCTGCGTTAGTGACGTGGACGGCCTTCGACAACGCTGTGGAAGCTGCAGGAGGTACAACCAGCGTCGAAGCCTACGAACTGCAGTACTCAGTGTCTCGATCTGGAGACTGGAAATCGCTGGGCGACTCGCTAACTGGGCTTTTACTTGATCCAAAGGATGAAGCCACGGAACCAGTGCCTAAACAACGTGTCCTCACCCGTGCAGACGATGGAGAGACCATTAACGACGGCTACTTCAGACTAATGGTCTCATTTGAGGGCTCCAGTCCCAGTGTTTTGGGTGGACGTGCTACCGCTGGAGTGGTGACGCCCCCCATCGCCTTTGACGCTAGTGCAGACATGATGAAGGCAGCGATTGAGTCCCTTGAGCAGATCACAACGGTGCAGGTATTCCGGAACGCATTGGATCCAGGGGCTTTCGAGTGGATCATTCTCTTTGATGTTGTAGCTTATGACGGTCTAGATCCATTGCCGCTGCTCTCGTTGTACACAGAGACGGTGAGCGCTCTATGGACAGGGGACGGAGATCAAGTGGCGGTTCAATACCTGCGCACGGCTCCAAGTTCTCCAGGCTTACACCGCCGCATGTGCACGAGTGAATGCAAGCACGAAGTCACTGGACTCCAGACGGGAAGGACGTTTTCCTTTCGAGTGCGAGCACTTTTTTCGCTTGGAATCGGATGGAGCTCGTGGAGTTCAAGTAGTGAACCGCTGGAGATCCCAGCCACAAGATTACCTCGAGCTCCGTCATTCCCCGAGTTGCTAGCTGCGACGACTTCATATTTCACGATCACGTGGCGTATGCGTCGTGAACTCACGCAGAAAAGCGGCATTTTTGTTACCGAGCTGTTTCCTGCGACCAGTTTCCACGCACAGCAGCAGTGCGACAACGATGTTGGCTGGACGACGATCAGTGAGCACATTACGGCAGGGTTTAGCGGCAGCAACGACGTCTTTTCTACTATTGCGGCTTCGTTGAAGCGTCCTCCAGGCTCCACGTGCATTTTCCGTGTATCTGCCAGGAATGCCAACGGCCAAGGACCTTTTAGTCTGCCTTCAGCACCGTTCACGACTCTCCGAACAGCTCCAGGTCCGGTTTTGAGTATTCACGTGCTTCGAGACCCGCTGACTGTGACGTGGGAGACACCATCGGACTTGGGAGGAAATGAGGTGGAAGATTTGACGTACGACGTCGAGTACCGCGCTGTTCGTAGCTCTACGTGGACCCTGGTATCCCCAGAACTGATAGACAAGAGCACACGTACTGCTTCCATCTCGAAAGTGTCGTTAAAAGGATACACAACGCACGTCGTTCGTGTTAGAGCGGTGGCTGAAAAGGATCAAGTTGGGACGTTCTCGCAGTCCCCAGAATTCCTGCCAGATTACACTGTCGAAGAGGAACCCGAGAGAGACAGGGAGTCGCTTCTTGGAGCACGACAAGTGGTCATTGCTGCTACTCGCCAGCCAAGTGCTAACAAAAACGACTGGTACTATGTCCAACAAACGGGTAGTGGAGGTAGTGGGGGTTCTGCCGCCAGTGATGTCCAAGCTCAGCCTGGTGAACATGGAGCAGTTCTCATTTTCCCAGTCACGTGGTCAGGTGAGAGACTGTCTGAACGATCGTTCTTCTTCACAGGCAGTTCTCAAACGTACCGAATCCCACAGGAGCTGCAGAACCAGAAGTATGGGGCAGGCCTGGCTCATCGAATTGTAGCGCTCGACGTGTACGCTTGGGGAGCTGGTGGAGCTGGCGCGAGGTCTTCAACGGCTGCCTCTAGCGATTTAAGCAATGGTGGAGGTGGTGCTTTTACACGTGGACTTCTCCGTGTAAATGCCGAGGATTCTATCGACATCTTAGTAGGCGGTGGGGGTCATGAAGACGGCCGAGGTGGATTTAACGGCGGTGGCAACGGTGGAACAGGTGATTTCCCGGGTGGCGGCGGTGGAGGAGCTTCGGCAGTGCAAGTGAATGGACGGACGGTGCTTGTAGCGGCTGGAGGCGGAGGCGCAGGTTCGACTGATTACTGTTGTGCTCATGGAGGAGGCGGCGGTGGATTAAACAAAGCCGAAGCTGGTCTTGCTGCTGATGCTACAACTATCCCTCTTGACCTGGGCGTCACGGGACAACCACCTCGAGACGAATATCATTCTTCGAATGTAGCAGGAGATACTCGAGATAGTGAGGGTCTGCCAGCTAGACATCAGCATCTTGACTGGGGCTTTGCTGCTAGTAGCGCTGATTACTCTGTTCTAGCAACTGGAGGGACTGGAGCGACTTCAACAACCGCTGGTCTAGCAGGCACTGGAGGTTCGTATCAATTCTCACTCGAAGGCGAGTGTCTAATGAACTCGCAGACGTCGCTTATGGATGTCGTAGTGGCTCCTTTGGAAGCGGCTCGATCTCCGTCCCATGGCCAACGGGGACGGGGAGGGAGCGGCCAAAGTGGGAAGCAAGCAGGTGGAGGAGGAGGCGGAGGATTCTTTGGAGGTGGAGGCGGTGGCGCTGGTGTTGACGGTGCAGGCGGGGGAGGAGGCAGCAGCTTCGTTTCCTCCAGTGACTTGTTCAATTTCTCTAAAGCTGAGAGTAGCGACGCCAGTTTACGACCGCAAGCAACTGGCGAAGGTGTTCGACAGCTGAGTGTGTCCCCCTTAACATCATCAAGTGTCAGTGTGACTTGGAAGGCACCACGTTACGGGTTTTCTCAACTTGTCGAGGGATTTCTAGTCGAGATGGCCAACCGCTCAGCAAGTGAAGACTTTCACGTCGTGCGTTTAATTACGCTTCCTAATGCTAAAATCACGGGGAACAACGGGAACGTCACAGTAAATGGCCTCGCTCCTATGGCTGCGTATCGTTTCCGAGTGAAGCCTTTGTTGCTGGGTGGGCGGGGCTCTTACAGCGACGTTATTACGCTTCGTATGCCTCCAAAACCACGGAATACGTGGCAACGCTGTGTTACTCGAACGGTGGACGAAGAAATCACACGCGCTGGTATGCGCTTGACCAACACTCCTCCTCTGCAGCGATTGCCGTCTGCAAGACGTGGCCATTCACTCACATCTTTGGAGAATTACCTGTATCTCTTTGGAGGAATGGCGAAGAGCTACGAGTGCAATCGAGCCCACAAAGTCCCGTGTTTGCTGCAGCAACCGCGATCTGTGTCTAATGAGCTTTGGCGCTATGATCTACTAACTGAAACCTGGTGGTCGGTGCCTCAGCCAACGCTGCTACCGTCTGCGCGCGAGAAACATTCGATGGCAGTGATAAATAACCGTTTGATTCTTTTTGGAGGTCGGCAAAATGACGCTCCAGATGCCTCCGATGCCTCAACGTGGGGCCCTCGAGCTCTCAACGATCTTTGGGAGCTCTCGATATCGTCCACGACAGCAAAACAAGCCTCCGTATCGCTCGATTCTCGCCAACCAGCCAGTCTTCCTATTCCTGATGGAGGAGAAGTCTTCGCTCTGGGGAAAAAGAGTCCAAGCGCTAGTGGCGAGCAGCTCTGTGTTGCCAAAGTGGCTGTAAAGGTGCAGATAACCCATGCCTGTCCACACAAACTTCAGCTGCAGTTGTTCGGGCCTGGACCTGCCACGTTCCCGGGGCGACAGCAGAGTGTTCATTTCCCAGTGGATTCCCAGGCCCGTGAAACAACTTGGAGCGATAGTCAAGGGCTGGGGAGTTTCCAAGGAGACCGCAGGGCGACGGGCACTACCCCAAACACGAGAGCTTTCCCTGTGCTCCTACGAAGTCCAGAAGAAGCAGCTGACAGGACTGAGTGCTCTTCAGGGACTCAGAAGTTCAGCTTCGTCTCTGCTGGAGTGTCGGGGGCTTCTCTCGAGCCGCTGTCGGTCTTCCACCAGCTGCCTGTTGCTGGGAATTGGACGCTTGAGGTGGCTGACACTGCCGCTGATGGCTTAGTGGGCACTCTTGACTCGTGGGACGTCGTTTTTGACGTAGTTCCTTGTGTTCCAGCCTTCACATGGACCAGTCTATCATCGTTATCAACTGGGACAGCGCCAACCCCACGGTTCCAGCACTCGGTTGTCGTGTTTGAAAGCAGCATGTTCGTCTTCGGAGGTACTGCAGGAGGTACTGGCTTGGAGATGAACGACTTGTATCGGCTGGATTACAGTCCAAGCGTGGCTTTCGGGGTGGCTCCAACAGCCCGATGGACGCAACTGGCGTCTTTGACCGACAGAGAAAGCCCGAGCATCGCTGAGAGAAGAGCCCACGCTGGACGAGCAACGTTGCTCACTCCATATGAGCTGATGGCTGTAGGTCGTGGACTAAAGCCTCCTCGACGAGCATCGCTAGGATCAAGCACACCTTCACCACCTTGTCGATTCGAATCGCAACTCGACGTCCGCTTGAAGCACCTTGAAGATATGATCGACGGGTGGAGCACCGTTGCTACGAATGGAGTGGGTCCAATCGACGAGCAACGACCTGTGATGCGTTATTGGGGTGCTGGCACCTTTGTGTTCTCTCCACCGGGCAACAGTGTACCGCGTGTGTTCCTCTTCGGTGGACAAGATGACACGACGCTTCTGGACGATCTCTGGAGCTTGGAACTTGCTCAGCTTGACGAAGATTTCTCGCGATCTCGTCTGCAAACGCAACGGATACGAGCATGTGCGTGGCGACAGGAGAATTCGGCGTATCAAGCGCTGTGGGCGTCTTCGTGCGGAGCTACGACAACTGCAGCTGCAGTTAGCAAATGCACACTGGAAATGCTGCTGCTGTACGCATGGTGTGGAGAGTATTACCAGTCGATATTGCTCTGAAAAAGATCAACATTGTGTTACCTGCGTCAAGCCTGTCTCCACTATGAATCATAGTCTATGACTCATCATTTGACCTCATATCGATATGACAATGTTCATGTTGATATGATTTGACAAAACGAATTCAATATGATATCAATCCTTTTGATATGACAAAATGAAAGCGATATGATCATGTTATGTGCACCACACGAATCAAGTTCCAGAACCTTCGCTCTAATTTGCACTTCACTTTACCGCCGAGAATGAACGTCGCGCCGCCGGGCATCGCTCAGTTTGGCCTCGTGATCGCAGGTCGCCCCGTCATCACCGACTTCCGGTACATATGCATCTATTCTTTACTAAGTGTACAGCAAGTTTCGCTGTTTTAGCGTCTGATCCATCCTTTTGTTTACCTTTTTGTTACCAGGGAGATCGGACCGGCCCATTACGTGGTGGACATTGTAGAGCCGTCGCAAGTGACGGACCTCACGTTCTTCCTGTTACCAGGCTCGCCTGTACCTCTCGGTTTCGGAGGTAAGTAAAATAAAATTGTAGCCATGTGGTAAACAAACAGGTAAACTAATTTTGTATCTCTCTTTCCTTATTAGCCGTGCTGTATTTTGCAGTGCCAGCCCTGCAGAACTGGCAGCTACTGGGAACAGTCTTCGCCGAGAAGCCCAGCGCCATTTTCCGGACGTCGTGGCCCACGCATCCGGACGTTGAAGGCCAACCAGTGCTTCAACTGGGCGTTTCTATCGAGAGTCTGGACAATGTCAAGAATTTGGGCATCGAGGCCAGCGGCCTGGAGGAGCGCAAGGCTTTTGCGTTGAAGATCGCGCAGGATCTATTTAACTACCTCAGCTCGTTCTCGACCAGTAACAATAGCAGCTACATGACGATCCCTACGAATCTACTGGACAGATGGATGGAGAGGTTCGAGGCCAAGTATCGACGGGACCCGAATTTCATGATGAAGATTCAGTAGAAGGAGAAGAGGACCTTGTAGTGGTGAGGAGTTGAGTGTTTGAGGTGTGAAGTGGTTGGTATTCTGATTTTGTTGGATAAAGTTGTTTTTTGATAGGTCAACGCAGAGGAGCAAGTTGACGAGACACAATGACATTTATTTCAAAAAGAAATAGTTGCAGACTCACGAGTGATGTTGTTGTGTAGTGTACAGAGCAGGCGGTAATTTACACGGACTGGGTGATCGACTGAGCGATCGTTTGCTGTTGAGTCTGGTCCGTCTGGCTTGTTTGCTCCTGGCTAGACGCTGCTGGAGTGCTTGCGTTGGCGGGGATTGGGCAGCCGAAGTGAGCCTCCATGTTTTCTCGCCACTGGCTGTAGACGATCGGCTCGGCGCCGCATTTGACAGCTTCGACGATGGCTTTGCAGCGCGATTCCTTGACCCCCCAACGAGCTTTAAAGTCGTCCGAGAAGTCCTTCACGCCGCCCAAGCACTGGTCATGGAACATGCAGCTCTGTCGCTCGATGTCTGCAATGGTTTCGACCGACATCCCGCCCATGGCAGTTGCTGTCTGCTGGTACCAGGTCATGACACGCTGTTCCGATTCGCCGCACTTGTCAATTATGATGACGTCCACCTTGTCATCGTCCTGGGCACCCTTGGGCGGGGCTGGCATCGAGTCGGTCTTCTGCTGATTAGTGGCGTCTTCGACTCCCAATTTACGGAAACTTGGTGTGTTGTTGTTGGAGAAAACGTTGCTCCAGAGCCATTGGAAGAATCGCTGGGCATCCTGCAGTTGTTGGTTGTTCAGTTCATCGGTAGAAGGTGTGGTGGTCTGAGGCAGCACTGGAACAGAAGGGTTTGCAGTAGCTGGTGAAGAGGTCGTTGTCGGAGTGGTTGGTGGAGATGTTGTTGTCGGAGCGGGAGAATCGGTTGAAGGCCCTGGAGTGTTCGTTGGAGCTTCTGGTGTAGCGGTTGTCGAAGCAGCCGCAGTGGTTGTTGGTTGCGGAGCGTTTGTCGTTGGAGAAGGAGCGTTTGTAGTGGCAGCAGGAGCACTACTGGCTGGAGATGACCCATCGCAGTTGGTGTACATAGAGGCAAGATGTCCACTCAGCTCATACGAGTAGCTAAACTCTCCAAGGTCACGAACGTCCATAAGATCGGCGTATCGGTTGGGTACGTCCTGAAAGAACTGGTCGACAACGGAGTCCTGACTCGCGTTGAGTGGGTTGGCGTCCGTTCCGGTGCGTACAGCTACGACATCAGTCGGGTTAAAGATACCTCCATCTCGACGCTTACAAGACTCCCAAGCCACAGGGTTCGTTGCCTTCTCCTCGAACGTCATGCGTTGCGTTCCTACGCGACACTTGTGGAAGATCGTGTGCAGTGCGTCTACCATGGAGTGATGCGACCAGAAGATCGGATCTGCAGGGGAGGCCTGGTACCCCATTGTCGCGCTCAGGTCGTTGTGCACCGCTGCGTGGCCCTCAACTTCTATGCTGCTCGAAGCTCCCGTGATGGTTTTCGCTTTGAAAATCTGCCCTTGAACGCTAGCGAAGCCCGTGAGTGGATTCATGGTTTTCGAGCCCCAATCTCCCCGTGGCAAACACCCAGAGCAGTCCGTGCCTGGAGTCGACGACTGGCAGAAGTGGTTCAACGGCCATTCACTCACACAGGCGCCTTGGATGGTGTCCGAGTTGATCGTCACAGTTTGCGTCGAGCCACTGGAGCCTCCTAACTCGCTCGTGATAGCGGCACAGTCACCGTACGAGCTGCACTTCCCATCCAGTTGACGGCTGTACGCGTCCATCCAGTTGTAGTACGGCAGCGTGACGCAGGCGTATTCATCTCCTTGAGCACGCAGCATGTTCTCAAAGGCGATGAGGAAGTACCGGTGCCAGTAGATGAACATGCACTGCCCGTGCGCTTCGATGTTGGACATGTGCTCTTGGTGGATCTCGACGAACTTGATGTACGCTCCGGAGTCCATGGCCAATGCAAGAGCGCTCTTGTACGTGTTCTTGTCCGTGTCGGAGAGCGCGTCCCAGTTGCGTCGAACTCGAGGTCCGCAGGTCGTTTGAGCGTCAGTCGACGCCGTGAAAGCGAGGAGACCGAGTGCGAGAATTGACGGGAGTTTCATTGTGACTGGAGGTGGATGATTCAATTAAAGGCAAATTGAAAAGTAAAAAGCTTGGATTGCTGGAATACGTTCACGCCTCTTGTCTCTCTAGGATATCGAGTCGTCACGTGAACAGCGAGACGTAGTGGCTGCCTAAAACGGCAAGAGCGAGAGCAGACCAACTTTCATCTGGATTCCGTGGTAGCTCGTGGCAGACACTTTCATTGGAGTCGACTGTTGAGTTTTGATGTTGAAGCCTTGTGGCTCATATCAGAGCTGGAGATGTCACTACCACGTGGTCAAAGGCGTCTGCAATGCCTGGCCAAGTCGCCATGTGGTTCGATATATCATTGATACATGTTGTACTTGCGGATTTTACGATTCCATGCGGATTAAATCATTTAACCCACATGGAACTCGAAAGAACTGGGAAAAATCACATGAATTTGAGTGTGGTGACTGTGGGTCTACATTTATTACGGATGACATTTACGCGAAACATCTACTGTACATGGACTTTTGTCTACATCTTTTCGGTCTCGTTGGCTGGTTGTGGACAGCCGAAATGGCTTTCCATCTTCTCCTTCCACGCTGTATCGAGAATCTCCTGCTCGCCGCTATTGATGGCGTTCACGATGGTCCTACAACGAGGTTCCTGAACTCCCCAGAGATCTTTGAACTCCTCCGAGTAATCGACAATACCACCCAGACACTGGTCGTGGAACATGCAGACTTGACGCTCCGTATCTGCTATGCTTTTGGCTGAGAACTCTCCACTAGAAGCCACCGCCTCCGTGTACCAGTCGATCACGCGCTTCTCGGACTTTGTCAACTTCGCAGCGATCACCACTGGGACGTTCTCTTTACGACTCGAAGCCTTCTTCGTGGACGCCGTTCGACAGCTTGATAGCCGTCGCCTCTCTCGTTGCATCTTGGGCGTTACTTTACCAACTAGCCAGTCGAAGAAACTCCGAATCCTGTCAGCTTGGTTACGACCAGAAGCTTCTGGTGCTGGTGTCGACGTGGTGCTTGGCTTGGGAGTTGTCGTGGCTGGAGTGACGTGGTTTTTCTTCATGCCACCGCACGTGTTGTACATGGTAGCGAGCAGTCCGTTGATCTCGTACGTGTAACTGTTGAGTCCGAGATCGCTTCCGTCCATCAAGTCTGCGAATCGGTTTGGTACGTCCTTAAAGAACTGGCCGATGAGTGGGTCCTTACTCCCTTCGATCGGGTTAATCCCATTCACGCCCGTTCTCATCGTCACCACATCGGTCGGTTTAAATGGCGCTCCAGTCGCTGTTTTCCCGACTCGCCGCTTGCAGGAAGCCCAGGCTACTGGATCCGCCGCTTTCTGCTCGAACGTCATGCGTCGAGTCCCAACGCGGCACTTGTGGAAGATCGTGAGTAGAGCGTCCAACATGGCGTGGTGCGACCAGAAAATGGGATCTGCGGGCGACTGGAACTTGGTCATTGTACTACCAAGCGTAGCGTGGATGTCTGCGTGACAACCGCGTTCTACCGTGCGCGAAACGTTCTCAATGTTCGACCCATTGAAGACTTGGCCGACTACCGACGCGTAACTGATACTCGCTGATACTTTGGCTGCTCCCCAGTCGCCCCGTGGTAAACAACCAGCACACGAAGCCTTGGGGGTCGTTGAAGACTGACAGAAATGATCTAGTGGGGACTCGGATACGCACGTTCCAGTGATGTTTCTGCCGTTGATATCGAGTGTTTTCTTGGATCCAGTGAATCCGCCCAGTTCTTTCAGGATTGGAGAACAATCTCCAAGTGTCTTGCATTCTCCAGTGAGCGCTTTGTTGCTGGCCTCCATCCAGTTAAAGTACGGGATCGTCACGCACGCGAACTCGGAGCCTTGACCACGCAACATGTTCTCGAAAACTACGAGGAAGAGCCGATGCCAGTAGATGAACATGCACTGCTTGTGAGCTTCCATCTCGGACTTCATCTCCGTGTGCATCTCCACGAACTTAATGTAAGCGCCGGAGTCCATCGCCGCAGCGATCGCGTTCTTGTACGTGGACTTTTCGGCTCCTGACATGGTGTCCCAGTTGCGTCGTATCCGTGGACCGCAGGACGTTTGGGCATGAACAAAGGCGAGTGTTAACGCAACAGTGAAAACCTGAATCAATCTCATCCTCTCGAGGTTTCAGCAAGATGGAAAATGCACGATGTCGGACAATGAGAGAAGTTCTACTACATGTAGATCTACAGTTCCCAGCAGCTACGAACAGCAAGAAGGATCAGAAATGACGAGTGAGGCAGATGGAGTACAAGTCCACACATTGGTGCGTTGAAGACAGCTGAAAAAAACATATTTTACCGCGAAATGGTGAAGTAAAACCGCACAACAGATACATCACATTGATCTACTGATCTACGAGTTACAGAGCTACAGCTTCTCTCTCGTGGAAAGTTTTAAACAGACTGAATGACACTTGAAATCGTGTCAGTGGCAGTCTGAGTAACAGACTGAGCAACAGATTGAGTCGCGTCACTGTACGCGTCCTTCGTGCCTCCAGTCTGTGTGGCGTTCGTCGGTTTAGGACAGCCGAAGTAGGATTCCATGTCCTGACGCCAGCCCCCGTACGTGATTTTCTGCTGGCCGCTCTTGATGGCGTTCACAATGGTCAGACAGCGAGGCTCCTTGACCCCCCAAGTCGCTTTAAAAGCTGCCGAATAGTCTTTCGTTCCTCCGAGACACTGGTTCTCGAACATGCAGACTTGACGCTCGAGATCCGCCATGTTCTCAGCGCATTGGCCACCCATTTTGGCCATTGTCTTCTGGTACCAAGTGGTCACTTTCTTCTCCTCCGCGCACTCCTTGTTCACTGTGATCACGTCCACATTGTTGTTCTGGCTGTTGTACTGAGCCGACGGAGCTGTAGTAGGAGCAGGCGTGGACGGAGCGAGAGTAGCCTGATTATAACCGTAGTCGTTGCCTCGGACATTATTCCCCTGGTTGTTTCCCCACGGCCACAGACCCCACCCGTGTGCAGCTTCAAGACGACGTCCGCCACGGCCGAATCCCCAGCGGTTGCGAAGCCAGTCAAGCCATCCAAAGCGACTTGGCTGTTGAGGAGCGGCCGTAGGAGTAACAGGAGCATTCGAGACAGGAAGAGGAGCATTAGCTGGCGCACCGGTAGTTGGTACGGGAGCTGACGAGGGCGCAGCAGTCGGCGCAGCAGTTCCGTCGCAGTTGTTGTACATATCCGCTAGCTGACCACTCAGCTCGTACGAATAGCTGCTGTCTCCAAGGTCTCGCACGTCCATCAAACCCGCGAACTGGTTGGGGACGCCGGTAAAATACCGGCCGATGAGCGGGTCTTGACTGCCCTGGATCGGGTTGTTTCCGTTCACACCCGTGCGCATGACGATGACGTCCGTCGGACTGAACGAACCGCCTCCACGCTTCGCGCACGACGTCCAGGCCACCGGATGCGCCGCTTTCTGCGCGAAAGTGAGGCGTTGAGTGCCCACTCGACACTTGTGGAAGATGGTGTGGAGCGCGTCGACCATCGAGTGGTGCGACCAGAAGATCGGCTCAGCCGGAGACGCGAACGTGCCCATGGTTCCGCCCAAATTCGAGTGCACGTTGTTGTGGCATCCTTGTTCGACGTTCGGGGACATTTGGCCGATGTTTTGAGCGTTGAAGACCTGCTGACGGACCGATGCGAAGCTGGTAGTGGACGGAACCGACGCAGAACCCCAGTCACCACGAGGTACGCAACGAGCGCACGCCGAACCGGAGACAGTTCCGGACTGGCAGAAGTGGTCAAGCGGGGACTGGGACACACAGCGACCGGAGTTGGAGACGCCGTTGATGTTGACTGTGCGTTGGGATCCGGTCGTGTAGCCTCCGAGTTCTTGCGTGATCGTAGAGCAGTCTCCAAGTGAGGAACACGTTCCAGCCAGCATGCGGTTATTTGCACCGACCCAGTTGTAGTACGGCACAGTCACACAGGCGAACTGGGAGCCTTGGCCACGCAGCATGTTCTCGAACACGACGAGTAACAGTCGGTGCCAGTAGATGAACATACACTGGCGATGCGCCTCCATCTCGGACTGCATCTCTGTGTGCATCTCGACGAATTTGATGTACGCACCGGAGTCCATCGCAGCAGAAATGGCTCCCTTGTACGTGTTCTTCTCGGTAGTCGTCAAGGAATCCCAATCCTTTCGAACTCGAGCTCCACACTGCGCGTTCACAGGCGACAGCGCCGAGACGAACGCTAGAAGCGCAGCACTCAGCACCCACACGAGCTTCATGGCCTTCGGAGGAGAAAGGGACTGGGCCGATCGACTGCAAATCGGGAAATGAGGAGTTGGTCTAACATGACGGACAGTGAGAGCAGGGAGAAGGCGGAAAAGTTGTTGATGGTCATCAATTTCAAGCTGGAGCACGACAGACTCTGCCTCTACTAAGATCCAGGTAGTGCCTCTGGTAAGAAAAAATGTTTTTTAGGCAAACTTCAACTTGGAACATACAAACGTTAGTATTATGTTCTGATGGTAGCAGTCAAGAGCTCGAGGTTGGTAAACGTGACTCTACATCTGCTTGGCAATCGGCAGAGGCTATTGGGCTCTATACGACAGATGAATGCCAATGGCAAGTGAAGAGGGTCTGTCTGAGCTGGCAATACGGTGCCGATCGAGTTGCAATGCCGACGATGTTCAGGTCTTCGTGACCGTAGCTTTGTACGAATCAACCTCGAAAATAACTGGAAGAGGCACTGCCAGCTTTGCAGGTAGATCCGAGTGTGTGTACCGGTTGTGAATCGGATAATAGTATCAAACCACTACTAGGTATTATGTTAAGTTGGTACGGCGTTGAGCTTCACAGTGATAGTGATAGTTGAACGGATACCTAGACAAGTTGTCTGTGCCGGGGCCTATTCAATTGCTACCTCCTGGGTAAAGCTGGTGTTTGCTTCAGTTGACCGACCACCATCCGACTGCCTGCTCGCTCCGCATCTCGATCAGCAGGCTGACTCGATGTTCTCCGCCTTTTGAAGCAATTAAGAGATCCCGTGTCAAGATCAAGAAGATACCGAAGCACCTTTGCTGATGTTTTTGCGTGAACATGTACATCCATTTATTGCATTTGACTGTCCAAAGACGGACGTTTAAGATATCTAAAACCAAGCCTTCACTAGGCAACTTGACACAAACCCTTAGCTCAGCGTGTCGATGGGCTCACCAGCGCCATCCGTAGGCGCAGTGTCGAATTCGTCGACGGGGTCGACGTGAGGCTCCTCAGGCTCTTCAGTGTCGTCAGTAGGCTCTTCAGTGTCGTCAGTAGGCTCTTCAGTGTCGTCAGTAGGCTCTTCAGTGTCATCGGTAGGCTCCTCAGTGTCGTCGGTAGGCTCAAGAGTGTCATCGGGGTGAAGAATGTCATCGCCAGGCGCCTCCGTGTCGTAAAAGTGGATCGTGTCGTTGGAGTTGTCCGTCGTATCCGGGTAAGTAATCGAACCGGACCCAGACGAGCTACCGGTGTACGAACCGGAATCCGACGAGCTCCACGAATCCGTGTACACTGGCGTAGTGTACGAGTTCGACGGCTCGGGGCATCCAAAAGCCTTCTCCATGTCTTCACGCCATGAATCGTACTGAATGGTCTCAGTGCCGTTCAGGATAGCGTCCACGATGGTCTTGCAACGGGGCTCCTTCACCTTCCAAATGGCCTTGAACTCCGAGGAGTAGTCCTTCGTGCCACCCAAGCACACGTTCTCGAACATACAGGCTTGGCGTTCCAGGTCGTCCATGTTCTCCTTCGAGTCGCCACCCAAGTTTGCCAGAGTCTCATCGTACCAGTCGTAGACCTTCTTCTCCGCGTCTTCCGTAACGTAGGCGTCCGTGGGCGTGTTCTCGTCAATCGGGTTACCCGATCCGTCAACGACAACGGCTTCCTGGTGGCCGTCGTCCTGGCCGTTGTAGTCGGTCTCGGGGAAGTTGTTCTCCGAGGAGTAGTCGTATTCCCCGGTCTCGTGGTCGTCACCCGCCACGCCGCACATCGCCGGCTCCGTAGCGTTCGTTTCATACAGCTTACGCGACGTCGGAGACGCGTCGCACTGCGTGTACATGGTGGCAACCTGGCCACTGATGTAGTATCCGTAGCTGCTGGAGCCCAAGTCACGGGTATCCATCAGACCGGCGAACTGGTTCGGCACGCCCGTGAAGTACCGGCCGATACGGGGATCCGACGCCCCTGGGATCGGATTGATGCCGCGTTCGCCCGTGCGCATCGTGACCACGTCGGTAGGTCGGAACGGGGTGCTCGAGTCGCGACGGGCACAGGACGTCCACGCGACCGGGTTGGACGCCTTCTGCTGGAACGTGAGGCGCTGCGTTCCGACGCGGCACTTGTGGAAAATGACGTGCAGCAGGTCCACCATAGCGTGGTGCGACCAGAAGATCGGGTCGGCCGGGGACGCGAACGTGCCCATAGTGCTGCCGAAGTTGGCGTGCACGTTGTTGTGGCAGCCATTCTCGACGTTCGGCGACATCTGACCGATGTTCTGGGCGTTGAACACTTGCGCGCGCACGGACGCGTATCCCGTGGTCGACGGGACCCGGACGGTGGACCAGTCGCTGCGTGGAACGCACCGGGCGCATGCACCGCCGGTGGTGGACGAGAGCTGGCAGAAGCGATCGAGAGGCGACGAGGTGACGCACCGGCCGGAGTTGCTCACTCCGTTGATGGAGAGCGTGCGTTGAACACCGGTAGTCCAGCCGCCAAGCTCACGGGTGATGGCCATGCAGCTACCCATGGAGTTGCAGGCACCAGACGTGACACGGGCACTAGCAACGATCCAGTTAAAGTAGGGCACAGTCACACAGGCGTAGGCGGAACCTTGGCCTCGGAGCATGTTCTCGAAGGCGACGAGAAGCAGACGGTGCCAGTACGTGAACATACACTGACGGTGAGCCTCCCTCTCCGACATCATCTCCGTGTGCATCTCGACGAACTTGATGTACGCTCCTGAGTCCATTGCCGCACGGATAGCGTTCCGGTACGTGTCCTTCTCGGTGGCAGTCATCATATCCCAGTCCTTGCGAAGACGAGATCCACAGGTTTGACCCTCGACATTGGACACTCTGGCAATGAGCGCCAAGAGGCCGGCGAGTACGATCCAAATGAGCTTCATGGTAGGTCTTGCAGTCGAAAGTGAACTACGCCGACGACAAGGAAATGAATAATGAAGACTCTGAGACTGCGACAGCAGGCACCAAAGTGGCAGTTTTCCGCCGACCTTCTTCCGGAATATTTTATTCTTCCTCGGACGGGCAGAGGATATCTCTGACGTGGTAACGTACGTCTGTTCACTGCAAGTGATTCTTTCAAGCGGCCGGTGACATGAACCTCTATCGTTCTCTATAGTTTCGCCATCGTGTTCTGGGCGCAAATGGCAAAAGGCCAGATGTACTGGTATCTATGATCCTGTTTGTCGCTAGGTTCGACCATGAGGACAGGCTGCAACGGGTCACAACGAAGCGCATAAGGCACATCCGTCCGGTTAGAGCGCTCATTGCTAATGGATCATTAAGCTCCACGCGTTGGTCGATCGGCTGAAGGCGCAACTTCAAACGCCTCCAGTCCTGGAATTTCGAGCGGACTTTCCGGCAAGCGGTTGTGTAACACCGGTTTGTCTCGCGATGGCGAACCATCGAGGCCTCGCAGTTGAAGTGCACCCAGGTGACTCACAGCGTGCACTCTGAATTTACTCCACCGAATGAAGTTGGGACTCAGTGCCATCACTTTTGGGACTGTGCGCCTCAGTCCCAAGCTGGAACTTCCAGACACTTTTTGGGGGTCCAGCCGGAACTTTGCCAGTTGCTCGCCAGGCTCGTATGGCAACAGCGTTGATCTGTAGATGCCATTTCCTCAATCAGGCATCCGGATTAAAGATTTAGGAACAGCTTGTCCCCAATCGCTAGATTTTGGCGACTTGTGGGTTGGACGAAACCCAACCAGCGCCAACTTGTAGTCCGTTGATCAAGCGTACCGGTGGTTAGCATCCACCTTGTTCATGTACGTACTAGCCTGGTGCGACATTCGTGCAACCGCAAAACTATACGGCTAACTCATCAACGACAAGCCGAGATGATCACCGCTTTACTGTACTTCCTAGTAGGTTCCTACACTTCGCAGCTCGGAACTGCCACTTCAAGTTCTTCGGGTATCGCACGGGAAGGCGTGAACACGCAAAGTTGCCCGGTGGTCCTCCTCCTCTATATGCAAAACGTTCGGCTCGACAGATCTGGAATCTGCAGTACGTGTACCGGTGTACATGTACTTCGAACTCACTGTGTGTGACTAAGGGAGGACGATCACCTGCTCTGTATTTGCTGTCATTGTTGTCAAGGATAGCCTATAGTGTAGGCTACACGTGGTGACAACCGTTTCCCCATCGAAACGAGAACTTACTGTAGGCTTACCACCTCGCATAATGGACAACAAGTATTTTACAGCCTCCTATCGAGTAGGTAATTCGTGTGTACAATGGACGCAGCTTAAATAAAGCAACACATGTACCTACAACATTTTGTCACTCTTTCGAGAGATCTCCTCATCGATCCGACATCGAGGTGGCAAGACTTTCACGAGAACTTCTGCATTGGAGTGAACAGTATCTATTACGGAACACGATCTCAAACGATAATCGGTTGATCTTCGTGCAGCCGTAAGCAACAAACTGCATGTACAGTAAACTCGCAACTTTCTCTTCGCGTTGGGACTCAGCAGCTCCTCTACTGCCCCTTTAAACCCAAGTGCTTTCCAGATCACCAGATTTGACACGAACGGATGAAAGAATCGGCTGTGTGGCTCGACTCGAGTCCCGATCATAAGCTTTGTACACCGAATTTCCGTCCCCGACGAACGTCCGCTAGAGTCATTTCTCAAGTGCCGTCACACCAGCCAACCGCAATGCTGTCCTCGTTATCTACGCTCGCTGTACTCGGCAGTTCGATGCTGTTGCAGTCGAGTGAAGCTCACCAGGTCGTGTACATTCCTTCTCCGACTTGGACGCGACCGAACTCCACCTCCGAGGAGCGCCGCGAGCTCTGGAACCCCTTGGCGTTCCTCGAGAAGGAGGGATTCAAGACACAGGAGAACTTCACGCAGTACCAGGTGGACAACGGGTACAAGAGCCTGCGTGACTTCATGGAGAAGGCCAAGTACAAGGTCTCGGACGGAGCCGACCAGGCTTGCGGGTGGAGCGACGCAAAGGGCATCCCGCAACAGATCCCGTCCGACGGAACCATGCGCACGTCGGGATACACGCACGACGGCCCGTGCGAGATCTGGATGGGGGACAAGCTCGCTCTGTCGTATCTCAACTGCCACGAGTCGATCCCCGAGCAGACGTTCAAGCTCGACTACAGCGGCTGCGGCGATAGCTGCACCCTGTACTGGTACTGGCTGGGAGTGCGCAAGCTCAAGGGCAAGTACTCGTGGCAGGTGTACAAGGAGTGCATCCCGCTGTACAAGTGATCGACAAGCGACTAGACGATGCAGGAAGTCGTTTACCAAGCTGTTGTATTGCGTCTTGATGTTTTTAGTTAGGTGGTATCTACACAACCCGCTTAAACCTGTTGAGTAAATTGACCTGTTCACAACCTCCACCTCTCCATCTCGAGAAACACTCGCTATCGTGGATGACCGGACTCGTTGACAGGACGACGCTGTCGAGAGCCTCCGTTTCTACTGCAACGGCTGTGATGATTGAACCTCTTCACCTCTACATTCCTTTGATCATCGAGGTGATCGGATCACTAGATTTGGTGGTCTGGTTGAGCGTCCACATCTGCCAAGGAAGAAACGCCGTTTGCAGGGATCGCTAACAGTAAAAGACTGATCTGCACCAAAATGGCCGCGCCTCGGTCTCGCTCATTTTCAAATCGACTCAGTCATGTTGACAACCTTCACGTCCATTGCGGTTCTCGGTAGCGCGCTACTGCTACAGAGTGAAGCTCACCAGGTCGTGTACGTTCCGTCGCCTACTTGGACCCGAGCCAACTCAACGTCAACCGAGCGTCGTGTGCTCTGGAACCCCCTGTCGTTCCTCGAGGATGAGGGATACACCACCCAGGAGAATTTCACGCAGTACCAAGTGGACAATGGCTACAAGAGCCTTCGCGACTTCATGGACAACGCCAAGTACGCGGTCACAGACGGAGCGGATCAAGCCTGTGGTTGGTCCGACCCCAACGGGGTCCCGCAGCAGATCCCGGAGGACGGCACCATGCGCACGTCGGGCTACACGCATGACGGTCCGTGCGAGATCTACATGGGGGACACCTTGGCGCTGTCCTACTTGAACTGTCACGAATCGATCACGGATCAAACGTTCAAGCTGGACTACAGTGCGTGTGGCGACAACTGCGTGCTTTACTGGTACTGGCTGGGGGTCCGCTACCTCAAGAAGAAGTACTCGTGGCAAGTGTACAAGGAGTGCATCCCGCTGTATTCCGGCTCGGGCGGTGCTTCTACCACGACTACAACGGCCCCGTCCACTGAGACGTCCTCGACTGGTTCGGCTGCGGCTCCGGAGGCAGATTCTACCGGTAGTTTGACGTCGGGATCGTCGAACGAGACCCCGTCGACGGAAACCACTGATGCCCCTGCAACTGAAGCTCCATCGACGGATACTGCTCCGGCGCAGAAGTGCAACGCGGCTCGTAAGCGTATTCGCACGTAAGAAGTTACAAAGAAGTTTGAGTTGTAGTGTCATCATGTGGAAAATGGTGAGTAGATGTTAGCTGAGCTTATAAGCTCACTTTTGCGTTGGGTATGAACCAGAAGCGAGGAAATGAAATCTTTACCGTCAGTCGATGCAGCACTTTGACGTTCACAAAATGAAATGGAGAGAAAACGAACCTTTGATGCGTGGATACTTGATCGCCGTCGCTCCTGATCGATTTGTCGGCGGTGCAACCACAGCACTCTGATGATGAAGTTCCTGAGTTTCGACGGAGAAACCAGGCCCCGCCTGGCAGGAGGAGGCTCTCCAAAGACCACCGAGTTGGTCTCCATTGACGAGACTCTGTCTTCTTCAGTTGCATTGCAGATTGAGTCGGCTAACGTTTTCGTCTACATGCTCGCAAATCATAGATACAAAGCGGAATTTTCACCCTCACTGCAATACTGAAGCTGCACTGTACTGTATCCATCACTACATGACCCGGGGGCATTGACCCCATACGAGAACTAGTGACACGCCATACTGTAGCTGCTTGCAAGTTGCTCTGGTTGGCAGAGCTACAACTTGGTTTTGCTCACTCACGCATGATGATGGGGTGATCATTGTTGCGTGGACCACTCGATGATTTGTTCCAAACCACATACAAACCTCAAGTATAATGATCAGAATGTGGCAATACCACAACTTGAAGCACCGTTACCCAAAAAGCTCATCCAGTCACAGTCTCCAATTTCCTGTGTCCTGCGCACATCGAATCCCTCAAGAGACCGACCACCATGAAGCTGTTGCAATTGTTGCCGTGCGCAATGGCTGCCATCGTTGCCTTCTTAACCCCCGCAGCCGCCGAGGAGCGCTGTTTCTCCAAGGATTTCATGTTCGGATCAGCCACCGCCTCGTACCAAGTGGAAGGCGCCTACCTGGAAGGTGGTCGCACGTCCAGTATTTGGGACGATTTCTGCCGGCAAAAGCCCGGTTTGGCCTGCGCAAACGTGGCCGACGACTTCTACCATCGCTACTCGAGCGACTTGAAGATGATGGCGGACGACGGTCTCCAGTCCTTCCGGTTCTCCATCTCCTGGTCGCGCGTCATGACGTGGAACCCGGCGACGCGCCGGATGGTGCCCAACCCCACGGGCATCGCGTTCTACCACGATCTAATTGATGAGATGGCCAAGAACAACCTCACGCCCATCCTCACGATCTACCACTGGGACCTACCGTCCGCCCTACAGACGGAGTTGTCCCCGCCCGGTTGGCTCAGCTCCGACATCATCGGCCACTACGTGGACTTCGCCACGCTCATGTTCCAGGAGTTCGGCCAGAAATTGGACTACTGGACGACGTTCAACGAGCCGTACTCGTTCGTCACGCAGGGCTACGGCACTGGAGTGCACGCTCCCGGTTTTACCGGTTCCGAGACGGACACGTACATTGTGACGCACAACTTGTTGCGATCTCACGCTCTGGCAGTGCAGAAGTTCCGTGAGTTCCGTGACAATGGAGTGATGCGTCCTACCGCTCGTATCGGTATTGTACTGGTGGCTCACATGATGTTCCCGCTCGATCCGTCCAACCCCAAGGACGTCGCGGCTGCCGAACGTGCACTGGAGTTCGACTACGGCTGGTTCCTGCAGCCCATGATCTCCGGTGACTACCCGGCTGTTATGCGTGAAGTTGTTGGCGACCGTCTGCCTCGTTTCACAGCACAGGAATCCGAGCTGATCAAGGGATCGTACGACTTGTTCATGATCAACCACTACGCCTCCAAGTCCGTGACGGACTGCAACTCGCCGACGTCCAAGCGAAGCTGCAACCAGCTCACACTTGGCTGGGAGAAGGACAAGGGCGTCGACGACACTCGCGCTCCGGAAGGCTCTCGTCTTTCCAGCAAGGACCGACACGGTAACCGCAACTGTGGCTGGTTCACGGCATACCCGCCCGGATACCTGGCGCTGATGAAGTGGGTGAGTGCACACGACCCATCGGCCGACGTTCTGCTGACGGAGAACGGCTGGTGCGGCAATGACGAAGTGGAGAACGAGGACCAGATGTGGTACTACGAGAACTACATGGACCAAGTGTACAAGGCCGTCACGGAGGAGAAGATTAACGTCATTGGATACACCGCGTGGAGTTATCTGGATAACTACGAGTGGGGCTCCTTTGAGCCGCGCTTCGGTCTCTACTACGTCAACTTCACATCTCAGACCGGATCCAAGGACTACGTATCTGCCAAGCCGACCGAGCTGGAGCGCATTCCTCGTCAGGCTGCCAAGTGGTTCAGCAAGCTGGCCAAAACCAAGTGTATCCCTACGACCTCGAATGTTGCTGTAGCAAGTGCTCCCAGTGCAGCATCCAGCAGTGACGGACTATCGATCTGGTCGATTGTCGGTATCGTGGCTGTGGCTGTCGTGGTGGTTGGTGGCGCTGTGGTTGGCTTCCGTGCCTACACCAGCCGTCGCGGCCCCAACGGCGAGCGCAGTCCGCTGCTGTCGCGCTAAAGGTGAAAGTTGCAGGGAACCGATTCGTAGTGGATACGTTAACGAACCACACGATCAATATATGCAAAGTTGAAGGACTATCACTCTTTCAGCTTCAACTTGAAGTTTAAGGAATGTTTGTCTTTTGAATTTTATGTTGAAATACTTGTGTATTAATTTTTTTGTGAACGGTTTACGCTAAAATAGGTGTCCAACATCGTCTCTGCATTTGCTCTTAAGTTACATTCCTCAATGAGAGGTCAGTGGTGTCAGAGGCTGCTACGAGTGTGGGAGTCCACTCAAGTGGAGCTGCGTGGGAGGTCTTCCGAAGAACGGATCTTACAACTGGCGAAATACGCCAACGAAACGAGCTGGTTTCGAGTGCTGGGGGTGCTGATCATCACGCCGCTTCCATGTGTAGCGGTCACTGTATTCGCTGACGTTTTGCCGCTTGCCGACCCGTCCGAAGGAATTCACGCCAACACATTGTTCTTAGTGCGTTCATTCTACACTTTCATGGTCCTTACGGTTCTCCTTCATCTCCAGTTCCGAGTCAGTGTCCCCATTCTCCCGTACCCGTATAAACGCATCCTCCGCAATACTATCGTGGTCTCAGCGTGCGTGGTAGGGATTCTCTACACATTCGCCAAGACGATCGGGCTCCCTGTACCGTTCGGACTGCTACTGCTCACTCCATGGGCAACTTTATCCTCTATACTTATGGCAATTGAATGGTTCAAGAAGATCCAAAAGACTCCAGACGCAGTCACGATGCTCATCAATGCGATTAAATTATGGGCGTGTCAAGTACTTCTGGGGTTCGTGTACCCTCCGTATTTCTACATCTTCACAACTCTTTCCAAGCAAGGCAAAACCGGTTTCGCACTGCTTTTACCGGTGATTAAGTTGTTCATGAGAAACGTTTTCGCTCGTACATTGACGCATTTCCACGATGAGATGCCAGAAGCGGTTGTCTTCACTTGCGACGTGTATTACGCTCTTTTCCTTTCCTACAGTATGCAGAATTCTCCCTCCATTTGGATAACTCTGGAAATTATGTTTTTCGACATCATAATGATGGTTTTCTCTCTGCGTGGGGCTGGACGCACTCGCAAATATTTAAAGGCATTGGAGCGCCAACTGACGAAAGCGAAATACCTGACGAATCTCAATGATAAAAACAACTCCAGAGTCTCGACTGTGACCCAAACAAGTTTCCTTCTGACCCAAAATGCAACCAGACCAAATTCTGCAACTGTAGACTTTCGACGGGTGACACCGGCACCAGATTCTGAGGACTCGAAATGGATGCAGAGCTCTGTAACTGTGAAGACGAGGATTACTGGAGGAAATGCCATACACCCAGACGTTAATGCGATGGGAAACGATAGTCCCAGTTCTCTGGGGCAATACACGCTGAGAGTTCGACGACTTGTATACGCCTCGGAGTTCCTTCTTCTTCTCAATTACGTTGAGGTGGTTATCCCTCTAGTATTCTGTACGTACACAAAAAAAATCATGTTCACAATTGTTTCTGAACGTTTTTGTTGTTGTTGTAGCGATCTACTTGACTGCCATGTACCACTTACCCAACCGCGAGTATTACGCTCAAATTCACGGGATGGACCGAAATCAGTTGGTTGCAACCTTGGAGAATGTGCAGATTTACTGCTCGCTCCAGCTCGCGTCGCTACTGCTGCTGTTCGTCGCGTTACACCAGATTTTGGGCCTCTCACCGATTCACCAGCTCGCTTTCGTCTTGGAGAAGCAATTCGATGGAGTTCAAATTAAACTGGTCTTCTGGGTCTATTACAACGTGCAGGCCTCGCTGCAGCACAATGGTAAGTTGATATTCACGAGCTGTGTTTAAGAAAACTAATGACTAATGTTTTACTCATTACAGGCTACGATTACACCTTGAAATTCCCGTGGCTGTAGTACGGACTGAACGCAATGTGGAAGGCTCTGGCCTGGCCATTGACCAGTATACTCTGTCCTATGGCCATTACACTCTGTCCTATGACCTAGTGGCTTGAAGGCGCTGCCTGTGGCGAATTTCAGAAGCCCGAAAAAAAAACACGGGGTTCGGCTCTATCAATCTAAACGCACGTGCTAGAACTACGAATGGGACGACGAACAATTACCGGTTTCGTTGTTATGATGGTGACAGTTCATGCCGAAGTTTATTATAGTTCTTTATAGTTCTTTATCCGCTTTCATCATCCGTATTCATTAGAGTCTTTTTTAAAGTATTTTAAAAAATACTAAGCAACTGGACTTCTACATGCACCCGTAAGGCTAGTCTACCGTGGATTTGTTGTCTTGATCTAACCTATTCTGTCAAAACTGCAAAGTAAAACGAAAAAATAAATTCAAATTGGTCCATAATCAACTAATAATAGCCTAAATGTAAAATGAGAGCTGATTCCTATAACTACTGGCAAAACTAAATGAATCGATTGTTGTCCGTGTCCGAGACTCCAGCAAATGTCTAGACTCCACTCGTTCACCAAGTTTTGGGAGTCAACACAAGTGGAATTACACGGTCGCTATTCCGCCGACCGTGTGCTCGAGCTGACCAAGTACACAAACGAGACAAGCTGGGCGCGGGTATTTACAGTTTTAGCGGTCACCCCCGTACCGTGTCTGGTTGTGACAGTTCTCGTCGACGTTATCCCTCTTGCAGAGCCGTCTGAAGGCGTAGAAGGCAACGTGAAGTATTTTTTTCGGACTTACTACACCTTCGTAGTCATCACGTTTCTGGCTATTCAGCAGTTCCGAATGAATGTATCACTTCTTCCTTACCCACTGTGGAGAGCTATCGTTTACACACTTGTTGTATCGGCTTTAAGTACACTTCTGATGTACAAACTCGCTCAGATTATCGGTTACCCGCTGCCTTTTTCGCTGATCACTACGACACCTCCGTGGCTTTCTCTCATTGCAATCACTTTGGGTTTCGAATGGGCCTGGAAGATCAAAAGAACGCCCGGTGCAGTCACAATGTTCCTCAATACGATTAAACTATGGATGTGTGAAGTGCTGCTGGTGTTCGTTTATCCTCCGTATTTCTTCGTCTTCACGATATTATCCGATCGGGCTCAGATGGCGTTCGCGTTGTTACTTCCTGCGATAAAAATGCTCATGAGATTTTTATTCTCGCGGACGCTTCTCCACCTGACAGACGAAATGCCAGAGACCGTCATCTTCCATTGTGACGTCTTCAACGCTTTGTTCGTGGCTTACTGTATGCAGAACTCTCCGTCAATGTGGACTACTCTCGAGATAATGTTTGTGGATATTATCATGATGGGAGTATCGTTGCGGGAACTGGACGATACCAAGAAAAGTTTACGGGACTTAGAGCGACGACTGGAACAGGAATTCGACTGGGAAGGGCGAGCAGCGACGACGTTAGAACGTGCGAGTGTTTTACTGCGACTGCGGCAAAATGTCAAACCTGAAAGGATAATTTCGTCCTTTGTGGAACTCAAACGAGTGGCGCCAATCGTTGATCCGATATTATCAAGGCCAGAGATAATACCCCCAACCAAAAAGAAGATAAAAGCACCGGCAAGAAAATCTGTTCGCAAAATGGGAAAATTATTTGTCAAAGGAAATATCCATCCTATTGCTCGCGTAAATGGGATGCCAAGACTTCCAGTTCCTATCCGCTACACACGAATGGTTCAGCGTCTGCTGTACATGGCCGAATTCCTCCTCCTTCTCAACTATGTTGAGGTTATTATCCCGCTTGTCTTCTGTGAGTATCATTCTCTACTTGGTATCCCCTAATAGTGACTCTTTTTTCGTGTCTACAGCGATTTACTTGTACGGCATGTATCACCTGCCGAATCGCGAGTACTACGCGCAGCTCCGAGGGATGAACGAAAGTGAACTGATACTGACACTCAAAAACGTGCTGTTCTACTGCTCGCTACAACTCGTTTCGCTGCTGCTGCTCTTCTTGGCTCTGAAAAAGAAGCTGGGGATGTCGCCAATCCACCACTTGGCGTTCGTCCTAGACAAACAATTCATCGCAATCCAAGTGAAACTTTGTTTCTGGGTCTACTACAACGCACAAGCTTCGCTGCAACATTCAGGTTTAGTCATTGTGAGATTGACCCCTCTGTTACACAGAATGACTCACTCTTTTGTTGTAGGCTACGACTACACTTTCCGGTTTCTTGGCTTCAGCAACACGCACCCGGAAACTAGTAACTAAGTTGAAGTGCTTCTCGAGGGGAGGGCTATTGCCACAGACCACTGAGCCACGGCATTTCGCGGAGTAGTTGAAGCTCGTATTCCATTCTCCTATCGCGCAAGAATTCCGGACTCAGCACGTCCGACATCAACTCATATTGCTCCATCATCTCTGCTGCGAAAGCAGCACCGGCAGGGGCAGCTCTGATCAACTTTTGACGCATCGGAAGTGGTGAAGACAGAAATTGAACCTCCATAGGATAGACTCCAGCCTGGAGCCCAGGGGATCCATAATTAATAACGTCCATTGTCCCCGTCAGAAAATCCTTCATCGCCTTGAATCCGTTGGCTGGACATGAAAGTTTCATTTTCATGATCTTTCTATCCGTCGTGAACCACATGAAATACCAGTAGTCGTTTAAGTTGGTGAGCAATCCGATAGGAGCACTGCCCAGTTCACTTTTCAAGTCCGCTAAAACCAGCCTAAAAAAAAGTTTGCTTCGTTCTTTGGCTTCACCCGGGTTCTTCTTGATTTCGATCACAAAGTGGAGACCAGCAAAAACATCATCCATACTGTGCGCCACTTCACCGATGATCATCAGATCCGCCATCCCGTTCAACCCGAATGGCAGGCTCGAAGAATCGCAGTAAAGCAAGTTCTTCATCTGTGATGTATCCTTGAGATGAGACATGTTCTTGCGTTGGTTTCTTGCAGAGGTTTCCGGTGAAAATGTTGCGTTCCCATTTTGATGTACAACACCATGAAGGTTGGCCTTCAAGTACTGCATGTACCCGTTTCGTTGGTCTTCAGCATCCTCCGCTATATCCACTTGCCACTGGTAAGGATCAATCGTTCTGTCTATTTCATCCACGACAGGAACGACATCGTTTTCATAGCCCAATATGTCCACGAGTTTCTCTGCTTTCGAGCTCTTGCATGTCGAAATGGAATGTACCGAACGTTCATTAGGCTCGTAAAAGTCCTTCACTGCTTTCTCGACTTCTTCACGCAATGACGTCGGCATGAGCGTAGCATAACTCGTTGACAGTTTGGGCGGCACTACCAGTACGTGGATTTGCCCACTCTGCGGGTCTGGCATTCTGTTCTCGTCCAGCACGTCCTGGATATTCAATGTTGGATGAATCGGGTTTCCAGAGATCCACGTCTTAATGTCTTGACAGTTCCTTCCTCCAGTTCCAGAGCAGCATCACTTTTGTACGACAACCACGCACCCTTGTCCGTATCGGCTTCTTCTTTATCTCCATCCTTTTCTTCACCAGGATCTTCGCTTTTGTGTTCGCCAGGAAAAGCTGCAGTTCGTCAGCAGGAAACTGGTACATCTTCTTCGCCGCGATCGCTTCTTTCAAGTGCCCCACCGACTTGCCCGGACTAATGTTCACAGGGAATGCTCCCGGATCGCCAACGACCGCACAAAATAACGTCACGATTTTTCTTCGAGCTGGCAGATTCTGGAATGAAGGAGAATATGGCCGATTCCGTTGCTAGCGCTGATGGATGGATAGCGGATCGTTCACTGGATGAATGACAGGTGGGGATTTGGGAGTCGACGTGATTCTTGCTGCTACTCTTCTTGACACTGAAAAAGAAGCTGGGGATGTCGCCAATCCACCACTTGGCGTTCGTCCTGGAGAAACAATGCATCGCAATCCAGAGTCTACTACAACGCACAAGCTTCGCTGCAACATTCAGGTCTTGTCATTGTGAGGTTGTCCCCTCAGTTAAACAGTATGGCTCACTCTCTTGTTGTCGTAGGCTACGACGCTTTTCCTGGCTTCGGAGTAGTAGACGCCCATAGCCTGTCTTCAAGCACTCGAGTTACACAACTGCAGCGACGACAACAACACACCACAAAATCGATCCATTAATAAAATAGGGATCGTAAGCAAACTAGCAGTGGCAGATCCAGAGTAAACGGTCAACTGCTCCCCAATGCTTGCCCTGCCACTTAATCCATGTCCACAGATACGTAATCTGCACGTGCAGTCGCACCTTCCTCCGCCGATGAAGCGTGGGGGGCGTTCTCCGCCATAGGCTGCTCCGGTACACCGCCGTCCTCAGGATCCTGGAAGCTGACGCAAGAAATTGCGCAGCAAATAAAGCAAAAGACGAAGCCAACCTAGAGCACAACCCACAAAACGTTAGAAATGGTGAAACGGAAGCTACAACGCCAAAAAATCACGCACCAGAATGAGCCACGGCAGAAGCACGTAGATACTCGAAAACGATCCGTCCTGCAGCCTTGCCGACAGGATGAAAAATGGCGACATGAGCGCACAAATGACAAGGATCGTGCATAGCGCATCCAGTAGCGGGAACTTGGACACCGCTTCGTCCTCATCCTCCGTAACCGATTCACGGGTGTACGCATCGTGCGTGTGCTGCTGTCCGGGAGAGTCCGACTTCGGTTCTTTGGCTTTTGTCTTGGCACGGACGTATTTTCTGACTGGGAACGACACGAAGAAGGCCACGTACAGCCACACAGGGATGAACACGAGCCACCAGCTGGCGTCGCCCAGACTGTCGTCCACCTTGAGTCCAAGCAGTACTCCCTGAGCAATGCGAGCGAGGTTCAAAGTCAATTTTTTCAGCACGGCCACAACCAGAGCTGCTCGCTGTTTCTTGATATCCTCAGTGTGCGACACACCAGCGCCTTCACTGTTCTTGGTGAGCATATTGTAGCCCAAAACTCCACCAGCCAGTCCTTCCAGCAGGTTGAGACCGTCGTACACAAAGTACGGGATCAGCACCTCGATGAGCGTCCAGTTCAGATCTCCATTGAGCTTGAGAGCCAGGAAAATCTGCAGAACGAGCAGTAGCAGCGCCTTGAGGAACGCGTAGAGCTTGTAAAGTGGCGGCTTTTCGTTGGCCTTGTCCTCCGGGTCCATGCCAGCGTCCGAGGATGCGTACATGCAGCCCAAACAGCAGTAGTAGATGGTGTCCACAATCCACAGAGGGATGCAGACCACAGCCCAGTTCCAGGAGATCGTGGAGTCCGCCCGCAGACACCAGAAAACTAGTTGCACACATATAATTAGTGGGAAAGTGGCAAAATAATTTTAAACACAAAGGTGGAAACGTACTGGGAATGAGCAGGAAAAAGGCGAAGAGCAGCGACACCAACAAGATGAGGACGCACTTGCCACGTGCACCGAACGCGCCCATGGAGCGGAACAGCAGGATGGACATTTCCTCTGGACTCATGTTGCCATAGTCTTCCATCAGCTTGATTCCATCTTCGCCCACTCTATATAGCAATTAATTAACCCTGGTTAGATAAATTCACCTAAAGCGACAGGGAAGGAACAAAGTGGCAAAATGGAAAAAAGAGTCAGTCGCTCACTCACTGGTCGTAAACTTCGCGCTTCTGCGGGTCCGAGAGGACGTCGTACGCCTGCTTCATCCGCGTGAACTCCTCCTGGCTTTCAGGCGTGTTGCCACGCTTGTCCGGGTGCAGCTGCAGCGCCTTCCTGCGGTACGCCTTCTTGATCTGCTCGGGCGTGGCGTCGGCCTCTATGCCCATGAGGTCGTAGTAGACCATGCTAGACACCTTCTTCTTGCCCATGATGACGTAGCTGCAGAGAAAGGAGGTCGCTGCCCTGCCAGTTCCGGTCTCGACGGCGGCACCTCCGATGAAGTTCTTGGTGTCAAGGGGGTCTCATTTGGCACAGTTCAATTAAGTGCGAATTGAGGTGGGATGGGCAAGGCGGTTTTTACCTGGTTTTGCGCGAGACATACGATTGATAGCCAATCAGAAACGTGCGAATCTAAATTTGGCTCTTTTACTCGCTCTTCAGCGGCGACCTTACAAAGTCACACGCGATATAGTGAAAGCAAGTTAATGGCCTAATCGACTTTGCCGACAATAATGGCGTCAATGGACTGGGTGGCCGTGGACAAGGGCATGCTCTCGCGGCTGCTGTACCCAAATCCGGTGTGTCTGCTCTCCGTGTGCAGCAGCGATGGCACCGCGCGCAGCCTAATGACCATCACGTGGCTTACAGCTATTAACAACCAGGTGCAGTTGCCACGGTGACAACCTGTTCCCCTGAATGTTTGTTCTAACCTTTTCTCCGCTGAACAGGGCGGCTTTATCTGCTCCATGAACGCCACTCGCCACACTGCCAACTTCATGAACCAATCAGGAGCCATCTTCGGTTTGTTGCCTTCTGAAGTTGCCGATCTTTCGCGGACGTTTTTGCCAATGTTCTTTTCGTTACATTTGCAGTGCTAAATGTTCCTGTTCGTGGCATGGAAGAGCTGGTTCTGGCGATTGGAGGCAGCACTGGTGCCAATGTGGACAAGTTCGAGGAACTCAACGTCGCAGTCTGTGCTCCGGGTGGTGGAAAAATCGATCCAGTGGCAACAGACAGCAACGAAGCCGAAGTGCCGACAAAGAAGCAAAAATTGTCTAAGAAGGAGTTGGCACGACTGGAAATTGCCAGTGCTGCAGCTCAGAGCATTGCGCTTCTGGACTGCGTTGCACACGTGTTATGTCGTGTGGAAACTGTGACGGAAGACGACGGACACTTGCTGCTTCGATGCACACAACTTGCTGGCTGGACTCGACAAGCCTACTGGGACGGTCGAAACTTCGTGCCTCAGGACGGCACGAACGCAGAGCCGTATCTGACGTTCCTGGGCAGCAAAATATTTGGTTACGTGCTACCCTCAGGCTCAATTCCAGCCTCCAAAGGGTCCGCTGACGCATGATTACCTGGACTCGGACTGGACTGCAACGTTTTCAAGCCTTTCAGCAGTCGACTTGACCCAAACAACAGACCACGTCCCGTCACTCCTTTTGTTTAGCACGTCCTGGTCAAGTCGAACTCTGCGTGATATTTTGCCGTGTCTAACGAGTATGGTACGCGCCTGTCCTCTAGATGCTATGGCAATGGGAGTTAGCGCGGCACATGTCTGTCTTGCACCGGCAGTTAGTCGCGACGGTTTACCTCAACAGAAACCGCTAACGGCGGTGGCGTTGTTGGAAAGAGCAGAGAGCTTTGGCACCGCCGATCCTTGCTCCATTGATTATCTTTTCAACTCTAACGTCCACTTCTCAAGACTACCCGATACGCGCTAGCAATGGACGGCAACATGCTCCTTGCGACTCTCCGGCCGTTGGCTCTCGAATGTGCGTCGGAATTCGTCGGGACATTCATTCTCGTCTTCTTGGGTACTGCAGGTATCGCCACCGCTGCGTTCACAAGGCCAGAGTCGTCGGATTTGGCGATTGAGCAGGTTTCTGTCGGTTGGGGCTTCGCAGCTATGCTCGCAACTTTCATCGCAGCTCCTGGGTCCGGCGCGCATTTGAACCCCGCCGTGACGTTAGCGATTGCAGTGTCACCTCACAGCCGCAGTGGCTTCCCGAAACGCAAAATTCCAGCGTACATGTTGTTTCAGCTGCTTGGCGCGACCTTCGCTGGATTGGCTGTGTATTTAATGTTTGGATCGGCAATTGAGCGGTACGAGAACCGGTTGGAGCTCAATCGAGGAACTGCCAGCTCTTCTCTTTCAGCTGTTGCATTCGGAGCTTCGTTCCCGCATCCACAGCTCGTGTACGCTGCGGGTGAAGACCGAAGTCTCTGGAGCAAAGATGACGTTTCTGCTTTAGGTGCTCTTTTCCTAGAGATTCTGGGCACGCTTGTGTTCGTATTGATCCACCGAGTTATCCGTCAACGCGTCCAACCTACAGGGGACATCTCCTTCATCAATTCAACCCCAGGAGCAGCACAAGACAAAGAAAATCTTCCGACTCCTCGACTGCCGCCTACTCCGTTGGCCCCACTGTACGTCGGAGCCGCCATGGCAGCGTTGACCATGGTAATGACGCCGTTCACACAGGCTTGTCTTAACCCAGCACGAGACTTTGGCCCTCGAATGGTGGCCGCCATCTCAGGGTGGGGATCTGTTGCACTGCCAGGGGAACGAGCCGACGCGTGCTGGGTCTACCTGGTCGGACCTTTTGTCGGTGCAGTTTTAGGCAGCCTGATCTACGACGTTGCGATCCACCCGGGCCTGCAGACACGAGAAGAAGCTGCTGCAGCCTGGATGCGGCACCAACAGATCGAGTGCGAAGCGATTCTGGAGCAGCTCGAGAAGAGCCAAACGCTGCTGAGTGTAACGACTGGCGGCTTCGAATCTCTCGCGACACGCGGCCTGCACCACAGCGACTTCCGTGACAGCCCCACACCGCACAACTTCCGACTGTCGTCCCCCGGCCATTTACACACGTACGTAGCTTGAGACGAGGTGTACAAAAGAGCAAGTTGTAAGTTGAAGTTTTTCGCACTTAATGAGGTGTATACAATATACAGCCGGGCCGTTTCGTATCTTCGCGAACGACGCGCGTTTTGTATCTGAGCTCTCAATAGAGCTTTTGACTGGAATTTTTCAGTAGGAATAGCCTAATAACAAGTGCCAATAATGCCGCCGGCGGACAAGAAGAAGCACTATGAGCTGGTGGTGCAGGACGATTTCCTTGTGGTGCTGCACCCCTCACACCCGCTGAGTCTGCAGATCCCTCGGTCCTCGTCCACCGACGCGTCGCTCGGACTCAGCGTGGAGCACGTGGAGGACTTTCAGCACGTGCACGGCCGACGCATGGCCTTCGACGCCATATACGGCGTGTTCTGGCTGCTGCGCGGTCCCTATCTGGCCGTGGTGACGCAGTCCAAGCTGGCGGCCAAAGGCGTGAAGGACGCGGAGATCCGCACGGTGGAGAAGCTGGAGCTGCTGCTCATTCCGACGCAGAATCTGCCCACACTTACACCCCAGCAGGAGCAGGACGAGCTCGCGTACATCGACATGATCACAGGCGACATTGCCGCCCAGAAGCTGCACTTCTCCAGGGACTTCGACCTCACGCACTCGCTGCAGCGTACGTGTATTGTTTTTTTTTTATTTAGACTGAGATTGACACATTGAAAATGTTGTTTGTGTAACAGGAATTGCGGCGTTCGATGGCAAAATCGGGAGTATTGCAGAGCGCGCGGACGATCGTTTCTTCTGGAACAAATCTCTCTGCTCGGCTTTCATCGGTATGAGGCCTTTAAACTGTTGCGCAAAGGTGGTAAACCTCTGACAAAATGAGTTCTTGTCAGATCAAAAGTTCTTCGAGTGGGTTACGCCAATGGTGCAGGCTCACGTGGAGCTGACGGAGCAGCTCAAGGTGAAAGACAAGTCTTTTCGCATCCTGTACATCTCGAGGAGGTCGTGTAAACGCCAGGGAATGCGCTTCACGATGCGTGGCATCGATGACGATGGCAACGTCGCCAACTTTGTCGAGACGGAGCAGATCTGCATGTTCGAAGACGGCCGACAGACATCATTCGTGCAGATTCGAGGCTCCATCCCCGTCTTCTGGAGCTCGCCAGTGACGATGAAGTACGCTCCCAAGGTGTACCAGGCCGGCGATGTGGAGCGTGATGTGGCAGCCTTCCAGAAGCACGCCTACCAGCTTATGTCCCTTTATGGCCGTGTGCTGTTCGTGAATCTCATTGACAAGAAGAAGGAACAGCTCAAGCTGGGCGAGGCGATGGCTAAGACCGTGGCCGACGCCGCCACCAAAGACTCGCACATCCTCGCGGCAGTACGTCTCGTGTGGTTCGACTTCCATCGCGAGTGCCGCAACATGAAGTGGGGCAACCTCGAGAAACTGATCAAGCAGGTCGACGACGATTTCCTGGATCACGGGTAAGTCCGGACGCGTAAATGTAACGATAGTCACGTGCTGAACTTGGCTTCGCTTTGTGCTTCAGATATTTCTGCAAGAACGCGGATGGAGCTGTCGTGAACAAGCAATCGGGCGTAGTGCGTACCAACTGCATGGACAACCTCGACCGTACAAATGTTGTCCAGGTAAAACCTTTGGAAAACAGTATTTTGCAGTCGCACAAGAGTCTCTAACTGTTGCTTGTCTCGCTAGTCGCTCTTCGGACGTCGCAGTTTGATGCTGCAGTTAAACGAGACTGAGGCGTTGCAAGGAAACGTGCTCAACTCGCCATTCGAGGACTTCGAGCGCACGTTCAAGCGCGTGTGGGGCAACAACGCGGACGCGATTAGTCTCTTCTACGCTGGCACAGGTGCGCTCAAGACGGACTTCACCCGCACGGGCAAACGCACCAAGAAGGGCGCGCTGATGGACGGCTACAACTCGTGTATGCGGTACATCATCAACAATTTCATGGACGGATACCGACAGGACGTACTGGATCTGCTGCTGGGGCGCTTCAACGTCTCGCGCAGCAAGCCGTCGCCATTCCAGACGCAAGGGGAGACGCTCGAGTCGGTGCTGGCGAAGCTTATGGGGTTCGTGGTGGCCATCTTCCTCGTGGAGACGTACCGTAGTGGTGGTCAGAGCTACATGTTCGAGAGGCTGTTCCGCTCGGTGCTGTTGACGCTGCTCATCTGCGTGGGGGTGTTCAGCGTTCTGGTCAAGAAGGGCAACTCGCTGGGCAAGAAGCTCGTTCGGCTGCCGAGTTTGCGTCCACAGGACGGCTGCATGACCACGTGGAAGCGCTAGGACGACGACAGTCGAGACCCGATTGCTCAGGGAGATGGTCAATCCATCGCGGGAAATCGGAGGCAAGAAGAGCTTCAACGCGAACTCAGCACCGGGATGACGCCCAAGCAGCATAATCTTTAACAGCTGATATTGTATACCGGTATAGTTGTTGGTAATGGATACATCTGTGTAACATGATGCTTCATGTGCTGTGAAACCCCGATATACCTGATGTACTTGTATTAGTAAATAACTTACGATTTTCTATTTCCGACACTGCAGTCGCTTTCTCCAGCGCATCCAAACAGTACGATTGCCCCCTTCGGAATCAGAATCGTCACTCCGCCGGACTCAGAAAGCGACATGCATGTGGGTATGACGGTCGCACCACCGTTGGCTCGATTCGATTGCTGGGTAATGAAACTCCGCCCTCGCACCTATCACGGATCACTTGCTCGCCACAGCGCGCGTAACTGGCCGCGGTGTTCACGAGTATTTTCCGCCCGAGACTCGATTTCTGTAGGCCGCATAGACATTGGCCACCACCACCGCAAAGTGCCACTTTCTCGTTCAATAGACGGGCGCACTATGACGTGCATTCGACTCGATAGGAAGAACACGAGGCATGCCCTGCAAAAACGACCGAACTTACTGAGTGAACCGATCCGCCACTGGCTGATCCCCGACCCAAGCGGACTCGAGCAGCGCAGGTTGCAGTTCTCGGTGGACGACCAAGTCGCCCGCGTCACCGCCTCACGTTGCAGCCTTGAAGTAGGCCTGTCAAATGCGATTCTTCAATGGCGGACTTTTGTCGAAACGCAAGGCAAGCATAGTGAAACCAAGTCAGAGCTTTTCAGTTAAGAACTTCAGAAAATCGGATAATGTTACAACAGTGAGTAATCTGAATCTGGCATACTGAGCTCAAGATGTCGCTGCGCAAAAACGAGACCATGTGGTTAAACCCTACCCGCAGTCTCTGCAACATGCGGAGAGACACGAAACGACGTTTCACCAATTAGATTGCAACTGTGCAAATTCAGTCTAAACAATCCGAACCAATTTCATTATCATTCACATAACATATACTATCTGTTTCAAAACATTAATACCCTCCAATAGTCGCTGGTCATGCGAGGTTTGCGTATTCGATCTTCGCTTTGGCCTTTTGACCTCACGAGTCCAATTGGCTCACTTTGCAATTTGCACTCAACCAAAGAAGCCGCCGCGACAGCTAAACCCCAACAGAACCACTTCAACACCAGCAATGCTTGCCCGTACCTCTCTCCGACTACCCAAGGCCGCTGCTCGCTGCATCAGTTCGTCCACCCCCGCTCGCGTACTACAACAGACACCCGCCACCTCTGGCGGTTCGTCCAGCAAGACGAGCATTCCACCGGTCTCGCAGGGTGAGAAGGCCTGGTGCGACATCTACGGAGTTGACTACGAGAAGCAGATCGCCGAGGCGCTGCAAGAGTCCCCTGAGGCTGCCGAAGGCGCCGCCAAGAAGGTCAACTACGCCACACCGGGGCAGAACGCAGCTAAGGCCCAGAGCAAGGCAGACATCTGGAACGTTGTATTCGGCGAGAAGAAATCTGCATGAAGCGCTTCGTTACCGTCTGATTGAAGACCGCAGCCCGTCAGGAAGCCAACGTGCGTCCACCCTCACGTATTTCTATATTATCGACCATAAGCTATCGTAGCAGTAAACCAGCAGGAGGAATTCCCTCCATCGTAACAATACACCATGCTGATTGTCACCTCCAATATCCGTCTTCATTCGTCCTCGTCGTTTTCGAGTGTGAAGTCATACGGCTTCCACTGGCTCTTGAATGTCTGCGTGAGCTTCTCCTCCTCGGGCTTCGGCACCACACAAAACTTCCAGTTGGCGCGCCGTGGCATCTCCAGCAAACATGACGCTGCGTGGCGTCCGAACTGGACGTAGTGCTTGCCCTCCACGTGGTGCAGTAGCTGCTTGGTGCCACCTTCGCCGTCGGGCAGCTCCGCGTACAGGAAGGACTTCTCATCGGTCTGTCGGCGCAGTAGCTCGAGCGGCCCCGTAGAAGACGCATCTGCCTTCTCGTCGGCACCTTGCAGCTCTTGGAACTTGACGTGGTATTTCTCGCCCTCCGTCTCAAAGACGCGGCGGGCGCCAGCAGCCTTGTCCTTGGGCACACCAACGACCTGTAAGTGGCAGTGCGTAGCTCCCAGCGTGGCCACGTTGCGGTCGATCACCAGCAGCTCCTTGTCCTGCGAAGCAAAGTAGCGTCGCAACGCAGCCTTAAAGCGCTCCATCTCCCGCCATGTATCGTCACTGAGCTTCAAAGTGGACGCTTCGTGTGCAATTGGCACAATAAGCAGGTGATCGCCGCAGATCGCGCCCTTGGGCATCGCAAGATACGCCTCCTGGCCAATGCTCACGATCAAGTGGCGCTCCAAGGTCGGGGTCGACAAGCAGAACCAGCACTCAGTGCGATCATCAACTAGCGGGCGATTGTTCCTCTGCTGCTGGTTCTGTCCTGGAACCAGTCCTCCCTTGCGTTGGCCTTTCAGCGCAAGTCTCTGGTCGTAGAAGAACTGATTTCCTCCTTGGCTTTTTGCAGTGAGCTGCTCGATCTGCTCAGCCGAAAGACCTCCAGGGTCGACCTTTCTCCGTTTTGCGTCGGGTTCCCCCGTTCGTGAGGTCGCCTCGTCCAACATGGCGTGCAGATACGGGTTCTGCGTCGTGCCAGCCGGAATATCAACGTGCTGCCGTTCCTCGGCGCTCTGCTGAGCAAAAGGCACGACCTGTAGCGCATGTAAGTACTTGCGAGTCTTGTCCTTGAGCTTGTTCGCGCCGCTGAGACCAATGAGGCGCGTGAGTTGCTTACGGCCTGTGCCCATGACCTCGCTCACATACGGAAGGCGCTGGTAGAAGACGTCACCGCGAGTGCCGTCACCTCCACGACTGGTAATGTGATACTTTGGATGCACTTGCTGCATCATCTCCTTAATTGCGGTGCTACCTCGTATCGCCTGCAAACCATGAGGAAGTTGCTGCTCCGGCAGTAAAAGTTGGAAACTGGAAGGATATTCCGCCGTGAACAAGAAGTCTACGTCTCCTTGGTCTCCAGAAGCAAGAAGGTTTTGCACCAGCGCATTAACCTGCATCATACCAGAGCATTAAAATGTCAACTATACTCCAATTGCCACCAGATTTCTTCACTACAACGCACCGAATCCTTCGAGTAAGTCAGCAACGTCCCCTTCTCTTCTTCTTGTCCATGGGTCTCCGTACCCGACACATAAGCCACCTTCAGCCCAGCAATCTACAGCATAAACGACCATAAACCAGCACAAATAGTCAGGAAATTGCTCCTCCATGAGCTCTCTTCATCGTATTCTCTCACCGTCGCAATTCCAGCTCCAGCCAGGCAGAAGAACCCTTTGCCAATCTCTACCGGTTCTGACAACTGCTCCACAGCACTTAACTGGTCGAAGATCTCCGTCTGCTTGGCATCTTCTTGCCACGAACGAGCCACCTCATGTGCCGGAAGGAAATACGTGGGTAGAGGGGTCTGTTTCTCGCCTCCACTCAAGTATTCAACAGGTAGAGGGAAGCAGCGACCCACGCACACCAACGCCTCGAACGGCTTGTCCTTTGCAGCCGCATTTAGCTTACGGGCGCGCTCGAACAGCATCTCCCAGTGGCACTGCACGGCCCCGCACAGCAACACCTTGGGCATCTTGATCCAATATCACTGGTGTTGAAATGATAACAGTTACAAACGTGTTAGTTTAAAACCCGGACGCTTTTTTTTAAGATGGGTTCATTTTGAAGATGGCACTGACGCAGCATTGGAGTGATGGTCGCGAGGATCCGCTGGAAGAAGTTGCGTCCGCTCTGCTAGCTGCCAGCGTCTCGGGCGATGAGCGTCGTGTGACTTCTCTACTGGAACAGGGAGCTGTGGTCGACATGGTGCTAGCCAACGCCTTCTTCGGGGAGACGCCGTGCGAACAGGCGCTGGAAAATGGTCACGTGGGGGTCGCGGAACTGCTCTTAACCTCCGTTTTAAGCAAACCGCAATGGGCAGAGCAGATCTCTGAGTTGTTTTGGAGGAGGCTTTTGTCGGCGGCACTACGCAGTCACCAGCTCTCGGTGTTAGGCTTCGTGCTGAGCTACGAGCCGGATTTGAACTCGGACGTGCGTCACAGCGAGAAGCCGTTGTTTGACGCAGCTAGAGCCAATGAAGCCGAGATGCTCAAGGTTCTAGTGGCACATGGAGCTGATGTGTCTGGGACAGACCCTGTAGGCAGCACGTTGCTGCATATTGCAACGAAATACGGCGCTGTGGATGTTCTGGACGTGCTCAAGTCCTCGAGTGTGAGAGAGGAAGTGAATGCAACAGATACGCTGGGCAACACGGCGCTGCATTACGCGGCGGATTGTGCCCAGCTAGAAGTGGCTAGAGTGCTGTTCGAGATGGGCGCTGACGTGAATCTGCGCAATAGGAGGCTCACGCCGCCGTTGCACATGGCGGTGAGCAAGGCTCGACTCTCGATGGCGAAGCTGTTGCTGGAGGAAGGACAGGCAGATGTGAATGCGACGGATTATCAAGATAATACGGCGCTGCTGCTTCTTGCAGCGATGACGACCTCTGACGTGGATGAGTACACCAGTGACAGCGAGGAGGAAGAGTCCGTGCAGTTGCAGATGGCCAAATTGTTGATCGAGCACGGCGCAGATGTGAATGCAGCGAACACCGCCACTGCCACTCCGCTCCATCACGCAATGCGTCGCTACGACTTCGATCTCGTGGACGTGTTGCTGGAGAATGGGGCGGATGTGAACCAGGCCAACCGTTTCGGCGATACACCGCTCCATCAGGCTGCCCGCTTAGCGCTGTACCCTGTCATGTGGGAAAAGTTGCTGAAGCACGGTGCCGACTTGACTGCACAAGACAGAGGCGGTAAAACGCCCATGGAACTCATTCCGAATAACGTCCTACGAGCTTCTGTAGCCGAGGTTGTGGCGAGGTTGACAGAGAAGTAGACCCAGGTTCATTTAGCCTTTTCACCTGGATATCAAATTGGTGATGTGCCTAATTCATCAAATACAACCTTGTCCCGGCATTGTCCAAAACCCGGCCAATCAGAATCGAGCATATTCTGAGTTGCATCAACCGTTTATCCGCCCTCCACTGACATGACGGACGTCAGAGGGCAGTGGAGTCCTCGTTTCGATATGAACATCCGTGGCTGGAGCATCGAGGTTCGCCCTCCCGTTAACTACCTCTAATGGTTGCATTGAACTTATATTCCCTACCATTGAGCAGGATGTCTATGAGACCGTGCGGGGCTTCGGCTTCCGAGGTCGGTGCCTCACTCTGCTGTTCGCTATGGTGCACTTCCTCTTTGTGTTGGCCTTCCCCAGTACGTGCAATATCTTAAGAATGACTGCATTGGTACAATGAGTATTGACTATTGCCTCGTGCAGTTTTGTGTTGTCTGAAAGTGGACCATTTGATCTCGAACTCGTGGGCATTGGTCTTCCTTCCCTTGTGGGTGCTGGACGCTATTTACTATGGGAGTTTGCTGTTCTCGCTTCTCTTCTCGGACGGCAAGCTGTATGCGTTTTGCAAGGAGGTTTTGCTCCTGGTTGTGCAAGTGTTTATCGTGATGAAACTGGATGGAGAACTGGACTGGAGTCTTGTCGTTGTGCTGACGCCGTACTTCACATGCGAAGTGCTTAACTTGCTGGAAGTGGTGGTAGGTGGTGTCTTGGGGCAGCAAATGCTCGTGAACGACAGTGTTGGTGCTGGAGTATCCCAGGCGGAAGGCATTGAGGCAGAACGGCAGTTATTGGTGAAGGCTGTGGCCAGGAAGTCCGGGTTGACGTTGCTACGCCTTGCACAGGCGTTGCTCATTGGGATGAAGGTGGATGGCAACTTGAAAGGGATAAACTGGTGGAGGGTTTTCACTCCTGTGTGGATTTTGGTGGCTTACCTCTTCTGGTATCCGATCAAGAAGTATATCAACTCGGCATCTTCACATCGCCTACTGGACGCCGTGTTCACTGCTGGCGTTGTCTTTATGCTGGTTGCACCATTTTTCCTACTGGCAGGCAGGTTGGAAGGGAAGAAGATGTCGAGCTTTGACATCCTCATGCCGTGGATGCTGCTGGTGCGTCATTGTTGTTACTGCTGCACGTTGGTTTACTCTACTAACGGAAGGTTTGCGTGTTGTAGATTGGGGTATCGTTCCTCTTTTTGTTTTGTGCGATATCGCTGGCAGGCTCCGACCGACTTGTTCAAAGTGGCGTTCAGCCTACACGTCGACACGCTCAGAGCCCTCCTTATCGCCACGACTACGTTGCCGTCGACATGGACTAAAATTTGCCAAATAGTTTCAAGATCGATACAGTTTTGTGAGGAATTTGACGTGCAAGGCCGATTTCATTCATTTTTGCGCCTCATGGGCAGCTACTTCCGTTCCTTCGGCTATCAACGCAGACATCACATTTCAACTGCCAGTCTCTCTTACAGCGGCAAATAAAATATGGGGTGCAACGCAGCGGCACTCTGGTTGGCTTTGCACATTTGTGCGATCTCCTGCTCCACCTTCTCAGCCTGCGCGTACCTTTTCGCAGCGCCAGCCTCGCGTTTCTCCCAGTTGCTCAACAGGTCGCCATAAGCACGCAAAACACGCGCAAACTCGACTTGATCAGTAGCAGACAGCTTGGCGTCACGCTCGAATGACTCCACAACGGTAACAAACAACCCCTCGCTCGTCACAGCCTGGCCCATTGCGTGGCTTCCCCTCGCGATCTGGCCGAGCACACGGGTCATCGCTAGTGCGCTACCTCCAACACCAGTCTGTTCAGCCTGCAGAGTACCCAAGGCCTTCCCGAGCCACTCCATGGCCTCCTCAGGCTTGTTCTTACGCAGTAAGAGCTCGCCCAGGTTGGTCTCAACCCAAGCTCCAAACGGGGCGTTCGGTCCTGAAGCCAACAGAGCGTCCTTGTCGTCTTCAGCAGCCGTCTTCTCCACCCACGCGAGTGCTTCCTTGTACAGGACCTCAGCTTGGTTCAAGCTCACAAGCTGCGCGTCCGTCGGAGGTGCCTTAGGGTCTGCTTTAGGGTTTCTTACCAGCGCGCGTGAGCTCGCCACAGACAGCGACGCGTACTGCGCTAGTAGGTACGGAATCTCTCGCCCAAGCTGCACCTCACTGGCCTTCAAGTTACTGGCTTCCTCGTGCTTCAATACTACGTCTTTCTTCTCTCGGAGCGTCTCCACCGCTTGAACGAACAGAGGGTCTTCCACCGCCTTCGCCAGTTCTTCAGCTCCGCCACTCAATTCGGTGCCAATAAGCTCGTACAGCGTCCATTTCAGCGGCACCGTCTCGTCCTTCGGGAACAACCCCGTGAACTCCTCCTTCTTGCACCAAGCTGCAGCCTCTAGAGGCAGATTGGCCCTCAACAACAGTCGCAACATGCGTTCGTGTTCCGCTATGGGCCACTGCATCACGTCACCACGTTCCTGCATGACCTTCCTGGCCTCAGCCACGTCACCCTTCATAAAGAGCGTGGCCACTAGGTGACGTAGTGCCGCCTGCAAGTAGACGCTTTGGAATCCCATAGCGGAGCGACAGATCTCCACAGTGCGCTGGAGCTTGGGCAAGGCCTTCTCGGCGCGTTTACAGTTGGGCAGCAGTCGTGCTTCATCTCCTCCTTGACCCAGCAGCACCTGAGCCGCTTCTTGGAACTCAGGCAATGAGCTGAGCAGCTCGCGCTCTGCCTGCGTCTCCTCCGGAGCTAAAGGCAGACTACCGATGCCAACTGAGGGGTCTGCGAACACGTGGCGTGGTGGAGCTGTCGATGCGAATCGAGAGTAGCAACTGGTACGACGAGAAAGAGAAGATGCAGAGCTACGAGATCCACTATTGATGAGGCGAATAGGACGCGCACAGCGTCCAGGAGACACCAGCGAACGTAGAGGAAGAGGCATGCTTTCGACACTTGTGAGTCTCTCTGTGGATGACACAATGATCATGATGAGCGAGAGATAGAGAATCTCACACTCTGATTGGCTCTTACGCTTTTGTCACCTTTGTCAATTCAGATATACTGGAAGTTAGTTAATTGTATCTTTGACTATTGACTCGCTTAAGTTCGTGGCTGATGCGACAAAAAGGCAACAAACAACGTTGAAGTGACCGGTACCCGTTAACGTTAGCCATAAAACACAGGATGACAAACGTTTCGGTATTTTGCACGACGAAAGTTACTCCGATCCTTCTTCTGCTGAGGCCTCCTCTCTCGCTCGCTTCTTCTGCTTCCAGAGCTGCGCGGCCTGCAGCAGTTTGAGGTGCGACTGGGCCTGCTCGTCGTCCGGGAAGATGAAGTCTGTGTACTCCTCGAGGCCCAACTCCGTCTGTAGATTTAAAACACAAAGTTAATATCACAAAAACCAATGCACCAAAAGCAGAACTGGTAATAACGCACCCCGTCCTGTGCGTACGCCATGCGCTGCTTCGTGACCTTGCGCGGTAGCATCTCGTTGACCTTCTGGATCATCTTGGCGTCGCCTCCCTTCTTCTCCATCTCCAGCCACGTCTCCATGCACAAGACACGGTCTTCCTTGAGCTCCTCACCATCCTGTTCCTTCATATACCGCAACGCACGCTCAAATACGTCGCGCGCAGCCTCCAGGTCCTCACTTTGAGTGTCCTTGTCGTCCGGTGACGAGGCTTCGAACTGGGCGAAGCTGATCCATACTTTGACGTGCTTAGTGCGCTCCAACAGCCGCTCATACAGCGCGCGAGTGTTGTCGCGCTCGTCGTTCTCAATCTCGAAGTCAATGTAGTGCTTCCAGATCATCTCCGGCATGTCCAGCACGGGTTGCTTGACTGCCAGCTCGTAGATGGCACGCGCGCGCTCCACCTCGCCCACCTGTCGTTCGAGCATGGCGTACTTCTGCCACGTCTCGCAGTTTTGAGCGTCAAACTCCAGGAAGCGCATGTAAATCTTGCGGCAACGGTCGATCTCGCCCATCATGAGCTCCAGCTCGATGTAGCTAGTGAAGAGCTTCTTCTTCGGACAGCGACCCAGCGCTTCTCCCAGCGTCATTCGAGCTCCTTGCACGTCCCGCTGACGGACGAGGAACTTGGCATAGAGAACCCAAATCTTGGCAAATGTAAACTTATCGTGAGGGATCAGCTTGAGGCACGTCTTATAGACCTGTTTGCAGCGCTCTGCGGAGCTGCCGCTGTCGTCGTTGTCTCCTGCGAGCAGCTCCTCAAACAAAGCGTACTTGATCCAAAGGTAAATATACCGACGCCAGTATTTCTTCTCCGCGATGGGCGGTACGTTAGCGATGGCACGCTCGTACACTTCACGCACAAGCCCAAAGGACTGCGAGCCAGCGGCCTCGTTCTCCTCCAGTTTAATGTACTCGAGCCACGAATCGTAGTCCAACGCGTTGGCCGCAACCTGCTGCTCGTACACAACGCGTCGCTTGGCGATCACCACTTCCTCGATCCTCTCCTTGTCTCCATGCTGCTTCTCAAAGGTAATAAATGCGCTGTAGAGCTCAGGTGCCTCCTCCTTGGGTAACGTATCCAGTGCATACTTAAACACAGCCCTCGCTCGTTCCAGTTCGCGACACCGTTCTTCAAAGAGCGCAAAGGCCAGGTAAATCTGTTCCGTCTTCTCGTCACTACGGAGCTCTTCCAGAGCGCGTTCGTACACTTTCCGGGCCAATGCCAGTTGCTTTTGAGCTCTTTCTTCCCATTTCGCATACTTGATGTACGCTTTCTCCCCTGGATGGCAGCCAATGTAGCGTTCGTATAGTGCTCTAGCACGTGGGATATCCTTGGCTCGCATCTCCAGCTTAATGTACGAGTACCAGGCCTGGTCGTCAGGCTGCCACTCCATCCAGCGTTCAAAAACCCGTCGAGCTCCATTGAGATTGCCCAGCATCTCCTCCATAAAGGCGTACTTGTACCAGAACTGCGCGACTCGAGGCAGCAACGTGACTGCTCGGTCCCATACATTACGCGCGTGGTTAACGAACTTGTGGCGCATCTCCATCTCCGCGTATTTGAGCCAAATAGTGGTGGCCTTGTAGTCCACGTCCAGAGCTCGCTCGAAGACACTGCGAGCGCGCGAGAACTCCTCCTGACTCTCCTCCCACGTTGCATACTTCATCCAAGTGCCCACGTGGTGACGCTGACGACGTAGCTCGTCCTCAAACGCTTTGCGCTTGCCCATCCGGTACTCGGCCAGTTCGGCTGCATCGGCGATACGACGCCGCGGCGGCTGCGCGAGCTGCTCCTTACGCTGGTTGGCCTCGAGCAGGATCTGCTCGGCCGTGATCTGTATGGGCGCCGGCGCGCGGTTCTTCACGACGCTCTTCCGCATCATGACGGCCGGTAGCAAGGGGTGGCGGCGTGTGGAAGAGCTAAATGGACGCGAACTTAATGGGAAATTTTGGATTTAGTAGGAAACGGAATTTAGAGGAGTGATAAAGTAAATATACGATGTGATGTAGTGCACGTAAATTGAGGTGAAATGATTGAAGCAGACAAGTTGCCGTTCGTTTACAGGTACACCGTAAACACGGATGTGCTGCTGATGCTCTGGCAAATTGGCAAGAGCGCAGCTGTGTTCATCATCACCTCGGCGTTTTTGAAGAGATGTCCCACACGGTGCTTTGCCTGCAAGGCACAGGTGCCGATCCATCCTCGCTCCATTCCTTCTCATCGTTTGCGCCAACCATGTTGAGTCGGTCAGAGAGTGCGATCACGCAACGATAAATCGTTAGCGAAAAAAACGGAGGATCGACGTTGCTGCCTGTTTGTGGCCGATGTGCAAGACAGATCTCAGGCGGAAAGTGGCCACGATCTGTTGGGAAATCCTGTTGAAGTTTATACCCAATCGCCGAAAGCCCTCGATACTTTATACTGCGTGTCTCGAATGGCGATTAATCCTGAAGTACCTCTATCCAAAATCCCTTTATCCTTGCATAAACGGTAAAATTACATGCGTAGGACTTCCGAGTCAAAGAGGAGTTGCTATGCACGGCGACATCATGCTCTGGCCTCACTTCCAGGCTCTACACTGCCATTCCGTCACCAAGGACGTCTACCCGGCAGTGTGTATTTTGCCTCCGCTCGGTAGTTTAAACCGGGGCTATCTTGGGCTATACAGGGTATTATAAAATGCAGGTGCCACGGATAGCAGCGCTGCTGCTGACTCTGCGGACTGCACAGGCCAGTGGCGACGTCTTACAGCAGAAGCTCTGGGGACTCTCGTCCGGTCTCGCGTATTACGTGGAAGTAAACATTGGAGAGCCTCTGTACTCGTCCAGTTCGGGATCGTCCAGTTCAGACTCGTTTAATCTGCTACTGGACACCGGCTCGGCCAATACTGCAGTTGTCACGGCCGAATGCTGCTCTTTGACCAATGAAAATCTCTACTCGTGCTCGGATTCCAGTACGTGCGTGGACCAGGGCACCAGCGTCAGTGTGAGCTACGTCAGTGGCTCATGGAGTGGCGAAGTGGTGCAGGACACTTTCTCCGGACAGGGACTTGGTACAGTGGAAAGCATGCCATTCGCAGAGATCACAGCCGAGGACAGCTTCATCTCCACGGGTTACGACGGTATCATCGGCCTGGGGTACAAAGCCATCGCGTCACCGTCGAGCGACCCGCCCACGCCGTATTTCGACAGAGTAAAGAGCGCTGACGGACTCGACAACGTCTTCAGTCTGCAGATGTGCGGGGCCTTGCAGGCGTTGAGCCTCAGCAACGTTTCATTGGAAGATAACGCGTATCTTTATGCTGGAGAGATTTTACTGGGCGGAACGGAAGGACCAAGCGGAGAGAGTTATCACAAGGGGGATATCATCTACACGCCTTTAGTGCAGGAGAAATACTACAATGTCATTATTACTGACATCGGAGTGAACGGAGAGAGCTTGGGTTTGGACTGCGAGACGATCAATTCGCCTCGGTCGATCATCGACTCAGGCACCAGCAACTTGGCGTTCCCGTCCAGTGTCTACAGTGAAGTGATTTCCGAGCTCAAGACGCAGGTGAACAAAGTGACGATTGATGTGCCCGACGGCTTCTTCGACGACTCATCCTCTTGCTGCACGGAGCAATGCGATCCGACCAACTCCAACTCAATCATCTACGACCTCCCAGGCTTGACGATCTCTCTTGCTGTTGACGACGAGAAGTCCAAGCAGATGACGATCACCATTCCGGCCGAGTACATTTGGCGACCATTAGTGGTGTCTACCGGTCAGGGGGAATCCGCTTGCCGTGTGTTCGGCATCTCGGAGGGAGACTTTACGTTGCTTGGCGACGTGTTCATGGATGGATTATTCACGGTGCACGACCGAGCCAACGAACGCGTGGGAATTGCAGTGGCAGACAACTGTCCGAACGGAGTCACGTCCGGCAAGAACATTACGGTGGAGTCAATTAGCGCCGAGGACTCATTCTGTGACTGTGTGGGCTCCTCGGACCGCAAAAGCAGTTTACTCAGCAGCTACGTACCGTTTTCCGGTAAACCCTGCTTCTTCTGGCAGTGGTGGATGTACGTGGTTATTGTGGCAATTGTCATCATCGTCTTGATGGCAGTCGCGTACGGGTATTTCTGGTGGAAACGCCGCAAATTGATGCGTCAGCTGGAGGCTCTCCAGAATCAGAACCAACCGCAGGTGCAACGCAGTTTGTACACGAACGACCGGCTCGACCGCAATTTGCTTCAGACGCCGACGCAACCGAGTTCCGTGTACATTATAGAGGCCTTCACACCTCCGCAGACTGCGGTTCCAATTATGAACACTGGGGCACCTGCTACTACCGGGTACAGGTTAGCATCGTCCCCGTCAGTCCGCTTCAACCCCAACACGACCGGAGCTCCGGCCACTGCTGTGCCAGGTCGAAAGACATAAATCTTAGACAGCAAGCAATAGTATCATATAATTAACGAAAATCAAGACTAACGTAATGCAGTTTTCACAACCTTTTTCTTCATCAACGATTTACTAGTATCAAGTTCTATTGTATTTTTAAATCCAAAACTTGGATACGCAAAGTCAACATTTACCTATCCGTAGTCAATTTCCATTGCTCAGGAGCGCAACGTCTTCTTGCGCGACTCGTAGACACCGCAGCGTGTGGCGTACCCCGTCAGCTCCGTGCGAACGTTCAGCTGCGTCGCCTCAAAGTCGATCGTGCAGTCCGGTAGGTCGCTGTCGATGGCGTCCTGTAGCACACCTGTGCACGTCGGGTTGGCGCAAATAGCCGGCATCTGCTCTTCTGTGGGTTTGCCGGTGAACGGGTAGATGGTGTACCCGGTGTCGTCGGCGCATGTCTTGGCGTCGGAGAGCAGTGGAAGGAGCTTGAAGACGAGGGTCATGGTGGAGCAGGTTTCGGCATTGACAAGGGCGGGGGTGGTGATGGCAGCGAGGGTAGTTGCAGCAGCGACGGCGAAAGTGGAAGCCTTCATGATTGTTAGAGGTTTTGAAGGTTTGTGCCTGAGGGCAAATTAGAAAGTGAGTTTGGAATGGAATCGTTTGTAAGGAACTCTCGTCGGCTGAGATTAAGCTTTATCACCTGCGGGTTACTATACCTAATAGTGGACTTCAACAAATACTACCATATAAATGTACGAGGAGGCCTACACTGTAGTCTACAGATCCCGGAGATCCTTGTAATATTGTTTTGCCACGGAATCGCTTTTACCAATCGTAATGAAAAAATTGGATAGAGTACTCGTCTGATTAATTTTTCCGGATGAAGCAATCGCAGTGGTCAATTGTGTTTCTGTTGAAGTACGCTCTCATCTCACGAGAAAAGCGGTAATGCTGGACCAGCATTGCTGGTACGTACACCTGCAATGCAAGAATTTGGTAGTCACAGTAAAAAAGTTATATGAAGTTTCGACTGACAAAATGACATTTTACATTGTATGAATTCGTTTTTAGTGGAAATTAACTACAAAGTAGCTCTGAAGGGCACTTTTCATCTTCTGTATTGGAGCTCTGCTGTTGTGCATGTTGGTCACAGCGAAAATTTGTGTATCCCTATTACCGGTATATGTAGAAAAACTGCATAAAAAAAATTAACCCTTTCGTTCGTGGACAGCTAAATCTTTATTCGACATGCGTATCTTTTCAAACCGGTTCGTTGTTCAAAGTTCTACGTGTTTCCTTGACTAATTTTTGCGCTCATGTGATTGTTCAGCTAAAAAAAATATGACATGTACAGTACGCGTGTGTACAGCACTACCGGTAGCTAGATTTGCCATGTTAGTGGTGTGTTGCAGTTCTTGCTTCATGTGTAGATCTGCGAAATTTTTTTGCTTAAAGCCTACAACTGTTGCTGCAACATCACAACAGAAAAAAATCGATTCGTGAGTCACGAATCGTGACCCTCCATCAAACTTTTGGCTTCATTCCATTCCTAACTCACTTTCTAATTTGCCCTCAGGCACAAACCTTCAAAACCTCTAACAATCATGAAGGCTTCCACTTTCGCCGTCGCTGCTGCAACTACCCTCGCTGCCATCACCACCCCCGCCCTTGTCAATGCCGAAACCTGCTCCACCATGACCCTCGTCTTCAAGCTCCTTCCACTGCTCTCCGACGCCAAGACATGCGCCGACGACACCGGGTACACCATCTACCCGTTCACCGGCAAACCCACAGAAGAGCAGATGCCGGCTATTTGCGCCAACCCGACGTGCACAGGTGTGCTACAGGACGCCATCGACAGCGACCTACCGGACTGCACGATCGACTTTGAGGCGACGCAGCTGAACGTTCGCACGGAGCTGACGGGGTACGCCACACGCTGCGGTGTCTACGAGTCGCGCAAGAAGACGTTGCGCTCTTGAGCAGTACACGCAATATAAATATTTGCTTGCATGTAGATAGATTTTCTGGGTTCATTAAAAAAACAACCTTTGTTGCACGTCGAAGTTTGAAGCAACATCATTTCAGAAACCCTTTTTATCGATCCAAAGTTTTACTTCGAAGTACCATCTTCCGACGGTCAGCGTAAACGTATTGGGGTCTAAATGCACGAGATTCCATCGTTGTCACGATTCGTATAACTTGGCTTGTCGTTACATTTGGTGAGCTCGGAAGTTCTCATTGAACACACTTCAATCAGCCCGCCAAGTTGTTGCGATTCTTGTGATATCCCGCACGTACGCTTCCAGGTTTGTCAGGACCGTCCCTCATGTCAGGGTGTCTTTCGTAGAATTCAAGCAGGTTTTTGACCCTGCCGGATGAAGTCGATGTTCTAGTACCAGTAGAAGGTCTAAGATTTCGTGACGCTGGGTCTTCAAGCGGCACTAAGAGCCTGATACCAGATTTCTGCTTATTGCTTGCTCTGAATTTTTATTTCTGGGCGAGTCTTCGCCATCACCGGGCAAAACTTGAGCTTGGTGTAGTAAAACTGTGGCCAGCTACTTTGAGTACATAGATCTACACGCCGATTCTCTGTAAACTACCAGATTTATTCAATTGCCACCGCTATCGCCATGGTTATCGTAATATTTCCGGTAAATGTCAATCTAACCGAGTTTGGGCTGGATGCGTCGTTCACGTCGGTACTGGTAATGGACAAGAAGGCGAAAGGTTTGCCCGAAGGTCAGAAGTGCAATTTAAGGCTTAAACCAACACGAATTTAACTCTTAAGCGGAGAGCTCGTTAACGTCGATGACCTCGCAACCTGCGAACATGAGCTCAATGCTCTCGTGGATGTTGTACGCGGTGCCGTTAACAGTCAAATCGCAGTCGGGCATCTCAGCGTCCCTGGCCTCGTTAAGTAGCTTGGTGCAGGCATCGCTCTTGCACATGGCCTTCGTTTCCTCGAGCACCGGCATGCCAGTGAAGGGATAAAGCTTGTAACCGGAAGCAGCGGCGCACAGATTCGACTGAGACTCCAGTGGAAGCAGCGCAAAGCTCAGCGTAGTCGACGCACACTCCTCCGCAGCAACGAGTGAGCCGAAAGCAGCGGCGACGAACGCTACAGTCTTCATTTTTGGGAGGCAGTACCGTACGTATTCTAGTACGTGATCTCGGGGGCGACAATGCTCAAATGCTTGTTCAGCGCAGCGTTTGCATTTTAATCTGTGTGTGGAAATTCCACCACCCCATCCAAAAGATAAACCAAATGGAATCTGCGCACTGAATACGAAAGACCGGTAATACTATGTTTTAGCAATAATCCAAGAGCCACAAAAAACAAGAAAGAAGGAAATCCATCGAGTTACATTGATTAGAAGCAAACTCAGTGTAGCAACTCAACTACAGACCGTAGTGCTGGGATTTACTTCCTCGCCACGCCGCAGGCAGTCGCGTAGAGGGTGATCTCGTCTTTGACGTTGTACGAGACGCCGTCGGAGGTCACGGTGCAGTCAGGAAGATCTAGCGCAGCAGCCTCAGCCAGCACCTTCGTACACGCGGTATCGGCACAAATGAGCGTGAGCTCTTCGGCCGTCGGTAGGCCCGTAAACGGGTAGAGTGTGTAGCCCGTGTTGGCAGCGCACGTGTTGGCGTCGGTCAGCAGGGGAAGGAACGTCACGACGAGCGTGAGCGTCGAGCACTCGGCCGCAGCAACTTGAGTGGGGGCAGTAAGAGCAGCGAGGGCCGTGGCAGCAGCAGCGACGAAAGCACCGGTCTTCATCTTGGGGTCGTTGGGTGGTGGTGGCTTGAGGAGCTCAAAGAAATTTGTAGAATGAGAACTTGGACTCGGCTGAAAGAGTCCCAGGCTCAACACCGGCAAGTGGTCTAGATGCTGTGGAGGTTTTGACGTGCGTCTGGTCCGTTCGAGGTCATGACTCATGACCTAGTGAAAACTTCTTCCTGCAAGCTGGTCTGCTACGTTGCTGTGGTACCTGTTCCACCAGGCTGACGACGATGGTAAAGCGGTCGCTACAGTTGCTTCTCGACATATCTTGAGTGGAATTACTTGGTGAGCTCTTTGCTTGAACGGCTGATGGGAGTCAGTGCTACGACTCACAAATGGGTAGAGTGAACGATACATGTAGCTTCAACAGGGCGTGGAAGACGATCCTTACTTGAAGATTAGTCCTAAGTCTCACTGGAACAACATTCAACGCCGGCACCGGGAAGCAAACGAACACTAGGACCTGGTCTACTAGACCGTCTAGCTACCTGTGATGTTTGTGTCTGTAGTCAATAGATCCTGTTGTTGTTCATATTTGTTGACTGTTTTTATAAGATCTCGAATTCACTCTACATGACTGCGTACGGTGCTAACGTGTCCACTGGGCGAGTCGAAGCCAAATTGTCATCTCCTCGGCCTCGACGGCAGTGTTGTGTTTGTCGGGTAGTTGCCGGTTCGTCGTTGTGGCACTTGAGCTCCAGGTGAAGTTGGGAAATGACACAAAAGCAACAGAAGAAGCTCGAGAGGCAGTCAATGAAGAGCGATCCCGGGATGCCAAGACTGTGGCGAGTCTGCATGCGAAGACGCCACACACCAAAGAGAAATGTCATGAGAAAGAGCGCTGCAAACGCTTCCCACATGACCAAATTGCTCGAGTTCGTGTGATGAGGTGGCGGTGTCTGCATTGTCGGTCTTGCTGGGCCTACTGGAGGGTCCACGGGCTCCTCGGAGTCGTTCGAAGCAGCGAAGCCGACAGACACGAGGAATCCAAGCGCAAGCGCTCCGTAATACAGCAAAGTCCTCTCGTATCCTCCTCCCAAACTTTCCTTAACCGACGCGATCGTAGTGCATGGACAACACGTGACAATACAGCAGTAGGTTGGCGCTACGGAGCAGCAACAGTCGCAAAAGCTGGCGTTCCATGTCGATCTCGACGAGTTCGCGGCTTGTTGATGAGCTGCTGCCGCTGCGGGGCCTCGGCGGTTGATTGGGTTGGCATCGGGGATGATAGTGATCACTGGGAGCTTAGGAACGTGCTTCAGCACGGCCACTTCCTTGGCATCCTGAGCCTGGGCATACGTGGCAAAGGACTTGGACATGCCTACGGAGGGTCTCCGTTGTGCTATTGTACTGGGTGCTCCAGTTGTGGCAATGGGAATGCCAATGAAAGGCAAATCGAGGGCACGTCCTGCGATTGTGAAGTGTTCGGTTTGGCATTTTGAGCGGCCAAAAGCGCTTTGGCAGAGGACGGGGAGTAATAGCACTCGAAAGACAGGTGACACTTGTACAGACGAAGAAGTAACACCATAAAAGCCCATACATTGTGCTGTAATGACAAAAAATGTATCAGAGCCACGACTTCGAGCGGAGACAATTCATCGCTTGGTCTGCAACTTCAACGTGTTGTTCTTCAATGGACGTAAATATACAAAACAAAATGACAGCAAAAAACCGTTGACAACGCTAACACAACGCCTGTGAGCTTATAAGTTCTTGTTGGTACGTTAAAAAGGTGTTCACTTAAATGAAGTGCATAGGCATCACTGGTGTCGCAGGGTATCCTGGAAGCGTGTCGACGCAAGGGTTCTGGAAGTTCACGACGCCTGGCGTGTAGCTCTGCGTCTGCGATGCCATCTGAGCAACAGTGCACGGGGCGCAGCACGTGGCCGCCAGAAAGTCTTGGCCACAGTTGCCATCGATCTCGTGCTGCTTGCGTACTTTCAGCCGCACGAGACACACCGAAAACGCGTAGAACAGAGCGAAAAAGACTGCTCCACACAGGAAAATGACTTGTCGGCCAGTAGACGAGCGAACCTCCCCGTGCTGCGAGCCGTTAGGGGATTTAACCACGTCCGTCGTGACGCTGTGTGAGACGAAGAGGATCATGCAGACTACGAGACCGAAGATGGCCGAGCTGTAACTGAGCAGAGCGTTGGAGTAGCTATTGCCCAATCGGGCCTGGATCTGGGCGAGGGAGACGCACGGGCAGACCATGGACATGCAGCAATTGGGCATAATACTGGAGAAGCAGCCGAAGAACGGGACGTCCCAGCTCTTTCCGGTCTCCTGGGTAATGTCGGTCACGTGTGTGGCGCCGACCAGTTGGTTCTCGTCCCGCATCTTCCGTTCCTTCGGGTCTTCTTTGTCTGGAAGCACCAGGACGCTCACTTGGGGAGTCATGACGGGAATCGCATAACTCGTCTCGTTACTTGGCGTCTGCATGGCCAACGGTTGAGAGTACCAGGTACAGGCTGCAAATTCAAGAATGAATTGCCATTGGCAAGTTGCCAATACGGGAAGGTGCTGGTTTTTTCACCTAGCTCTAACTTTGGATTACCACAGCCGCACAGCCTGATAAAGCAAACCTATCGGATAGAAGACAGAAAGAATATCTTCTGGTCGGCCAGCCTGAACCTATTCGCTAGATTTTAACCGTCCGTGGGTGCCAGTGGGTTGCTGGCTATTCCGCACGTAAATTGAAGCCCATACGAGTTGCTCCTGCTTGTGCGTTGAGCGCAACTGAGCCGGTGCTGCATTTTCAGTAACGACAGAATCGTAACTGGCAGCCAGTAAATCTGTTGGTCGGGTGTGCACCTGGGTGAAAAAATACTACAGACTTTTTCAAAACCTTAAGATTAATTTTTCAAATATTTACATCACGACGCATGTGGTGGAATTGTCCTCAGCTACGCCAGTACGCACAAGACTGCCCTCGCTGATGAAGGCGGAGGTGTGACTATGGCCGTTCGAGTCCCAATCTAGCGCCACTCGGTAGTATCCGTCATGAGATCGGTACTGCATCACAACTCCCGAGCCAAATGGAGTCATCACCACGTCACCTCGCGAAGCCTTGATTGCTCCGATAACACTAACTGGATGCAGGTAGGCTCGAGCTTCAGCTGTCGTAAGGCCAAGTCGAAGGACGACCACGTGTATCCCGTCTTCTTCTCGTACTTGTTCCAGCATTCCAGAGCCGTAAATCGTATCAACCGGCTGCCCCACAACACCCCGCACTGGGCGTTCGAGGCTGCTCACACGGAAATATCCGATCATCGTCTGCAGGTCCACCACGTAAATGTCGTCAATGCGGCGGTGTGAGCGTACAGTACCTTCTCCAAACGGCGTTTTGACGAGAAAACCCGTAGGGAAGAGCGTCTTGGGGAGATTCGCATCAGAATCAAAAGCTGAGTCATGGTCGTTGCTTCCTGACAGTAAGTAGCTGAACGGGCTCACGAGCAGCTCCAGTGTGTTGCGTCTTGCTCGTGGAGTGGCCACTTTGACCTCCTTCGTGTCGTTAGCTTGGACGTAAGCCACAACCCCGCTAAAGTCCGGATTCACCAACGTCGCCTTCAGGCATCCGCTATACGGTTTGCTCATGGTCGTGTTGGCCAGACCGAATACAGTATCGACTTGCCGTTGGACGCCAAGCTCAGAGTAGGAGGCCATTTCGTCCGCAGAAGAAGTTGAGAACCCATAGCGGAACAAGTGGAAAATTCCTCCACTTCCCGGAGGTGACGCGACTTTTTTCTCCAGTGAAAACTCTTCAGTGAGGGCTGGAACACTTTGAAGAACAGGACGGACGCAGTCCTTCGTAAGATAAGCCAGAACAGGATGTTCATCCGCAAGCGTCCAGTCCGTCAAAGCAACTGAATACACCTTATCCACCCCACGATAACTGCGAATGATACCTTTGCCGTACGCTGTGGTAACACGCGAGCCAACTGGAACGGGATCTGCCACTGGTACAATCGCATTCTTCCCCGAACCCAAGCCAAGCATCGAGAAGAAGCTTCGAGGCGGAGAAACTGGCGATAGCTGAAGGTCTCGCTCCTGTACGAACACACTGATAGGCGACGCCAAATACCCACTTCTGCTCTTGGTGTCACTCTGGAATAACCGTAACTCATAGACGCGATCTTCTTCCCGGAAATTGACTACCACACCTCGTCCGAAAGGCGAATCAACCACAACCGTCAAGGCGAACAACGGTTTAACTCCAGATCCACCAGGTACAAACGTGATGAGCTTTTTCGTGATAAAACCAATACCGGAACGCACACCAGCAAACATTCTCGGAGACGTAGAGCCGCTCGTAGCGTAATTCTTTAAAAATTCATCATCCGCAGGCTGCAGCGAATCCGAATTAAAAAAAGCCGTCACGTGGAGCATGTTCTGGTCGCCAGGGATTGATACCGTGTACATATCGTCTTCTGAACGGTAACTCATCACACGCCCAATGCCGAAAAGCGTCTTCACTAGAGCATGTGGCTCAAAACCTTGAGTAGAAGGCGGTACGTAGAACTTGATGTAGTGCAAAGAGCTCTTGGCAATAGGGGAAATGTCTGTGCTGACGTATGCAGTGAGACTGTCCTCTGGGAAGAAGGCTTGAACTCGTTTCTGGGTCATTTTAGCTGCAGGCCAGTCGGTTAAATCCACCTTATAAATTCCATCGGTACCACGGAATTTGCGGACAATTCCACGTCCAATCGGTGTACGAACCAGGGAATTCAGGGCAAACGCTTGGGGCTTCATGACCAACGGCGTGTGGCCAAACTTCGACGACATCAGTGCATTTGCAGCGCTGAGATCACGATTAAGCAGCAGCCGAGCACGTTCGCGACTCTGAGGCGTAAGCCAGGAGTTGATCCCTTCAAAGGATTGCGCTGCATCATCGCAAATCTTCTTCAGTCCCCCAAGACGAATTTTCTTCATGCGGAAGGCCTCAACTGCAGCGCCGACGTACGTATCGAAGAAGACGATGTTCATCTTCCGCCAGCGCTCCAAGTCCTCCTTCGAGTGGTAGTTGAACATCTTCTCCATAGGCTGCACCCGCTGGAAAAATCCTGCTTCTAAAGCACCAGGTCCAAACTTCTCCACGATCAGCTCAGCTGCACGTACGTCACCTTGGCCATTGTCGCCGACGAAAACGTGCTTAAACTCGGGGTAAAGCTGGTAAAACTCGCAGAAGTTCTCGAACTTCTTCTGCGCCATTGGCTCGAGATCTCCTTGCCACATGAACGCTCGACCGGACTGGAGGTTGCCTGCCAACATCGTAGGGAGCGTGTGCATGCCCATCTTCTCATGCAACGCAGCGAATTTGGTGTAGGATTTCTTCTCCGATACGTCCTTATACACGTGCGGCCTTGCTGATAGAAAGACGAGATTCCCCACTCGATCATCCGTCCATTCATCAGGACCGACAGTCCCCATGTCCAGTTCTCGGTAGAAGGGCAGTACACCAGGATACAGCGTGTGGCGAGGGTAGCGCGTGTCCAAACCTGCCGGGTATCGACCACCGGAAGAGTACAGCGTGTCGTCCACATCGCTCAGCACTTTCCTCCACGCCTGCTGCTTGCGATTTCGGCCACGTTTCGTACCAAGTCGCATATGCGCGATCTGTACTTTCGCCTCGCGTTGAATGTGGCTCAGAATATCAGCGCGGATCGTCGCGTCCCGGATGTCGTTGAACACGAGCTTGTGCATGCTGTGGAAGTCGCCCTTGGCGTCTGTGTACGCCTTGAGGTTGCTCAGATCATCTCCCTGGGTCTTTAGGATAATATTTCGCACCCATTTCTCCGCCATCGGGTGCGCACTGATCTTCATGACCATCAAAGCATCCAGAAGCAGCGCTCGAGACATCACGGACAAGTATGCGAGTCGTGTGGTGCACAGCAAGTCGAGAATTAAAGTGCGACTCTGGTCCTCACGCACTTTCGAGTGGTCCTTCACCTTGTAGAAGAGCAGCGCCAGCTGCGTGTGAGTGAGGATGTAGTTGAGCTCGTCCTTGGCTGCTCCCGCGAGGATCCGGTAGATCTTGAGCTCCCGGCGCTTGACATCTGCGAGATTGAGCATGTTGTTGATCGTGCTGGGTAAATAGTGGCGGTCGATGCGACTGACGCACTCCATTACGAGCTGCGTCTTCTCCTCGGCCGTAGCCTTGTACTTGAATAAATTAGTGGATAGTTGTCTGGTGGTCTGCTTGAGTCTCGGGCGTCGACTGATCTTCTGTCGGTGCAGGAACCGGTCAAAGTAGTGCACGCTCGAAGTGAAGCCGAAGACGAGCACAAGACCCAGCGAGGAGCTCCATTGGCCCACAGCAAGAGGCGAATCTTTGATGTAGAGCACCGCAGCGCTGAACATGAAGGCTGTGCCGGTCCAGAAGCGGTTCTCGAACTCCTGTGCGTCGTGCCAGCGCCATTTGGACTCTGTAGACACGTAGAGCCCAATGACGTAGAAAATGCCAAGCCAAGACGCGCACAGCAGCGGCGCGTAGGCGAAGAAAGCCATAAGCACGAGAGCCAGCAATACGCCGAAGAAGATCATAGCCACGAGCACCAGGGCGGAATTGGCTGGCTCGCTCTTCTTCAACTTCCTTTTCTCTGGCTGCGCGACCACCGGAGACACGGGGGTGGCGCGCAACGACAGGGAAGAGGCGTAGTTGACCTGCGTCTGCATGGTGACGGCCATGAGTGTTGGTCCTGGCCTTAAACTAGGGCGAGGAGTGCCGTGATGCTGCGATCTCCGAGCGTTTTCTCCGACTCTGAAGAGAGTTCAGAGGCGCAATGGGCTGCGGTAGATAGAGCGCACCAAGCAGAACCTGTTACTGGCGGGGAGCGTGTGGATATGACCGCGGAGACAGCCAGCGACGCAGTGAATGAAGACGCCTGCGCCTTCCTCCGCTTTTGGCAATGGCATCAGTGTCGTCACGAGTGTCCGGCGTGACAAGCGAGGCGCGTCACATCCCTACGCTCCGGAATATCGTGTGCATTTTTAGATTCATTCAGAACTGAAGTGTTCAGTTCGCATAGGTATTTTCGGACCGTAGCGGCGAGCTCTTCAACGGTTGAAGCCGCGCTTCCACCAATCCCGACTGACGTCCCACTGTCCGCCAATCGCGGTGACACGTCGGAGGCCGACCCTGAGCCACGCACGGCCTTGTGTTTGTTTACCCAAGAACGAGCCGTAGTCTCAAGCCGGTACAGCACACAGCAACGTCTTTGAGCTACACTTCATGTACAGGATTAACCCGTCGTCACGCGAAGCGGAAGGGTGCGCTCACCGTTTAACGGTTCAGTGCGATCAGGTTCTTTACATTGCCGCGTTGGAATCTCGGGATCATGGGTCAAGATGGATTTCGTAGATGTGGCAAGAGCTCACTGACTCGGAGCCAGCTGTAATGAGGTCGGCCACCATGACGTAGCTGCTCGACTCGAGCCCTGGAGGCTGGCAAGAACCAACTTCAACCACTACAGACCGCCCAAGCAACAAGGACATGCATTGCGCGAGTCGTCGACAGGCAATCGTTCAGAGCGATGGCGCTCCTGCAATAACGTACATGTACTTCAAAGCTTCTTCACACACATTGTCGAGGATTTCCAGTGATCTTAGAATACGTATTATTATTAGTCCGAGTGCTGAATGTATGCTACCTCACTATCAAAAGGCTACAGGACGCAGTTAGAGATTGCCCGCTCGTATTGACAATACGCAGTTTTCAGCTGAACTGGAAGCGAGTTTCCTCATCCATTTCAAACGCTCCACATCCCGAGCAGTGCGAGCACCACGGCACTCTGGGCCAGTGCCAGAGTCGAATCGACCTGTGCGATACGGACGGCGCGTCACCAGCGAGAGGCAATGACATCTGACTCTCCTACAGCATACACCTGCCAAAACGCAATTTCTCATTTCGGTGCGCGAACACAAAAGTAAACAACGGCGCTGAAAATCGCCGACTGAATTGATATTGTGCTGCCTTTTGTGATCGGGGATCCCAATACTGTAACTTCCGTTATGCATGGCCTTTAGCACGTTGCTTCTTCAAATGACGGCTTTACTCCATCTACATGTTCTATACGAATGGATAGTGGAAAATACAGTTTAAACATGTTAAATTCAGCAAAAATACGAGCTTTTTTACATTTTGCATAATGCCCAAATTTATAAGACCCAAATTAAAGCCGATTCGAATCAGAAAATCCGGGATGGGTACCTTTGTACTTACAAATTCACTGTTAAAGTCTGATACGGTTGTTATTTTGGGGTCCACAGCCAGCTGCCGATCTCTTCAACGATGCCATCCGTCCTCATACTTAAGTTTCTAAACATTTTAGATCATTTTAGTGGGGGGTTGTCACCCCTACATCAGCTTAACAACCCCCGGTCTCAATATACCAATCGCGGCCGCACAAGAAGAACCAGAAGCGTACGCGATGGCCGACCGCATGGATGTCAAGCTCGTGGCCTCGTCGCCATCTAACAAGCCCAGCAGCTCGGGCACGGCCAACTTCCGCACCGAGGAGATCCGCGGTACGTCCCGTTACTCTCTTACGTCGTTGGCGATACGTATTAAACTGAGCTTTTTATCGATTTTGCAGGCTATTTGTTCAAAAAGACGCGAGAGGGCAAGTGGCAAAAGCGGTGGTTCGAGACCAACGGCTGCTTCCTCACTTACTACAAGGTACGGAAATGTGCTGCTAGTTTTCTTCGCTAAAACACGTCGCTAAAGGGGATTTACGCTGCAGAAACAAGGGCAAAAGCTGTTGGCCGCGTTGAATCTGCCTCAGGTCGGCGCCATCACGCTGCTCCAAGAAGACCACGTCGGTGGGGCTTCCAGATCTTCAAATTTATGTTTTTTTACGTCAATTGTCTGACGTTTCTCCTTTTTATCGTGTTTAACCAGATGGCCCTGGACTCTTCACCATTGAGCTCAATGAGCGCGTGTACACTATCAAAGCTCGCTCACATGACGAGGCTGCGTTCTGGGTGGACGCGCTGCTGTGGCGCCAGGCGGGCGGCCTCGTGACGCAGAAATCTCCGGACGTGACCAAGCAGAAAGTGGGCAACATCTCGGCTGTGCCCGCTGACCAGTTAGACAACGCAGCACCATCAAGTACCACGAGCTCCACCACCAGTTCCATGCACGTGGAGATGGCCAGCAAGCAGCATGTGAACGTGGCGAACCCGGACGATGTGGGCAAGGATGGTGCCCCGTGCGCAGCCTGCTGTGTCGTGCAATAGACAGAAAGACAACGTTGCCCCCCTCCTGCTGGGCGATGTGATGAATGCCCACTTTGTTCGAGAGCTACCTATCGCACCAGCTATTATATGAGCACAGCTACCTCCGAAAGGAGCTAACGCACCAGAAATTGCAATCTATTCATGCTAACCCCAGGTCTGTACACTTATCTGCCTCTGTTTTGCCAGTTAAACACCTAGTTCGTGCAGGTAACTCGCTGGAGAAGGCTCGCGGCCAAGCATATCAACCAAAAGATCGTTCGGATCCTTGGCACCACCATGCACCATCAATTTCTGGTACAATTTCTCTCCAGCTTCGCGATTCAACGGACCCTTAGTGCCGACAAAATTGGTGTGCCAGATATCGGCCGCAAACACTCGAGCGTACAGATAACTGTAGTATCCAGCACCGTAGCCGATAAGGTGGCCGAATCGCGTATGCCAATATGTGCCCTCCACATGAGGTACCAGCGTACTTGAGTTCTGCAGCTCGTGCAGCATCTGCGTCGTGGTTGGAGGGTTGCATGGCAGAGGCTGCTCTCCGAAGAGCTGGAGGTCCAGCATGGAGTACAGACACTGCGTCTGTGTATCCATCGCTGCGAACATCGTCTTGGAGGAACGGAGGCCTTGCATCATCGTAGCAGGAAGCGGAGCGCCTGTCCGATAGTGGTGGGCGAATTCACTGACCACGCGGTAATCCCAAGCAAAATACTCGAACAAGTGCGACGGGGTCTCCACGAAGTCCAGCGTCGCGCGTGTGCCCGAGAGATGCTGAAACTCCGTGCGAGACAGCAACGAATGCATCGCGTGGCCAAATTCGTGGAAAAGCGTCTCCACTTCAGCGTGCGTCAGCAACGACGGGCTGTCCGGCGCAGGCTTGTTAAAGTTACAGACGAGGGCGACGATAGGCTTCTGGTACGACGTCTCGCTCAGACGCTTTCCACAGCGGATAGTGAAGTGAGCTGCGTGGTTGTACTTGTTCGGTCGTGGATACAGATCGAAGTAGATGTACCCCAGCGTTTCGCCATTCCGAGTCAGTGCAAGCTTTACCACGTCTTCATGCCAGCGCTCGCTCGCGTTCAGCATCGGAACCTGCTTCAGCTCCAGACCAAACAATTCCGAGCACAGCAAATGCAGCCCCTTCAAGCAGTTTTCAAGCGGGAAATAGGCCGAGATGACGCGCGAGTCGATCCGATGTTTCTGGGCCTTGAGCATTCCCATGTAGTAAGGTAAATCCCACATGTACACATGATCGACAGATCGGCCTTCGTGTTTCCGCTTGGCATCCAGCAATAGCTGCTGCTCCATTTTAGCCTGACAAAGCGAAAACAAGTCAAATAAACAGTGGCAAACGAGATCCGCCAGCATATCAACGAACCTTCGACATGAGCTGCTTGGCAATGTCCTCAATGAAACCCTCCACTGCCTCTGGAGACCCAACCATGCGGTCGCTGTGACCAATATCAAATATGGTTAGTACGGACGATACATCAATTCATACTGCAGCTGTGGCCGTACCTCGTTGCCAGGTGAGCATACGTAGGGAAGCCTAGCAATTGTGCCAATTCGTGTCGTCTAGCCCGCAGCTTATCTAGAACTGGGAGGTTGTCCTTCGCACATGAATTTGCAGCAATGTACATCTTCCGTCGCACTTCAGGAGCGCCAACCCACTTCAAAATTGTGTTCATGACGTGCATATCCGTCGGGACCCGCAACGTATCGCGACTCATCCACTTGCGCTCACACACAGACGTGATACTGTGTGGCATCCCGCGCAGGAGTTTCGCCGGCACCTCCACGTACTCTCGAGCACTGTACATGGTCGATTGGAACTGCATGCTGAGCTGCGTGATCTCGTTCTGTAGAGAAATCACCCTCTGCCGGTCTGACCGCGACAAGTGGATGCCATCGCGCTCGAACTCGTTCCGAAGCAGAATCCCCATCCGCCGTTGCTCCGGCGTGAAGCTCTTGACACCGATTTTATCCTCCGTCACCGTCTTCAGAGCCCGATACAACTCCACATCAGCGTTCAAATTCTGGATAAAATCCGACAACTCCGTGAAGCACTCGCTTGCCGCCCTCCGGAAGTTCCTGGTAAGCCACAGCCACGTGAATATTCACTTTAACTGCTTGAAAGTACTTTACTATAGCATACTCGTTGGGGTGCACGTTGCGGCAGAGCTCTGCGGCGTCAATGACCGAGCAGATGGCATTGGAAATGTCGTCAAGAGTTCGAAGTGTCTGCAGTCCTGGAGAAGACGCTGACAACTGAGAGAATTACGTTAATATACGACCACCCCAACGCATTTGTAGTAGTACTATAGTACTGATACCTTCTGTCGTAGTTGATGACACTGCAGCTTAACGTCCTGCGTGAGTCGTGGGAAATCCGATGGGGTGTGCAAGTCCAGCAGCTGGAAGAGTCCCGGCTTGGCCTCAGAGTCTGCACTTACACAGGAGGCCACGGAGACGCCTTCGGAGTGGCCTGGCGTCCCTGAAACGGACAGCAGTCGCGCGTGGTGAGCGAGAGAGCGTCGCCCAGCGGAGCGGAGCGGTAGCATCGTCTCCTGCGTGTCAGTTCCAGAGTGTAGACGCATTTAGCATCACGGATGGTGAGTTACTATCATCCAACATATGCACTAGGATGGTATAGAGAGTATTGACCAATTGCAAACCTTTATTTTTGACAAATCGTGCCATGATGGATGCTGGTGATGGGGATCACTTTGCTGTTGAAGACGTGTGCAATGCTTCTAGCACACGCTCCAACTTGTCGATGACGAGAACTGGGTCGGCTTCGTACACGTAAATCCCAGTGGAGCTGGCAATAAGGAGTTCCAGCACTCCGTCGCGGTTCACATCTCTCCACAGGAGACTGTAAATGGCTCCAAAAGTCTCCAAATCCCAGTGAGGCCGATTCAGTTTTTGCCACTTTCGTCGCTGTACCACCGAAGACTCGGGTACTGAATGAACGTCTTCATTCACAACAGGAATCGTATCCAAGTCGCTCCAGATATTGGGAGAGCTGTCTGGAGCTGTGGGGGACGATGCATCTTCGTCTCCATCGGATGATTCCTCAGCACTGGATTGCAAACTCTTCTTGGTCTCTTCATCGAATGCTTCATGGCTGTTGTCGCTGTCTGTGCCTTTCTTGTATGCCAACATCACTTGACTGTCTGTTCCGAGAAGCAGTTCAACTTCTCCGTCCTGAAAGACACAACATCAGGTTTTACGTTAGTTAAACTGCAACTCAATCGTATCTGAGTCAAATGCAAGTTTACCAGATCAATGTCAGCAGTGACACCAGCGAAGATCGAGTCAAAGGTGTCTGAGTCCATCAGTACCTCGCCATCCCTGCCTTCGTCGGAAGTGCTAAACAAGTCCTCGTACACTACTGCCTGGCCAATTGCACATGTCACCAACAGGTTACAGCACCAAGGCGAAGAAACTTCTTCTGGTGTAGCATGTTGCTTCGGAAAAAGAGCAACAGAAGTCACGGGGCCGTTCAGCTGCAAATCCTTGCTCTTGAATGGACCACTTAGGCATCCTCCGTGCATTTGTCCGTGGAACACGCGCACCAGACTAATATACAAATGGATAACGTCAGTGTCTCGCATAGAGCAGCGGAAATACCAGCAGAAAATAGTACCCGTCAGCACACCCAAACGCGATCCAGCCTTGATCCTTCTCAGGAGACGTGAAGATATCTACTGCCAGAATCGTATGTGAGAACGTCCCAAACTCCGGGAAGAAACCTGCGAACTGTTCGTTATCCAGACGAGCGCAAGAAGCTGTAGATTCGGCCTTCCCATTCTCAATATACCCGAACGCCATCATCGAGTCACAGTAGCACACCATGACGCCGTAGAATTCGTCTCCATTCGTTCCTTTTGCATGCACACTGTACATGCAGGTAGGTGCTGCCTCCAGTTCAAATTTCCCGCAATCAGAAGCGTCTGCAGCTTCTCCATTGCCTGGAGGCTCGTGGTTGGGGGCCCAAACCTGTAGGAACAGATCGTCTCCAATCGCATACGCGACTGCTACTCTCGCCTGGCGCGCCGCTGGTCGCTCAATGGCAGCGCTGGCCACTACGACCGCTTTTCCGGTACGAAGAGCGTCAGCCTCAAGCTTGTGCAGGCTGTATCCGACCTCTCCGTAGCCCAGGAGTGACACGCATCGGTCCGTTGTCACCAATGTGTAGCTGTTCATACGTGTCCAGATAATACGGTGTACATTGAGAAATAATACGTGATACTCAGTGAGGTACAACTTCAGATGCTTGCACACCTATGGGATGACACGGAGCTGAGTGTATGCAGGTTTGGGGCGCCACTCGGGTACGCGACGAAGCGCCTTTGGTGGAACCGCATGGCCATCTTGTCTGAAATACTAGTCAGTAATCCGAGGGAATAATACTGCCCATATCCAAGTTGCCGGCTTTCGGTGGGAACCGTACTACACATGTAACTACCGGTACTGTACAGTCTGTAGTAGCTTCCGATGGGCCAGGGATGCTAAGCATCATGCTTGGGCGTATCTCAGCAACCAGATCCAAAGTACCATCGTACTGTACGAAAGGCAAGGTCACAGCGAACACTGGAGAGCACAACAGAATACGGCAGTACATGTAACATCATTTTAGTGTACTCGTAATGGTAAGGTTTCCTCGGGTGCAAGAGTGTGGTTTTCGCGTGTGCTACTACTAACTATTACTTCACTTTCCTGTCTGTCTTGCCTTCTCTTCGAATCAATCGAAGGTTCCCAGCAGCCAGCCAGTCAGCTAACTATTTTCTCGCCTTGTCTGTCTTGCCCGTAGCGGAGAAACACCTCGGTCTCGTAGCCGCGTTTCTTGGCTAGGTTCGTTTCCCCGAACAACGGCTGCCCAGCGATATATATAAAAGGATATATACGTCTCCTCTGCTCCCTGCACCGGAGGATTGACCCATAGAGCTGCCAACCTCTTCTTCTGCCCTTCCCAAGCGTTTAGAAGACTTGATATACTCAGTCGTAGTTGAGCATTTCCTCACCGAATAGCGGCAGTGGTCGTCCCGACTCGTTGAGCAGGTAGTCCATGCCGTAGGACTCGGTCCACTCCATGAGGGACATTTCTCTAGTCCGCTGGTTCTGGGTCTTTGGGTCCAGCATCATGTTGGGCAGTGGCTGTCGAGGCTGTGGGGCCGGCACGGACATCTGCTCCAGCTGTTGCACGTAGGTCTCCGGGATCACGTTAGCAGGCGGTGACACTGACATCCTGGGCACAGGAACGGGGCCGTCGTTCATCTTCATGCGCTTGGGGGCTCGTTGAGTCGGCATGGGCATAGGTGTCTGCTTGTCCTGCAGCAGACTCTTGACGAGGCCCGTGAGGTCCGAGAGTTGGCCCATGAGCTCCGACACCTGGCCTTGCAGACTCTGCACCGACTGCTTGAGCGTCTCGACCTCCTCGTGGTCGGGCGAAGCTGGCTCCGAGTACGTTTTGCGACGGATCTGGGCCATCATCTCCTGGCGCCCACGCAGGAACTTCTCGTGGTAGAACTCCCACCAGTTCTTGCTCTCGTCCTCCTCGGTGGAGATGACGATCTCGTCCTTCTTGTGCTTGCGGAAGCCGTAGAAGTTGAGTTGGCGCACGAAGCTGCTGAAGTTGTTGTGCTTGAAGTAGCGCGGCAGCATGGTCTTGGCGAACTCGCGCGGCAGCTTGATGATGAACGAAGTACCGGTCTCGCTCCAGCACGCCACAGTCGGCGGCGAGCTCTCGATCATGTCGTAGGTCTTCTGCAGGAACACGGGCGTGGCCGAGTTGCTGGCGCGCGCGTCTGGGCTGGAGGAGGCTGGTCGCTTGCGCATCTTGTTGTCGCCCATGGTGAAGTTGATGTTGTCTTGGATTGAGTATGAGAGTTTCCTTCTTTATTTTGCCCTGGCGGTGCCTCGTTTCGGCTCGCAGAGGAAAAAGCGGAAATGAGGGAGCCGGCGTGTTGGGCCAGGAAATTACATCTGACCACAAATAGCCCTAATCGCTAACTAGGCTTTTTATGTTAACCGCATGGCACCACGTTGATTGGTTACAGCCTGGCTGTCAGCCAATGGGGCGCGAGCACCAACACTCTGATTGGACCGACAAAGTAGCTCCGTTACTTCTGTTACTTAACCAAAGTCGGCCGCCCCGGCATAAACACGGGACCACGTCCGACAATTAAACGGCAAGATAGGACCGAGCTGCAGAGCAACCAGCGGTTGCCAACCACTGCTTTCAAGCCGTTGCGAGTGTGGATTCAAGCATGATTGTCATTTTCGTAAACGGCAGGAAGGGTCATTTCACGAAGCGCCCGCTGGGAATTTCGCGCTTTCAGTCGGCTCGAGTCGCCACACGATTTTAGTTGCAAAGCTATTTGCTCTGCTCCGACCGAAATTTCGGTGAGGAGAACCAGGGCACCGATTCTTAGTGTCCGACTTGGATGCTTTGAAGGACTCTACACTGCAGAGCCCAGCGAGCATGTACATATAGTAATTGCATGTGCTGTTGCCGATAGGCGAGAGCAAAGGCGATATGTGTGGTCTTAGATCAGGAAGGGGCTCACCGACATCGATCTTCTGCTGCAGCTCAAGTCCGTTAGCTGCGGGTCCGACAACATGCGTAACAGCCAGTCATCTCTAGACTTCTTTTGTGCTCTATTCCTGGCTTTGCGGCGCTAAATCGGATAGTGCCTGTTTTTACTAACGTAATTCTTGACGCTTTATCCAAGCGGCCGACATGTCCCAAAGAAACGCAAATACGCGGCTGCTGAAAATTGAACGGAAAAGTGGCTGAAGTATCCGTCCGTGCTAAGTAGCGTCAATTTATCCTTACATGAAAGTTGTTGATTCGCTGTGAACCAGGACTCGATTGGCACTCAAAAGTTGCTACAGTGTTAATATTTATTGCGACCGACTTCTGAGGACTTGCTTCAAAGTAAAATGTTGCTTTCCGAGGCTTAGTCACGATGCCACAGCGGTACAGTACTGCTGCAGTAGTAACAATCCGTCAAAGCATTTGCCATCTCGTAAACAACTTGCAAGCTCAACTTGTTATCTCGCAAGAACTCCCTTTTGTTGTGCGATACTACTACAAGTAGAACATTAGTCCATCGACATTCGCTTCTGGGGGAAGGAGCACCCTCCCCGGCGGCTACAGTACTGAATTACAGAGCAATTTACATACAGTAATACCCAAGGGTGTCCAAGTCGTGAATACGATAGAATTCGCCTAGTGGTCCAACTGGCCATGCAACACTTTCCTCAAAACTGGTCACATCATGCTCGGATCGGCATGTAGCTGGACAGTGGTTTATTGGGAAGTTTCAAAACGAAGCACTCTCTTATCCGGAACTTGTTACATGCACGCACATGTGAGCGAGATAAAAGGTATACTATCCCTTTGTTTTAACATGTGAGTTGCTGCCTAATGAGGGCGTGCCAGCGAAAAGTAGTCCTGACCCTCAAGATTTCATGCACACGCTAATAATGTGCCGTCGACCATGCAACGACCACGATTCGGCAAGAGTAAGCTGGCACTGTCGTTTGGCGGACAACATCCGACATTCCTCAGTTAGGCGCTACTTTGTGGCGTGGATACTTCGTCAACTTAGTGAGATAAATTTCGGCAGCTTGTTGCATTTGCGTTTCTGCGCGACATGTCAACCATGGACAATCCAAGCACGATGCGAGATTTGATTGATCCGCTGAAGCGTGGTCGTTGGCCACGCCTTGCGGTGCAAGTTGCATGCAAGCGAACGACGCAAAGCGGTGGCAAGTTGCTGTCGGGGCATTGACCTGTGGGTGTGATTTCTCGTGTTTCAAAACCTTAGGTATTTGATATAACAATGAATCATGGTATAGAAAGGTTTTGATACTTCAGCAAAGTTCATGCCACGTACAGTGAAGAAGATTAAACTGTATATCCCTTTCAAGATGATACACTAGGTGAATACTACCAGGCGGAACACATTCAAACAACATTTGAATTGAAGCATTGGATAATCCACAGTGGATTGCCGCTGCGAGAGCCCTTCTTGGCGTCGGTGCTAGATGTAGCCACCCAACGACCGTTCACATCCATAAGCGTACGCACCGGCCTCCGTGGTGCTGGGCTCCATGTCTGCAGCGTAACTTGGTTGTGTGCGTACCGATAGACCAGCTAATACACACAACAGCGTCATCACACTAGCTCTTCAATAAGAATTTAACGCGAACAAGTGGTGGTCCTACCTTAAGACCAACAACCACGACGGACCAGCTTGATATCGGCATTCGGTGCATCGTGATCGGCACACGCTTCTTCCTTAACGACCTCCACTCGGCCCGCTGCGATAACCTTGGCTTGGACACTGTCACGGGATTCTTCAGCGCGCTCGGTAACTACGGAACGTACAAGAGTTGATGGGCTGCTTACCGTCGATTTCCGATATTAAAGTGGTGGTGTACTTGGGTACTACACATCAAGCGCTCGAACAAGTTCGCCGCCATCGACACGCTGTTCACCGATACGTTTGGAGACTTGCTGGTGCACTCAATGGCCTGGACTATGGGGGCAAGTGGGCGGGTAGCAGCAGCATCAACGAGTTTTTTAATGCTGTTCGCCAATTGCTGGCACTTTCGAACACCAAGACAGGAGCTCCTACAATCTGTACCAGGTACATGTATACTACTGCCGAGCGTCACTCGGGAACAGCAACGGATACTCTGTCGCACACACCGATTTGTCTCCGCTGCACTTAGCGATCCTTTCTGAACATCCGCAGTGTGTGAGAGCTGAAGTGCCAGTTGTACCAGGTATTGTGTCCAATGCAAAATCTATTTATCAGAGATACCGACCGTCCAACATACTCACGAGAACATGTTAAAAAACACGACTTTCTTCTTTTTGCCAGACTTCTTCGCAGTCAACGGCATTGTGGCGCTTGATGGAGCAGAGGAGCCACCATGAGTCGCCCCGCCACCTCCAACACTTCGCGCCACCTTGCGCTTCTTTTCGGTCTGAAAAAAGCAAGAGTAAACAACATGCAAGCCAAGTCAGTACTTGCCCTCCAACAAACAAACCGATACCGAAGACTTACCGGAGCATCAACATGCGAAAAGATACCACCCGTCTTGCCACCAATCTTTTTCGGCTCGCGGGGGGTCGGGATGCGATGTTTGCTCTTGTCTAAGGACAGAATATCCTGCACCGCGGCGAAGTTATCGATCGAGCCGACATTGTCAGCGCGGTTTGCCTCCATCTCGCGCTGGCGCTTGCGGATCTTGTCCTTGCGTGACGTAACCACACGCACGAAGCGCGACTCCTCGAAGTCCTTCTTTTCAGCCTCCTCGCGGGCGATCTCCTTGTCCACAACGCTTGTACCGCTCGCCAGAATCTCCGTTGGACGCTCGCTAAACTCCTCGCGCAATTCTGCCAGAATTGTGCTCTTCTGCAGACGCTTACGGTTGCGCTCGTCCTTCTTAGCCTGCTTAACCTGCGCCCGCTCCTCCTCCTCATACGGCACAGATGCCATCCGTGGCGCACGGTAGATCCCGTCCTTGGATCCAGGGCCACTCTCGTCTCCGTCCTCGCCATCGTCCTGTCCATCCTCGGCAGCAAGCTGGTCTGGGTTCGGCGCGTAGCTAAGAGACTCGTCCAAGCCCTTGCCACCGGAAAGCGCCACTTTGAGCATCTTGTCCACCTGGTACTTCATCTTGCGGTCCAGTGGACGGATGCGCTCCAACAGCGTGCGGTAGCGTACGAGCTCCTTGAACACGGGGTGATCCTTAACCTTGTCCGGTTCCTCTAGCTGCAGTTCAACGACAGTCACGCAAACGTAAGAGGCCGTGCCAGAACAAACCATTGTAGTACTCGACATTTACCTTTAGTAAAGCAAAAAAGAGCTCCATCTTGGTGTACGTCAGCAGTGCGTGGTTCTTCACCTGCAGGTAGGTCATGCCAGATTCTGTGGACAGTTCCGTCTGCACAAAACACCAGTAACCATTAGCCCCTGTGTATCAGGATGGCTATCATATGCGATAGACTAGACTCAGGGAATAATAGACAACGCACCTCGACCGCAGCATTGATGGCAGCCACTTTGCCTTGCACTTGAGTCACATCGTCTTTCAGTCGGTCAATAGAGTGTTTCACTGCTTAAATTCATCACAAAAATGCACACAAAGACAAGAAAAATTAGCCATAATATGCCATGAAGCAGGCAAAGATAGTCACCCCTTCGCATCGAACAACGGGGCCTCAACAGAGCGGTAAGCGCACCTGCTTCAGTCGCCATGATGGTCCCAGTTTGTCTCTGTCTGGAACCAGTGACTCGCGGCAACATTTGGACCAATTATATCCCCTTGGCGCCTTTATTGGTTGAAATGAGGTACATTCAGATCTGAATCCGTCTGACTCAGATCTGAGCGGGTGAAACGACGCGAAGTGCATGTTGCACTGCAAATGGACCCGGACCACGTCGCCTGCTACGCGCAGGCGCAAGTAGAACTACGGGAATTGTTCTACGAGCTCGAAAGCAATGGCCAGGTGAGTGCAGCAGAATTGCAGCGCTCTCTGGTCCCATTTACAGCTGGAGATGCCAAGCGCGACTTGTTAGAGCTTGTGGCCGAGCTCAAGACCAAGCGCCAAAGTCTCGACGAAGCGGATTTCCTCCGTGTCATGTGGCGCAAAATGTACCTCACCAGTGCAATGGACGCGACCAAGAGCGGTACAGCAGGAGAGCGCAAACACATCAACGTTTCATTGGCTCATGTGATCGTATCGGTCAAACGACGCCAGCAGCTCCGGCAGTTCGCTAGTTACTACGCAAGTCGCGGCATTTCCGGCGCTGGTCACCTCACGTCGCCGTCAAAAGGGGTGTCGACCGTTAAAGTTAATAGTACAGTAGCTACGGAGTCTGCAGTGGAAAAGGATCCACGATCCTCCGCTCAACCAGAGTTGATTCAAAGTGAACTTCAAGTGGAGGACAGTTCGTTTAAGTCGATTGTAGCACTGCGTCGACGGTATTCTCCGTGCTACGATGTGCTCACGTGCGTGTTTGATGCAGAGCTGCTACAGATGCGGACTCGTACGCTGTTGACTCGCACGCGCAACGCCGAAGTGCGCAACTGCTCGCGACTTTACTGTCTGCTGTACACGAAAGAAGCCGGGAACTTCGTACTGGGAAGTACTCACTTTGGAGAAACTGCACGGCGCAGCCACCAGATTGAAAAGGGTGAGTACGGCATCACTGCAGAAACGGAAGATGAGCTGTCAGGCTCTGGTCTCTATCGTCCGTTCCGCTGGTCCGACAAGGACGACCAAGGGCTTCTGATGATCCGCATGGAAGAGTACGAGAGCAGCAACGACTCCTGTGAACTGTTGAACTGACGCTAGCAATTTGTCTGTAGACTGGGGCTTCGGAATGCCGTTGCGGCTGCTTCCAGTAAGGCCGCCTTTGCAGCAAGTACCGGCCGCAAATTGCATCAGTGGAGAGCACCGGAAATGTATCGAGTACTCGCAGACAACACGGAGTATTTGGAGGCTTTGCTGAATTCCGGTGTTGAGGGGTCTCAAAGCGACGATGATGACAACCGCAAGGTGGAGACGGCTACTGCCGTTAGACTGCTAGAGGTGGATCCGACAGGCGACTGCTTTGGCTTACTTGGAGGGAGGCCGCTTCTAGCACGCGCCAAGACGATCGCTGATGTTGGAGATCTCCGGCACATCGCTGCGGGGGAGCACTTTTTCATGGCAATTTCGTCTTCAGGTGGGCTCTACAGTTGGGATAGCTGTATAAACGCATCGCCATCGACTGCTCCTCCGTTAGGCCGAGGATGCGCCACTCCTGAACGAGTTCCCTGGTTTCCTTCCCCCGAAAAGGTTCTTCGAGTAGCTTGTGGTCTTCATCACGCATTGGTACTCACCGGTAGCGGTCTGTACGCGTGGGGTTCCAACATCTACGGCCAGCTCGGACTGGGAGCTCACTGTTCCCCCGCTGACCCGCACGTACTGGAGCCTGCGCCAGTGTGTCTTCCTGTAGATGCCACGCCTGTACTAGACATCGCGTGTGGAGATTCCCACTCGGTTGCGTTGTCCGTGACAGGCTTGGTATTTACTTTCGGCTGTAACCGCGAGGGACAACTGGGCATTGACGAGTCTCAAGCTCATTTCGCCTCTGTTGTTTCCACGGGGTGTGCGTTCGAGCCGTTGCAAGTACTTTTGCCTCAAGAGAACGAGATCGATAGACGAGTGTATTTAATCACTGCAAGCTCTCAATCGACGGCGGTTGTCGCTACGGCTGGACAAGTCTTTCAGTGGGGAAAATGTGTGCCTAACGGAATTGACGGAGCACGCGGACGAATAAGTCGCTGGCTACCGGAAGATCTTAGCGTTCTCAGTGACTATGGCGGAGAACTAGGACCTGTATGGCACAGTATTGCCGTGGCTGATGGCCTGGTAATCACCACACGACATGCTACAGCCAGTAGTGCTGCAACGAAAGACCCAGTAGCGCAACAATGACTCGATTCAGAATCGACCCGGCGGCACACACATACGCACTTCCATTGAATTTGTATCATATACCGTAGCCGTCTACATGTAAAGCCGAAGAACCCCTGGCCAAGGAGGCTACACAACCAATATCTTCACTCAACACTGGCTTGGCATTGCGATGCCTAGTAGCGACGCTTTCGGCCGTTGCACTTGGACGAAGGAGCAGGAGTGACCTCGGGGGTCTCAGCAGATGAACCCTGCGTCGTAGGGGGGCCACCGCTAGGCGGACTGCCGCCACTGGACGGGCTGTTCGAGTCACCGCTGGATGGACTGTTGGAATCACCACTCGACGGACTGTTCGAGTCACCGCTCGTGGTAGTCTGGGAGACATCACCCGTCGACGAGGACGTTTGCGAGGTCTTCGACGTCGTTGAACCACCACCTCCGGATCCCTTGAGAGGGATGCAGTCCTCTGTAGTAGCACACACACAGATTTTAGTAACTCATACCCAAACTGTACGTGGTAATACAATGAAACTTACTGTAGGACTGCCACACGGTCTTCTTGTTGAGACCCTGGAAAGCCAACCAGTAGAAGCGCATCTGCTTGCAGCCACCATTGTCACAGGACGAGTAGTCCACCGGGAAGATCGACTTGATGTCCTGGTTCTTGTTTCCGTACTTGCTGAAGCAGTCGTCCTCGGACAGAACTTTCTTGTCGTCAAGCCAAATCTCGCACGGACCATAATGCACAAGGGCACGGGAGAAGGTGGCCTTGCCGTCCGTCGGAATGGGCTGCGGGGTGCCGTTCGGGTCCGTGAAACCACAGTCGGCGCCGTACACGGACGTGTCGTCCATCAGCGTCTTTAGGTCCTTGAAGTTGTTGGCGGCCTTGAGAGATTTGAACGTGTCAACACTTTGCGGGTTGTTGCCATCCCATTTGTCACTGGCCCACACCGGGTCAATCTGCACGATCCAAGCGGAATTTGCGGAGCCCTTGAACTGGGACTCGGGGATCAACATGTAGCCGTGAGCATCGACGCTCGGAACTGAGGCCAGTAGAACGGCGGCGGATGCGAAAGCAGCAGCAGCCAGCATTGTCTTAAAAAATGCTGCGTATTCGGGTTGAAAGGGCTCGAGTCGACCTGAAGACAAAAGTGAGAGTGACCGGAAGTAGTTGTGCCGGGCGAGATGACAACGACCTGGAGACTCCAGTGGAGTCGCATGGAGCCTCTGTCGCAGCCGGAGGAGTTGGTGCCGGGCGCTCGTACGTAATGGCGGAAAACGATCTTGAGATGTGAAAGTCCTGACAGCTAGAAAACCAGACATTCGGGCTACAGTACATGTAAGTTACTTTGTAACACAAATGGAGTCTCCACATCCTTGACAATATCTAGGTATATCTGTCCATTCGTCTGTTGCAACTTGCAACGATCGTGATGCAGAACGTGTTCTGAATTTGCAGATGGATCGTTTTCTAGTTTGGCTTTGGGTGCTGCTCTAATGAGCTATCGCACCATCAGAAAAACAGTACCCTCAAAACGTTGTTTTCTTCACGGCGACGTATATTTCTTGTTTTCGTAGTTCACGTACATGTATGATACCGACATGTGAAAACTGTGAGAACAACCTCACGAGCTCTTCTACTTCAGTATGTTATGGGTTTGAGTCAAAACGCTTGTACAATTGTGACTAAAGATAATTTTGATTTTGGTGTTCGCTTTTGGCCCTGTTTGTGTTGCTATCAAGTTTCCCCCCAAACGTGCGAGATGTGCTCACTTCCACGCCTCTACTGTTAGTCGATGCAGCGCTGAGGTATCGTCGTCTTCAAAATCTCAAAGCTCTGCTATCTCTTGGCTGCCGCCGGCACACCCCAGATTTCGCATCAGTAAATCTGTATTTGATAGTGAGACAGCATCCACGTGAATCTACATTTGCTGTCCCGCAACACTTAATAAAACGTGAAAGAACGCCATAACAACATGGAAAATGGGATTTATGATGACTATCAACAAGGACCCCCACCCAAGCGACTATAGGTATCTGTACATGCACTGCTGTATTTATAGTCTGCCATGGTTGTACAAATTGTAGTTGCTGTTGAAAATGAGTCAGGTATTCCCGAAAATTGCACGGAACGAAACTTTCGCTTCCGTTGATGGCATCAACACAATTGTGGCATGCGAAGAAATGTTCTACTTCAAGTATTATGGCAACGTTTATTATCGACCTAGCGATACCCGCTGACCGCGAGTTTTCTCATTGATTCTAGGAGGCGCTTACGCAACTTGTCGAATGGCAAAGGTTTGAACTGCCGTCAATTGTTGCACTTTAAAGCAACTTTCCTTGCCAAAATGATGGCCAGGCATTTGAAGCTGGTGGCCCAGGCCACTGTACAGTCTTGTATAGTAGACGATTCACGTACGCCCACCCGTAGCTCCTGTTTTGACGTAAAAGCTACTACGTAGTACTAGTACTTCGAAGTAACTATTTATCGCTAATGCACATCCTTTTTAATCCCTAAGTTCGCGAGGTCAACCAGGGCACACTCTCCTATGGAGAGTCTCCATGCTTCAAACCTGGATTCACGATGCAAAAAGATGAAGAGAACTAAAAGCTAACAACCTTCGAGTTTTTCAACACCACGAATCATCTACAGTTTGCTGTTGATAGGGCCAGTAGTGACCTTCTCAAACCGCTCGCGCTGCATGTTCTTTAGTCGGTATCCGTTGCAGAAATCAATTGCTGCCCCAACCTTGCGATCTGCTTGCTGCAGCTTCGTGATCAACAGCCACGAATTGTTCGCACAACGCAGCCACAAAGCTTGGCGCTTCTTTTCAAAGAAAAAAGTTCCTGTCTCTGCCGGTCCGTTGATGTTTTCATCAATCTCCACTACAAGTACACACGAAATTGTAGGTACACAGCTGTCAACACACTGCACAAACCGAGCCCAATAGGTCAAATATCAACACGTACCAGATTGCTGCTCCTCGGCGGTTGGGAGCCGAATCTCGATCAGTTTAACCACCTTTTCTCTGAAATACACATTCACTCCGACGGAGCTACTCAGTGCCTGCCAGCGCTACGTGTAATTCGGCAAAAGAACGACAAGTCACGGAAAAGTGTTAGTGAATCACACGTGAGCTTCTGTGTCTTCTGATACAACGCTCCTTACGTGGAAAATATCACTGGCTGAATCGTTGAAAGAGATTAGACCATCCTTGAACGTCAGCTTAGGAGCTTTGCAAGCCACAGTGTCGTCCTGCACTACCGCCGTGATCTTCCGTGACGGCAATTCTGCCAGAGTTTTCACGACGCAATCCGCGCCGAACGCTGCAAGCTCTTTAGCGAGGCTATACACATTGACAATACACCAGTGTCAGTTTACCAACCCTTAAGATAATATCAAAGAGAACCGCTTAGCCGTACTCCTGACACTGAATACCGGACTTGATGTCGTAACGCTCCTGAAGAAGAATCCGCCCGACGTCAAAAGCCTTCGGGTCAATCTCAATTACCGACACTCCTGTTGTTGAATCACCGTTCAACAGAGCATGGTGGATTGGTGCGGGCCCTCGATACTACAACAACCAGCCATATTCGTCAGCTTCTCTTCTTTCTAACCGCTCAATGCAGCAGCCCATTCGGTACCTTTGGCAAGAGCGACGGGTGCATGTTAATTGCGCCATGATGCAGGTTCTTCAGCATGTGCGGGTGCTGCAAAAAAAAAACACCAGAGCAAACATTGGCAATCAATCTATTGATCTCAAATCCCCAACTTCATAGAGCCATGTACCAGAAAGTAGCCGAACGAAACAACCACACCCACGTCGAACTTCTCCGTCACGGGAAAGTCCCAGGTCTTGAGCGACTTGAGGTGCGACGGTGTGTCAAAGATCTTCAGACCGCAGCGTTGTGCGAACTTCTTGACGGGCACGGGCTCGTTCTTCTTGCGCCCGTTCATAGGGCGGTCGGAAGGGCACACGACCTCAATATGCTCAATAAGACGGTCGTCACCTTTATCTTCATTGCTGCAACATACACGAGCGGAAGATAATAAGTTTGGGTCACGAGAGCCACACGATCCAAAAGATGTTCGGACCTGTTGGCATGCAGCGACTTGAGCGTAGCGAGCGACACGTCGTCAGTGCCGAAGAACAGGATGCGGTAAGGAGGTTGACCGGGTGCGGCCAGCGAGAAGTGGCGACTGCCAAGCGATGCGAACGCACGCGCGTGGCGTCGCGCCGTGGATGCCATCAGCGCCATGATGCGTCAGAGTAACCGTGTCGACGAGGGTTACGTTTCAGGTTACGGTTTCAGCAACTGTACGTTACACCGCCTCTTTTTAGAGAAATACAATTGGCTAAAAAGATGCGTAGGTCAATCTGGTCTGAATACTTGCCTTTTTACGGTCATTTTGCTCTCTCCGCCCTGCAAGGAATCTCTTCCGACCATCGTTTGTCTCGACTGCAGCGTAGACGAAGGCACAGGATGAACGCCCCAGGCAACTCGAACCAGCAACAGCCTCCAGCTCCACTTACTGCCGCAGGTCCGACGCCAGCACTCGCCAACCCTCAGACAACAGCTACGGCCAACTCCCACGAAGACGTGCAATCCTCAAATGCCCCGTACCTGGAAGCGCAGCCGACACCTGATGCGGCAATGAAAATGGCGTCAATGCTGCCTCCTATCGCTGTGGCTCAGCCTCTGGGCAACATCAGTCAGATCCAGTCTCACCTCCCCGGTGGTAGCAACATCCCCGTGAACCCCAACGCCCCGCAAGGCATCTACCACAGCGGCCTCAACGGCGCAAACCCGAACCAACCGTACGTGACAATCATGACGATGGCCCCGGTGGGACCTTCGGGTGATGTTGAAGCCGACACTATGCGCTTTGCCTTCCTGCAAAAGTGCCGGTGGATGGCGGGCTGCTTGATGGCGTACTACGTGGCGACCTTCTTGTTCCTGCAGCCGTTTATTCTAGGCACGTTGGGCTTGCTGACGGCGTTTATGGGCTACTACGGCTCACGGCCGCCTGTGGACGCGATGCGGCTCAAGTGGTTGCGCTGGTACATTTGGGCCAACTACGTCATGCTGATCCTCAACATGTGGCTGTTGGTCGTGACGTTGGTCTTCTCGGGGAGCATATTCACGTACGCGGACAACAGCGGCAGTGACAGCGACAACAGTATCGATGACGAGTACGCGGAGTCCACGTACTACTACTCAAGCAGCGCTGGGCTATTCGTCGGGATGCTGGTAGCAGCTAACACGATCATGCACCTACGCTGCCTACGTACGGCTCAGCTCCTGGTCGCGGAACTCGTAAACGCCGGCGTCGACCGCTTAGTCGTGATGCTCGCGACCACCAACCCCACTTCAGCGGTATAAACTACGACTAATTGGTCCAGAGAGAAATGTAGCAGGGTGTCAGTGCGTTGGTCAAAGCGATGTCTGTAACAATACAAACCAACAATCAAAAATTGCTCATGTTGTTCTTGTTGAAAAACTACCTGAAATCATTTTCAGCCAATAATAGATCGCCATTTTCCCCATTAGGCGAATATCCTCCGCGTGGCAAGCTGCAACATGTATTCGGTCTGGACGCGCGCGAATGCCGTGTTCTTCACGTCGCTGATGGCGCTGGCCATTATGTGCACGCTTACAGCCATCAGCACGTTCCTGCACGAGCCTGCGCCGGTCGTGCGGCGCCTGGAGATGACCAAACTGCACTCGCTGCGCAACTATCGGGACAAGGCGGACCGTGCCACGCTCTCCTTCGACTTGGACGCTGGTAGAAACCGTTTCTTTAGAACTGTATTAAAGTATTCACTAGTAACTGATGCTTTGTATGTTTGTATGTCTGCAGACTTGAGCTCCGTGTTCAACTGGAACGTCAAGCAGCTCTTCGTGTACGTCATGGCCGAGTTCGAGAGCAACAGCAACGCCCGCAACCAGGTGGTGATCTGGGACAAGATCGTGCAGACCAAGGAGGCTGCCAGTCTGCTGCAGTTCCAGGACGAGGGAGTCAAGTACTTCCTAGCTGATCAGCACGACGAGCTGCGCGGCGCCAACGTGACGCTCAGTCTCGAGTGGGACATCATGCCTGTGTGCGGCCGCCTGTTCGTGCACTCGGGCGACACCAAGTCCAGTTTTGAGCTGCCGAACAAGTACCAGGGCAAGGCTCCCAAGGCTGGTGGCCGCTTCTAGACAGGACAGACAGACAGAGAAGAACGAGAGCAGACTCTTCTAGATGGCAGTCACTAATTGTTCTTCACTTGCTGGCCCCGACCGTCTAAGTGCGTGAATGCTTTTTTTTATTATCTAGCGGTGGTGGAGATTTACTACTGTAGCTGCCCCATTCACTGGGGTATCCGCTTCATTTGTTCTCGAAGCGAGCGCGGAGAGCTGCCACGCCCGACAGCGTCGTCGTTTCCTTCTTCTTGTCTGGGGCAGGCGGCTCCGTTGGCGCATCAGGAGACGGAGACGTGGACCCCGTTGCGTCACTCTGCGTACGTGTGAGCGCCACGAATTCTATCTTGCTGTTGGAGTTTTCCTTGCGTCTCTGCTTCATCCGAGCAGCAATAGACTTGATCTGGTCCATTCCAGTGGCCGGACTGGCGGCGGAGCGACTGCTATTGAAAACCTGCTCGGTCTCGGGTCGAAGTACGGATGTGTCGATGCTGGCAACAGAACGTGCTTTGTGCAATTTCCGGTGTCTCCTCCTCTCCGACTTCGCGCTTCCATTTTCATCCGTCGCGATACCATGAGGTGTATGGTACGCACTTTTGTGCGTGGGAGGGAGGTCGCCGGCCTCCTCGTAAGCAGCAATGAAGACGTTATCAGTTGAACGGGGTCGAAGAAGAATCGGCACTGATGACGGAGGTGGTGGCCCTGGTGGTAGTGGTGGCTGTTTCTGCTCAAACTTCGGTGGAGCTGTCGTCGTTTCAGTGGTCTCTTCCTCCTCGTGGATACGAAGACTTAGTGGAATGCTGCGCGCCAGTCGTAATTGATCGTTAAACTTGCGCGAATTCTTGCGACGCTTCATCAACTTGTCCTTATCCTTGTGCTTGTCGCTGGATTCCGACGAATCATCATCAATCCCAAGTATTGAGGGCATTGGCTCGTCCCCTGCTGAAGTACCGGACGCGGTCGATGCACCGAACAGGTTTTCCCACGATTCGTCGCCATTTTCACCCACCACAGTAGAAGCGATGACCTTCATCTCCTCGAAATCGCGCACACTGCCAACGTAAGAGGCCGTGGTTGAGCCTTCAATTACAGTTGTCGCGTTGGAAGCACTCGATTCTCCACGTCCACGTCCAAACTTCGACACATTACTATCAACTGCTCCGCTTATTCCCCCACCACTTGAGAACGACGACCAGTCTGGTAACTTGAAGGACGTAAACTGCACATCGGCAGTTCGTGTAGCAGGAACTCTACTGCTGCCGCGCTCAGACAGCTCACTATCACGTTCAGAAGGGCGAAACCGATCGTCTTCCTCCATCCCCATAGGTTCTTCACGCTTCTCCTCATACTCGTCCTCTTGTGAGCGCTCCAGCGGCATTCCTTGAACAGACGAAAGCAAGCTAATGCGCTGCTCCTCACCCAACTCGTAGGCAAAGCTCACATTGCGAGCATATTGAAGAAGCTGCCGTCGAGTAAAGCCAAAACTAGAGAGATGATACAGAAACGCCGATGCTTGGCCGTAGACAAGATTGTGCACCTCCAACACCTTTTGCGCACGTTCAGAGTCAGGTAGGAAATACCACGGCGTGTCCATCGACGTCTTGCTGAGCTCCTCCGCCACACTCTCGAGTAAAGCATCCCCCCAGAACGCAGCCACTCGCCATGCTGCATGGTCTTTTAAAGATTCATGAAGATATTCTTGCCCGTCTTTACTGGTCTTGCGGTAGAAAGTCTGCAGCATATTCATTAAGTGCTTCGTAGAGCGCGTGTCATTCTGAGCAAGACAAGCATCAAGCAGCAAACGCAGAGCAGTCGCGAGTCTTGAAAAGCCTTCACGAGTCAGTTCGCGATCATGTGTTCGTTGGTGTGTGAGGCAATCGAGTACGACACGCCGTACGACTGCAAGGCGATACATCGACTGGGAAGTTGAAACGGAGGTATCTGTGAACTTGCCGCGGTGTTTAGAAGAAGTCCCAGATGAGGTAAACGCAGCTGACGGAAGAAGCGCTGCCTCAGGCTCGACGAAGCAACTGGATACGAAATCTTTGATAACCTCCACGTCCTTTTCCGACACGCCCGAGGCCTTCAGCTTAGTAATATCTTCCACAGACGAAAGAGCTAAATAGCTCTCAGGTTCAGCTGATTGCCGTGACTGCTGCTCGTAGCGCCAAGATACCCGATGCCATTCCATCAAGCTCAAGGCCTTGGCATGCCGGTGGGTCAGCTCTGGAGCCATACTATCCACAATGTACTGCTGCACGACTGAGTCGCGGTCCATGGCCTTGAGAGTTCGCTGCAAATCCGCCATCGCCTCGATCTCTGCCTGTAAAATCGCCACTTTCGTCTCCACAAACTGTCCAATGACAATTAACAGCGTATCCAATCGATCTTCTTCCACGCTTTGGGAGAGCTCTGAAGCCTCTTCCACCACTTCATCACGCCTCGCAATCGCGCTGATCAGCATCGTCCTCGCATCATCGTACTCCGCTCCAGCAGCTTCATCCTCTCCAAAGGCATTGGAAAAACGGTACTGCGCTGTCTGGAAGGCTCTCTTCACCTCTGGGTTGTTCGGCTGGACTTGGTACGTCGCTTCATTGGCAGCTAGCACTGTTTTCCAATGTGCGAGTTCGTCTGCCGCACGAGCAACGCGCTGTCTGGCCTTGTCCATCTTCTTCTCAGCCATCTGCACGTCGGTAACACAACGCTGCACGAAATTGTAAACGTCTCTTGCCCATCGTTTCGACTTACCCGAGTTCTCCAGCGGCTTGGTCATATCCATGTAAGCTTTACTCGCTGCCAAGTGCTTGTTGCCCAGCACCTGGTTGTACGTTCGCATTTGCGTGAAAAAGTCCTGGAAGCAGGACTGCGCCACTTCCTGTGGCTGTAGAGCAGGCAGACAAGCGTCACTTAAGTGTGTTTGCGCCACCATGTGCTGCGTGGCAGACGCCGCCTTGAGATACTTGCGAAGCTGCTTGCGGACTTTAACTCCGCTCTCCACTCGCTCACTGGCGCGTACGAACGGAACTTGGCGAAAGGAGGGAGCGCCCGAGCCGCCATGCGCTGGAGTGGGGCGCTCTCCCAACATATAAGGGGGAGAAGGGACCATCGTTGTCGCCATAGCGGAGCTCAGGCCGAAGGAGCTCACGGAGCTCACGGAAGTCGGACTGAGACTACGTGGACGTCGATGGCGCAGACGCCGCGGGGCCAGAAGCGACAGCGAAGCAGTCGGTAGTAGACGACGAGGCAGAGACTCACCGGCGCTGGATGCCTCCGAGTCGGACGAGGCCAGCGCGGGGTGGGGCGCGTCGGACGCGGAGCTGCTTCGGCGACGGTGTCGGCGTTTGATGCGAGACGGGAGTTCCCGTATTTGGGTAGAGATTGGACGCATACGGGACGAACTTAACAGTTGCAGTTTGAAGACCGATAGAGACTGAAGGAATGCTGAAGCTCAAGACGTTGTGGCTCCCTCTCTGGCTGATGTGCCATCAAGGAGAAGACGCTGAGCTATGCTGCATGCTTGTGGACTGTTTGCGTGTCTAGAATTGTGGGGTTGTGATGCTTGCCCAATCGACAGCTATTGTTGCTCTAGGAAATACATCCACCAGGGTGTTTCATCACTGTAGATACAAATTCATACTGAGCGCTGTGATCAATTGCTGAGGCTTCAATACACGAGCAATGGCAATGAAAATGGTACGTAAGTACATGTTGTAAGACGTTTGCAGATGTCTGAACCAAGCCTTCCTGCAAGTTGCAACTCGCAGGAATGTTGGCTACTGTAGTAGAAGTACAGTTTTCTACCAAATAGAGCGCGGTACTGGTGCAACATCAGCAATGTTGTTCCAGTGTTCGTGCAACATCCATTAAGATCCACACTTCCCCCCTTTGAAAGCAGAGAAATCTTACGCAGGAAGTCTCGAAGACAACATGGTACGTGGCTCTTGAACTCCCTAAAGCACAAACCTCCGCGTTCTTACACCCCTGCAGGAATAAATGATTTACTTATCCTTATCGCGTGCCTGTATTGCCTGTACCAGTCCATCTTATCGTACAACGGAGCGGCGATCATCGCCATGGCTGGCAAAGATTGCGTCGGAATCGCTTGGTACGCTACAAGCCCCACATTGACCATACATTCCCAGCACAAGCCCCAGTACTAACAGCGCATTTATTGCGCACTTGCAGCGATACCAGACTAGGCATGCAGGCGCAGACGGTGGCCATGGACTTCCAGAAGGTGTTCCGCGTGACGGATAAGACGTTCCTGGGCCTGGCAGGCCTCGCCACCGACGTGCAGTCCGTGTCGCAGCTACTAAAGTTCAAGCTCAACATGTATAAGATGAACGAGGAGCGTGACATCAAGCCCAAGACGCTGAGTGCGCTGCTGTCCAACATGATGTACGAGAAGAGATTCGGCCCGTGGTTCGTCGAGCCCGTGATCGCAGGTCTGACAGACGATAACAAGCCCTTCCTGTCCAGCATGGACTGCTTGGGCTGTGAGATGATGACCAAGGACTTTGTGGTGGCTGGTACGATGGAGGAGGCGCTCTACGGCATGTGTGAGTCCATGTACAAGCCTGATATGGAGGAGGAGGATCTGTTCGAGACGCTGTCACAGTGCCTGCTGTCTGCCTGCAACCGTGATGCACTCTCCGGTTGGGGCGCCGTCGTGCACATCATCACACCTAAGGGGATCACGTCGAAGAAGCTGCAGTCGCGCCAGGATTAGGCGTCGTATCTCGAAGGTCACTCATTGGTTCTGCCTCTACGTTCTGGACGCGGTACGGTGTGCTTTGCACGGAAGAAGTGGACGAACGACGTTCAAATACTTTAGTGCAGAGCAAACGCAAGCTTTTAAGCGATCAGCACGAATAAAGGCATAACCACATACTGAAAATGCATTGAACTTGTTGCCAGTAGGATAGACCCATAATTATGGTCCATAATTTATGGGTGTGTGGTCCACTGTACTCAATTCTGCATCCATTCGCCATTAAACATCCAATGGGACGGAACCGCCCGAGTCGCTGGGAGGGGGACACAGGGCCGTCCGCAGACGCCCCTGCTGCGCCGCAGCTGCCGTGGGGCATGGAGAAGGCGGAGATGCAGCCAAGTTCACTTACGGCTCTCACGGATGACAAGCTGGCGCGCTTCGTTTTGGGTCACCAGAAAAAGACCAAGTTCCAGAAGGTTTGATAAAGTAGAGCTAACTTAGTTTAAAGCTTTTTAAAAATGACTGACAACGGAAGTAACTTCAGGAACGAGAACACCGTGAGGCTAAGAAGAGAAAAGCAGACGAAGAAGCTGCCAATATCTACGCGACGTTCGTGGCATCCTTCGACAATGACGACGAGGCCAAGGGCAAAGCGTTTGTGAGAGCAGGAACACAGAACAACAGCCAGTCGACGGGGCAAAGTGGAGATGTGTATCAACTTAAGGGCACGAAGTCGAGGGCTTTTTCTTCTGCTGCTTCGGGGAGAAAGACGTCGGAAATGGACAAAATGCTGCAGGAGATCAAACAGACCGATGGTGAGCAGAGGCAGCGCAGAGAGCAGATACACGTCCCACAGAGACCTAAGAAGCGGCGAGCTATCGACGAATTTCTAGAGGAAATGAAGGAGAGAGGGCCTGCACCTGTGTCCATGGAAGCTGTTGGCGTGGCGAAAGGATCCTTTGATAATGGAGACCCAGAGACAACAAATTTGTACGTGGGAAACCTGGCACCGACAGTAACGGAGGAAGCTTTAAAGGTGCGTCCTTGTGGAGAATATATGTTAGAGTGTTATGAAAAGAGTTGCTGAAAAATGATTTTTTGCAGGCGGAATTTGGACGTTATGGCGAGGTTTACTCGGTGAAGATCATGTGGCCTCGGTCAGAAGAAGAGCGAGCGCGTCGGCGCAACTGTGGATTTGTTAGCTTCTATGAGCGACACGATGCTGATGACGCCCGTGTCAATTTGGACAACAAGGAGGTGCGTGTTATACTTCGCCGTCTGTGTCAATGCTATCACTTAACACGCTCTTGATCCCATTGCTGCAGTTGGAAGGACAGCCAATAATTGTTGGATGGGGAAAAGCTGTTAAGATCCAACCCCGAGTGAGCGCTCCAGGGATACAATTTCCATCGGTGGTGACGGCGTCACCGGGTACTACTGCACCCGCAATATCCTACCCCAACGCTGCTGTTACCGAAAAGCAAACTATTGCGATTGAAATTCCTACTGATCAAGACGTGAAACGGCGTGTGGATCACCTTGCTCACTATGTGGCAGCAGATGGTCTTCAATTCGAAAATGCTGTCCGCATGCGCGAAGCAAACAATAAGGTCTACAGGTTCTTGTTTGAGCCTCAATCTGTGGAAGCGCTGTATTATCGGTGGAGAGTTTACTCATTCGCGATGGGAGACGATGAACACTCATGGCGAGTTGAGCCTTTTCAGATGACACAAGATGGTCCTGTGTGGATACCGCCCAAGATGCCGGCCCGATCGCCTGACAACTGGAGGCTGGGATCTCCCTCTCGATCTCCTGGGCGGTCTAGCTATCGCTCTAGCCGTCAGCGGCGAAATCAAAGTAAAAACCGAAGCTATAGTCGGAGCAGATCGCGAAGCTCCAGCTCAAGCCCTAGAAGATCCCGTCGACGAAGTCGGAGTCGCAGACGTCGTTCCCGGAGCAGTTCAGCCAGTTCTAGTGACGACCCAGACGACCCAGGCGACCCGAGAAGTCACAGGCGAAGCGGCAGGCGTCGTGGTAGAAGCCAAAGCCGTCATCGGAGCCGTTCATGGTCGTCTGATGCCTCAAACTCGCGGAAGCATGCACGTCACTCGCGTTCGAATTCTCGGGATGACAGGCGATATAGCGACAAACGTAATGAGCGAAGTCGAGATGATACGTGTGCTGACCGGAGTGGATACGGACGAGGATATCTGGAGAAAGATGAAAAGATGCTGACAGGGCAACAAATTGCGCGAGCACGGGACATGGAGAGAGGGCGAGAGCGTAACCGATTGTCACGTGATGACTACAACAATTTTAAGGAGTTGTTAGAGGAACTGACCCTGGAGCGCGAATCGGTAAAAAAGACGATGGGCTTTGCTTTGGACAACTCTGAAGCGGCAGTGGATCTGGTCAACATCATTGTCGAGTCTTTCCAAAGCTCGATTGCGTCTGGATTGACGCTAATTGGACTGCTGTACCTGACGTCCGACATTTTGTATAATAGTTCGGCTGCTGTGAAAAACGCGTCTCTCTTTCGCACGACATTGCAAGAATGTCTACCAGAAATCATGGATACTCTGCGCATTGCGCACAAGAACATCGTTGGCCGCATGTCTGCAAATGCGATGAAGGAAAAGGTGATAAATGTGCTGACCGCCTGGGAAAACTGGAGTCTATTTCCCCCAGCAGTACTCGTAGGCTTTCATGCTACATTCCTGCGAAAAGTGGAGGAAGACGAGTACATCAACACATGCAGCCTTAACATCGATGGCATTGGAGAAGCAGTTGGAGAAGCAGATCTAGAGCGGCTACGGAAGACATGTCGACAATCAGGAATTATGGCCACCGGGGACGCTATCAGGTTGGTGGCACGGCTTCAATGGCTCAAGGATTTCACCTCCCCGACAACAGCACCTCCTCCAGGACAAGCAGTGGCTGCGAGAATGCCTAGCATCCATCCAGATAGCAGCAACACAGTCACCCTAAGGACTACCACAGACCATGGTGCGCAACGTGAAACGAAGGAAGACCTCTACGACATTGCGGAAGCAGATGATTTAGATGGCAAGTCGCTTGATGAAGATTTGGATGGCGACCCTATCGACGCAATTGACGAAGGAACCGACGATGTAGATGGCGAGCCGATGGACGACGACGGAGCTTTAGATGGAGAATCTCAACATGTAGAAGGAGGCACAGTTGAAGATGAGCTAGATGGAGAGCCACTCGATGGCGAGGATCTGGATGGTGCCCCAATGGATGAGGAAGATCTTGACGGGGAACCCATTTAACGGATTATTACGGAAATTGTTCTGATAGCTCGATCAAGTCAATGGCATCATAGTCGGCAATATCGATGCTCCGCTGTTGACCTTCACCCCACTCGACTTCGTTGACATCATCAACAACGTCTGTGTCGTCGTTTTTGCTACATGTACCCGTTATCAGTTTGACAAATCATTAGGATGTAGTCCAGGTTGAAGTTATCATGATTTCTTGCTTTACACGTACACGTACGTCTCGATGGTGGTGGAAGCTTCAACGCGTCGTCCTTCTTGCAATAAGCTAAGCTGGAGAGTACGAAGGTGCGTCTCGCGCTGCTGTAAGTTTGGTTACAGAAACTAACATGTACTGGGGCATTGGGATCAAACAATCATCAACAGTGGAAAGGATATTGCACAGGAGGTGGAGCTGCAGTAGCTTTTGTAGCGCATGGACATCGCCTTGGTAGGCTTCGGAAGGACCCAATTTGCCGATCACCTGTATAATTGTTCAGGACGTGAGAGCAATGCTGTTACCCCTATGAATGTTGGCAAACCTACCTCTGCTACCTTTGTCCATACGTGAAGCCGATCAGCTAGAACACTATTCAGTGATGCGTCTTCGGCATTCGATACATATAAGGACTGTGTCTGGGCACTTGAAGCTTCTGATGATAGTGCAATACAATCGGCCAGTGTTGGCGTGTTCTCCAGTGACATGGAAGGGTGGAATTCCACGAATGTCCGAGGGGCTGCCGACTGGCCATTGCTAGGCAGTATGGCACGGGGACGGGTGCTAGCAGGGGACTTCCGCGACATCAGTTGCAAGGGGCGATGCTATGATAGAACGACACTTGGAGAAGGTGCTGGGGGCCGTTTCTTGCCATTCCTTTTTTGAGCAGAGCAATATTTGTGCAAGGCTTTACAATTCAAGTTGCCTTGCCTTGAAGACAATGCCTTCACCTGCACCCCAGCCTCTCCTTATTTCGATCATTACTTCTGCTTAACAGACAGCAGACTGTTACTAGTACCTGTATGACGCAACGCATAACGCGAAGAGTGCAACATGTTACATGTGCTTCGAAGTACAGGACTGAAGTTGTTGTCCTGATCGTGTAAAGTCTCGCGAAGTGACCTCTAGGTACGCGAAGATTGGCCCGACCCGCACGGCGTCGATGGCTTTTATCACCCGGCACAGCATTTCAAGAACACCTACAAAACATCCTGCCGCTGTATGTGCATGTGCATATACAACTTGATCCTTCCTGGAGTTCAAGGCACATGTACATGCGACGAAAGGCATGTGTGAAGATGGCTCAAGCCTTTGGACGCCAACGTTTGGACCAAACTTTGGTGTCTCGGTGCGTTTCTTCAAGGTGAGCTGCCACACGGCCATGCCGCCACAGTGCCGTGCCATGCTCGTTGCACACTCTGCCTTCGTAACAGCGAGGAGCCTCAAAGAAGGGATTTGTATCACCTCGCCAGCTCGGCGTTGGCGGCCAGGACCCTGGCGCAGGTCTACGTTTACGGTGTACACACGTCGTTGGACTCCCGTCTTGTGGTAGGTGGGGCGTGCGTGATTGGATCGTGCAGGCCGTGGAGCTCTTTCGACTCGAAATGTAGTCTCCAGTAAGTTGTTATCCCCATTGCGACCAAGGAAGGCGAGCAACACAAACGATCATACTGCGCCGGGGACCGACATCCTCCGCTCATACTATAGCGAAAACCAAGAAAGCCAAGATTTGTGCAAAAATGGTTTTCGACCACAGCAAATTGGCAGGCCTCTGTAAAGTAGGTTTTGTGTTGCGAAATAGTACTCATCACCTATTTTCAGTTTTGGCCGCTGCCTACTTTCAAGTAAGGTGAGTTTCACAACTGTTGCTGTCACCAAGGTTCCGCAGTACGCATTAAAAACGCATGTGAGGAGCGCTGAGGAGGTGTTGTTGTGGTATACTCACTGGTGTGGAAGCCACCAACATAATCTAGAGGTTGGTTCTTTTATTGAAGTCCTGATCTCGTCGACTAAGCTGTGGGCAGAGATCACTTTCACTTGGAAGATACCCATAGTGCCCCACCTACGTGAACACTCGACGTCTGATTACTGTGAGTTATAATTTTTAAATAAAATATTATAAATCTAAATTTAAATTCCTTACTGTTAACCATGAAGAGATAATACAGTGATACCACACGCACCCCCAAACGCTTCGGTTATACCAACAACGCCACTCGACGTCATTGAAAAAGCGAGGTTGCCGAGTTCAACCAACTACTATTATCGCACGGTCGGCGACCAAAAGCTCATTACGGAAGTAAGCGATGCAGTATTATTTGGGAGAGCTCAACGCGTTCAAGGAGAAGTACAATACCGGCGTGGAGTTCAAAGCCATTGTAAAGAGTTTAACGAGGGATGGAGTGGTTAAGGCATGGAGCGATGTGGACAACAACAAAAAATCGTAATGCTGACATCGTTTGTCGTAGAACTTGCAGCGATACAGCCAGGAACTCATACTGTTGAAGGGGATTTCAGCTTCCTAAAGGGGTAAAGAGCTCACACCGCGGATCACAGAGTAACTACGTCAAAACAGTTCTTCGCGAACTTTGGTTCATTGCAGCCAAAGTAGGCAGGCTGCCTACTTTGCAGAGCCTGCCAATTTGAATTGCCAAAGTGGGTACAATTTCTTGTGCCATTTCGTCGATCGCCTGCACCATCTGGCCTTCGAGTTGTCGGGTTGCGCCTTCTCTTGGGGGGAATCGGGCTCGCCGGCTTTTACCGACCGACTCTCTTGGCCCCCTCCCTCCTCCGTTCATTGGCAGGACTTTCGCACTAGCCAAGGCGTCGGCACTTCGCCTCACAAGCATCTCACTCCGTTCACGCGGAGTATTCACCAGTCCTTGGCCTGGAAGGGTCGGAAGGAAGACGAAACTCAGGTAGTCAGACAGACACAGGCAATAGAAAATGGGCGCCAGGAGATTGTGCGTGCTGCTTCTGCTAGCGCTGTGCGCCATGGCACTCGTCACGGCGCAGACCACCAACTCGACCACCACAGGAACCACCACGGGCACTACAACGACGGCGGACACGTCTTCGGACGCGACGGACTCGTCATCGGACACCGATACGACAACTACGGCTACGACTGCACCGGCTACGACTACAGCCACGCCAGCGACCACCACCAAGACCCCGTCGACGACCACCAAGACGCCGACTACGACTACTGCTACGCCGACAGCCACGACTGAGGCTCCGACACCAACGACAACTGCCCCAACGCCTACGACTACAGCTCCGACTGCGACGACGGCGGCACCGTCGGCTACGACTGAGGCGCCGACAGCCACTGTGGCTGCTACGACGTCTGGTTCGACGGACACGACATCTTCTGCCGCTTTGGACTCGTCTTCAACAACTTCAATTTATGGCACGGTGGCCCCTAGCAGCTCGGGAGGCTCCATGAGCGCCGCCACAGGCAGCTCGAGCTCTTCGTCCGCGTCGAGTTGGATTGTGCCCGTTGTTGTGGCCGCAGTGGTCGTGCTGGCACTGCTTGTCATCACTTTCTACGTGCGCACACGCAAGCGCGACGACCAGGAAGACTTGGACCGCCAGAGCGACATCTTCTTCGAGGCCCCGCGCTCGAACACGAACAACTACGCGAACGCCGCTGGAACGGGCGGCAACAACGGCATGACAGGAGGCGTGACTGCGGAGGAGCGTGCTCAGAAGGAGGTCGTGATGGCTATGCGTAAGGAATCGGCCGTGACGGCGGCTCCGGCTGCCATCCCGCCTGTGTCGTCCAAGATGCGCAGTGACTCGGTGACTGGCGCGCCTCCGCAGACGCGCAACCGCCAGGACTCAGTGCCTATTTTGGCTGAGCCACGCTTCACGCTACAGCAGCAGGTGGAGCTGGAGCAGTCGCAGCACTCGATGCGTGGGCCGCACTCTCCTCAGGTCGCGACCAGCCCCGTAGGCCAGACATTCCCTCAACCGGGCGCGTCCGTGCCGGGTGTGACGCTGTAGGAGGTAGCAGATACTTTTGGGGGAGGTGGCGGTGCGGCTGCGGTAGAAGGCGGGGCTGCGCCGGCGTGCCTTGTACATTCCTTTTTTGCTCGTAGACGCGTGGCGGTCGTGCCGCGCTGCTCCCTCGTTAGCTTTAATGAACCAAACCAATAAATCGACCCAGTGAGTGGCACAAGAGCAGCTTGTTACAGGCATAACTTACTTGTAAATCACTGGATGATGCCTATCAACTTGTTAGCTTTGAACCGACTCAATGCACTTTAGACTACTACAGAGGTACATTTACACAACAGTAAAATTGACCTGTACATGGAAACATTGTTACTAACTTAGGATTCCTAAGAAAAGCATTGGGGCAATATTTTACAAAACTTTTTCTTAAAATACTGGCGGTGCATCGGGTGTCCGCGTGGCCTAATGGATAAGGCATCGCCCTCCGAAGGCGGGGATTGGGGGTTCGAGTCCCCTCGAGGACGCTTTTTCGCGTGCAATTTCGCGAAGTCCCGTTTTTTTCTTGACATCGATCAGGTTCGCGAATCCAACCACATAAGTATAGTTTGGACAATTCTTCCTACCGCGTGGTTCCACCTGAACAAGGGCGTTAGCTACCGAAGTACACTGTACCGCCTTGTTAGGATACATTCTTATCTGAACAAACATGTATTGCATGTAATACGTAAGCTTAGTAGTTGAAAAAAAAGCGAAATTCGAGTTGTGCATATTGAAAAAAAAAATAAAAAAAATAGCATGCGCAGTAACCTAGCCGTCCACTGCGCGACCAATGGGTGGAAACACATCGCCAGACTTGGTACCGCCCAGCCCACTACTCGCCAACTTGTCTTCCAGAGCTTTCACTGCACGACGTAGTTCTTCGATTTCTGTTCTCTGTCTGTCAATGAGCACATCAGGATCTCCACCTGCTGCTTCGAGCGCCGCCGCCAAGGACTTGTTACCACGAATCTTCCCCTGGTTCATTGTTGAGGCGCCTAAACCAGCAGTGGCCAGCGTGGCCCGTTCCATCTGAAGGTTGTTCTTAGCAGCGACAACAGCACCGCGTAGATCGTTGATCTCGCGGATAAGGATCATATTGTCGGACGTTGCTCGCAAGTTTTCGCGCTGGTGCTCCTGCGCGTCCGCCGCATACTTGCGCTTGAGAACATGCACAGACTTTTCAAGGTACTGCTTCTGTCGCGCGTACTCAAGCTGAATCTCAGCTTCCACATCCCCCCCAGCACCCGCGCTGGCCGAGCCACCATCATCGGTAGTGACGTACTTATTGTAAAGTTGAGCCACCTGCAGTGCAAGCTCCTTGGGCGACTGCAGATGCCGTACACACTCGTGAAGGTCGCAGCGGAAGCGTCTCATTGATGTGTGCTGGTCACTGAGAACTTGCCGGTGGCCGGTAATGGCCTTCTGAAGCGAGTTGATGCGTTGACGCTGCTCCCCAATAAGCACATCCAGCTGGGCATTGCTTTTGTGGAAGAGCTCCAGCTCCTGGTCCATTTCTTTGATCTGAGCTTTCATGTCGGCGATTTCGTTTTCGCGTGGCTCGATTGCTCGCTTCAACTCCTTAATCTTGTAGTCGAGGACAAACTTGAACTTCTCCAACTCCTGGTTCTTCTTCTTTAGATCGTAAATTCGTTTCTCCTTCTCCCCGATGGTCTCGTCGCGTGCGCGGATCTCTCGTTTAAGCGCTTGGATCTCTTTCTCGAGCTGCTTAATGGCTTCGATCAGCTCTTTCTCCTTTTCTAGCAGCAATTTGATTTGATCGCGCTGGTCTTCAATATCCTTCTGTAGCGCGGAGAACTTTTTCTTCATGATGCCATTCTCCCCCTTAAACCGCAGCGTAGCTTCGCGCTCCGCCTGGAGCTTGTCTTCGTATTTTTTCTTGAGTGCTTCGATCTCTTCATCCACGTCTGCCTCGACTTGAGCCATCGTTTCACGGTATTCACGCCCCAATTCGTCCTTCTCCTCCTCCATCTGCATGCGCAATTGGCGATCTTCATTCAGACGTTGCTCGAAGTCTTCCGTCACATCGGCCACGTATTTATCGTGCGTGGTCACGAGACGCTGCTGTTCGCTTTTCCAGTGCAGACACTGTGCCTCACGCTGAGTCAACACCTCCTGGTATCGCTCGACTTCTTTCATGATCTTTTGCTGGTAAGCTGCTTCGGTCTCCTGCATCTGCTGCAAGTGGTGTTCTTCTAGTTGCTTGATTTTCTCCTCGTACTCCATTTCAATGTCATTTTTGTCCTCTCTCAAGAGCTCGTACTTGTTCTTCTCGAGTTCAATTTCATGTGTAAATTTTTCAGTGAGATCTTTCAGGTTTTCGTTGTACGTCATGTCTTTAAGTCGCAGCTGGTACTCGTTGTGAAGCATGAGCTCGTCCACTTTGTTCTTCAACTCGAGCATCAACGTGTTTTTCTCCTCTAGGTCCGACTTGGTCACCAGAATCTCTTCGGAAAACGAAGCTAAACCTCCATGCCCACTAAAACCTTCATGGTGATATGCCGAACTACTAGCAAAGCCCCCACCAAGGCCAGACACCGTGGATAGAGAAATGTCGCCCTCCTTCCCTGTTGTTCGAGTTGGTCGACCTTCCTTATCTCTTACCTCGAATATGCATACTGCACCGTCTTCACCGGCGGCAAAGAGAAACTGGTCGTCAAAAGACACACGTAAACGTGTAACAGGAGCACTGAGGCATTGGAACTCTGTCGATTCCCCCGTTAGAGGAAATTTAAAAGCTCGTATTGCGCCTGGACGGTCCGGCTCCGCTCCAGCTCCAAAAAGCAAACGTTGAGAACCCGATAGTACAAGTTGGCCGAGGGTAGCATCGCACAGAAATTCCTTGGTTAATTGAGATGACGGGATTTCGATCTCCTTGAGCAAGCGATCGCCTCCTACTGCGTAAATTGCAGTGCCTTCACGATTACAGAGGGCTGAGTGATAGGATACCCCCTTTTGCACGAACTCAGCTTCACGTTTAGCCTCATCAAGGTCCCAGTGGTAAACTGCGCCATCAAGCCCCGCAGACACAATGCTGGAATCGTCAGCATTCCAATAGAGACTGCGTACCTTGCCATTATGACCTCGAAGCGTGGCAACTAGCTCTCCCGTAAAGAGTGAAAAGACTTGGATGGTGTTTCCATTAACTGCCGCAAAAAGATGCCCTCCTGTACTGAATTGGCATTCGCGACAGGCTTTCACCGGGAGCTCCTTGAAAGAGCGAATGTCGTCCATGAGGATATTCAGCAAGCGAAGTTTATCCGCAAAACCAACGAGAAGATGCAACCCTGAAGGATGGCAGGCTACACTGAAAGCCTCTTCGTTGAAGCGCTTGGCCACCTCACAGGTCCGATCAATATAGTTCCAGACGCGCACTGTACGGTCCAAACCACAGGTTACGAGAAGCGGCTTGCGCACGCACACATCCATCCCAGTCACATGTAACAAGCCGCCGCCGCCGGGCCCGTTGTTGTTGGCGTTGGGATCGCTTGGCTGGTGAAAACTTGTAACGACGTATTCGACATCTTCACTTTGAGTTATCGCGGTGTCTGACACTGCACCAACAGCGCCCCCACCAGCGACAGTAATTGCGGCAGATTCATCCAGCACTGGAACAGTAGCTGGAGCACCCGAATGGACCCCTGTTGTATGAATTTGGTATGGAAATGTGAGTAGCTGAGCGTTGGAAGTAGTAACGACGACAACATCTTCATTGGGGCTCACAGCAATTGTGGCGACGTAGCCTGATCCACTGTCGACGCGGACACAACGTTGCAGCGTCAGAATGTCCACTGCATCTTCGAGAAACTGGTCTTCTTGCGATCCTGGCCTGGAACTATCTTCCTCATCAGCAGACGATGTGGTATGTGCTGCTGCATCAGCGTGGTCTCCGTTGTCACTTAAGATGACCCCAAACATGGCTACAGTGTTGTCACTGAGTCCACAAAGAAGACCCTTAGTGGTGGCAGTCAAGCTGTGAACGGCTTTTCCTGGCCCCGGAGATGCACTAAGGCGAGTGACGAATTCACCTCCGTGGAAAAGCATGAGATCCCCCGCAGCAGATCCAGCGACTAAATAGTCGTCACGCTGTTTCAACCACGCGTGTGCTAGGAAAACGTGACTCTCCATACGAGGACTGGGCAATGGACGGAAAGCTGTTTCAAGTACTCGAAAGAAGCGAACAAGCCCCGCACCTGTGACGCACACCAAACCAGCATCCACGTCGCTAAATGAGCACGCAGACACCTGAGGTGGGGCAGCTGCGGATACAGTGACTCCGGAGTTGTTCGTACCGGAGGCGATGAGATTAGCATCCGAAGATGAAGAGCTCAAGTGAGCCATACTGCCGCCGATGGTATGCAGCGTTGATTGGCCTGCTAACACCAGCATAGCCGAGCTTGGAGACGCGTGGGGCGCCATGACATGCAGTGGAGCCTTGACACCGGCCACAGGTTTACCTTTGGACCAATTCCAGCAAGTCAGCATCCAGTCCGGAGCCCCTCCTTGAGTGAGAAGTAGTTGGTTGTCAGCACTGAAGGCCATGCTCACGTAGCTACGCGCCTGAGCATCGGCCGAGCTCAGGACTTTGCGTTTCTTGAGTGTCTTGAGGTCGAAGATACTCACAAGCGCTCGCTCGCTACGCTCAGCAACCGCAAGAAAGCGGCGGCTGGGAGCTAGAGCTGTCGCAGTGACGCCCTCGGATGCTTCCGTGGCAGCGATAAATTTCTGTCTCTTGTCGTCGAGAGAGCAGACAACGACGTGGTGGCCTGCGGGATACGCCACCGTTTGGTCGTCGACAAAAGCCACGTTCGAGTGTACATCCGCTTTGAGGCCGAAGATGTGGCTGTTCAAGTAGAAGACAACAGACACGAACGGTGAGTGATGCTAAGCGGGGATCAAGAAGAGCAGCACGGCGCACCGAGGTATAAGGTTGACCGTCGTCATATCTCGTGAGCCCGAGAACAAGTTGGATGGTATCGAGAGGAACAGTCGCTTGTGGGCGTTGCAGTTTCAGCATCGGCAAAAGCTTTAGATAGCGCCACTCTGATGGACTCTTGAAGACCCGGATCTTCCGACGTTCATGAGTCAACCGCAAATCGGCCTTGCCATCTCAGATCTTCTTCCCTCTCGCCTTTGCCGATCCTGACACCGAGCGAGCGAAAAACACCACCAAGTGATGATCACCAGCACAGGTCTCTGCGCTGCTCCAAATCTGCGGCCCCATCTCGGAGTCTGGATCGATGGTATCAAGCGATGTGGAGTCGCCAGTCGCGCAGCGGACGTAAAGCGCGATTGGCCTGCGCAAGTTGCAGACCAAGTTTCATTCCCGCAACATCGCACGATGGTGGTTACCTAAGCTGGGTTGGGTTGGGTGAGTGGACGAGTGTCTTGTCTTGCCTACTTAAGTACAAGCGACATATCGCGCCTGCGATCATGCGGAAGATCTCTCGATTTGGGGACGCAAGCACGTGATGGCACACCGAGTTTGAAGCTCCACGCAGCTGCTGCAGCCTGCAGCAATGGCCAGTGAGCCACTGCCTCCCCGGACGAAGTACATGGTTGTGATGCGTCGAAGACCTCGGAGCTTAATGCAAATCAGCTCCAAGAGGATTCTGGCCGTCTTGGGAAGCCACACGTTGGGAAGAAGCATGTTTGGTGTGAGCTTTGTATTTCCATAGTACTGTTGCTAATAAATATTGAGTCGCGCTGACTCCACCTTACAGCAGCTTGGGGTTAAACACTGCAAGCCTCCGCCGCACGAGCTCGAAGACGCCGTTGCGGCGAAACAGGCAGCAGATCTCGTAGCGCGTCTTGGCCAACACAACACGCTCCGCTTTGAGCGCCATAGACTGGCTCTGCAGTTGCTCGAACTGCTTCTCGTGGCTCGCACGCGCGTCGCTCAGCACCTTGAGCAGCTTCTGCTCCTCCTGGCGCTCCTCGGTCATCTCGACCAGCGCGGCTGCGACGTTGCTCACTGTGTTCACATTGCCGGCCTCCAGCTCGCGCACGAACTCGTCGATGTCCTCGATGCGGTCGTGGCAGTCATCGATGTCGTCGCTGTAGGACTCGACCTCCTCCTGCTCGTCTTCCAGCGCCAGCTCCAGGTCGCCCAGCTCCATCTCGACCTTGCGTAGACGCGCCACCGTCGCTTTGAGCACCTGCACGAGTGCGTAGTTGGTGACCTTGACGAGTCGCCGGGGCGTCAGTTTGTCCATGCCAACCTTCATCTGCATTTTGTCTGTGTGTTGAAGGAGTTCCTGTTTGCTTCGCTCGTGGGAAATCCGAAAGTGAAGATTGCCACTGCACTGCGGCGCAGACCAGCCGCCGTGCACTTTCTTTTGCACTCCAGCTGAATGCTCCCGAGGGCCGGATTATGTGGGGAGCAGCGGTTACGAATCCGGTCGCAAAAACATGCGATGACGGTGATTGGTCCACCAACAAAATATTGTACTTAGTGCCCAATGGAATGTTCAGAAGTACGAAATTGTCTGGCTTCGTATCCGGACATTTTAGTAAATGCTGTTGTTTGGACTGCAACTTCATCCACGGCTTGGCTCAGCGAGACATGGCAAGCAGGCACATGTACTGTGCCATGGCAGTGCCGTTGGAACATGTACATGGATACGTACGAAATGTCTAACTTACTGCTCTCATGAGTTGCTGAAGCTGCGAAACCCAAGTTGATCTGATCGAGGAGCGAGGCCCACAAGCTCAGGCACTGGCCGACGATAGGCACTTCCCGACAAGATGGCAGAGCAGGCAGGCCAACCCAACTCAGAGCCCGTCGACATCTGACACGGAAATCGCGCGCAACGCTCACGTCTTCGTGATGGCGGGGCGCCAATTGTCAATGACAAATTGCCATCCAGGGTGAGGCACTATAGCCGCACTCGCCGGATGGTGCCGTCATGTGCCTGACTTCACCGGCAAAGCGAATCGGGGCAGCCCAGCAGGCCGGTTGCCGAAGGAAGACGACGCCTTATCCACCGGTCAGCAGAACAACTCGGCAAGTTACGCCCCCAAGCTGCCATGTGGGCTAAATAGTGACCGCTCTTCTCCACGGCAGCCAACTCTTGTGACCCTCGTCTCCGCAAAAACGAGCCGATTTCGCCATATTGGAGGCGCACGTCACCGAAAGCTATTGGCATCGCGAATCGCAGCTCGCGAATGCTGGAGATGCTGGGGTTTGGAGAATGTCAGCTCAGCATTGTCCCGTCGAACGGGATGTCGAGGGGAACGGCCGTGATCTTGAGGATCGGCTCCAGTGGAGCCTCCACGGTGGAGCTCCAATGCGCTGCCTACAAGTACTTTGGCACTTCAATGATCGAGCATTGAGGTTCGCAACGCAACGCTGGTCTCGACAATGGAGCGATTTTGCAGGTAACGTTGCCACAGTACTCTACTGGTGCATACGTCTAGATGCACATGTACACAGCGATTCACTGCTAGCGAAGTTCCGCGAAACCTCGAGTCGACCGGCGCAATAGGGTTTCCTACCGTTTGCGAAGTAGTCTTGGTCCAAGACTCTTGGAGCATTTTAAAATTAAGCATTGCTCGAACGGCACCGAGCGCTTCGGTGCGCATGCGCTACGGTGCGTTGCAGTATAGGTAGCTTCAGATAGTTAAGCGAGCGCGATTCATTCATTGAAGCATCGTCGGCTCGGCTTCTTGCAACTTGCACGGCGGAAGTGGCTGGGTTGCCCCCAAAATGAATTGCCGCGGCAGATAATCGAGCATGCTCGCGGATACGCATGCACCGAAAGCAGAAGGAGGCGGTTGTGTGGCTGCAGGCGGCAACGTTGAAGCCGTGTGCATGTATTATCGGTATGTAAGGATATTGGAAACGAAAGCAAGCTTTGCCGGTTGTATCTTCGTCTCGGCCCACCGCCCTGTTGTGAAGCACAAGTTGTCCTTGGTGCACTTGTACTGTAGCAGACGCTTTTCTCGAGCCGGGCGATCGCTTGGCCCAGCTACGGTTGTGTTAGCCTGAAAAGCAGACGGTCGGCATCGACACTGATAAGAATCCTCTAAAGCGTTAAATCCTCGCTTGTAGAGTCCACCCGATGATCTCGAGATCGGATTTCCTTTCAGAGCCCCTTCCTTCCTCTTTACACTGTTGTAACTTACAAGCGACATTGAAAGTTTCGCCAACGCCTTGGCGACGCCAAGTTGCCGCCGCTGTAGTACCTGCTGATCGTCCGTGACTACAGTTGCAGTCACACAATCCGTTAAATCTCTATAGCTGCCAGAGATGCGGCAGATACGCTGTCATTGCGTGATGAGTGCCTCGACCACCGCAGCAAGCACTTGCATGCCAAACGGCATAAACATGCAAGCACTCAACAGGAATGTGAATCTTCGTGAACACCGAGACGCATTCAGCGAAGCGTGACCGCCATGGAAGGCAAAACGTGCGATCAAAACAACAGAATCTGGTTTATTGCGAAGTCGTTATTGGGAGCACGCTATTCCAACATAAAATGAAAAGACAGCCCGGGATGGATGTCATGGCCCTCAAATCATCAAAACTAGCACTGCTGGAGTGACTAAATCCCCTCAGCAAGCGAAAACGACCATTGCATTCTCAGGTTTGGCCTTATAGAACAGGTACAGACAATTAGACCTAGCCAGCGAGCCCAATAGCGCAGGGCGTGCTTGTGTCCATGTAAACGAAGGTGGCAATTTGCTTCCATCCGGCCGAGTATCTGTTCACCCTGTCACTGCAATATTTTATGCTACCTTTTGAAACTTATATTTCACAGAAAATGAAAAGAAAATTGCATAAAAAGTGTTATATTTTCTGTTGGAATAGCACGATCCTCGTTGTTGCCCCTTTCACTTATTTTGTCTAAGTCGACGTCTTAAACCCAGATTAGCACAAACGACTTGTTCTCACCGAAGCTAGCGATAAAACTCAATTTAGAGGCGAGGTTAGGCAGAATATCAGTCCCAAGAATGCGAGAAAGCCCGAATGCCGGCTGCTATTCGGAGTTTTCTCGATAACAAAGCCGTTTTGCGAAAATGTATTCTGAGTTCAGCATCCGCTATTACTAGTAACACCCAAAGTCCGATTAAGAAGTCCTTCACCCCTCGGACGAGACGAACCGGAGAGGGGCTCCCCCCAAAAATGGGAGACGAACTAATTGGTGGATCTTGGCTCTACGGCGGTTAGTGGTTCCATGTAACTTCCTGGAGCCGCACCTAGTCGAAGTGGTAGTTTCGGGTGGCTCCCTCCCTTAGTAGACCATTGGCTCGCATTACCACCAGTAGAATTAAGGCTAAGTTTTGCCAGCCTCACTACGAATTACGCCTCCCAAAGATCGCAAGGAGCAAATCGTCGAAGTAGAACCTGAAGATGCATGGTACGCCGAAGGATTTACGGATATAGTCGCTCTGGAGCTGTATGACGTTCAAGGTCACAATAACTCATACTCTCGGCATGGCTATTGCGCACGTGTCTGCGCAAGCCAGTACACTCGCGGATGCTCAATATCATCTGCAGTATCGCCAGAGTCATCAAATGTTTCAACAGCAGCAATACGTGGAAGCACGAGTAGAGCAAGCACGAGCCGAGGCAAGCGCAAGAAGCCAAGCGTTTGCTCACTTTATCCAACAAAACCAAGTGAATCCGGCTCAAATCGATCACCATATCAACACAAAACTCCAAGCTGCCATGGAGGAGGCACGCAAAGAGTCAGCTTCTCAAGTTCGAGCTGTTTCTGAGCGACAAGCCCTGTTTCAATTGGGCATGGAAGCACGGTTTACCAAGCTCGACGAGGCGCTATCCCAAACCCAAGCAACTATAGAACATCACCTACACGACCGCCACACTCTTGTGAATAACCTCAATGCTGCGACAGACTCAATTTCTCATGTTCAGCTTGCGTCGGAGGAGCAAGCGCGCCAGTCTATGGCTGCTAAAATCAATGCTGTTGAAACGTCTTTGGCCCAGGTTGGTGCAGCTTCAGACCAGCAAATGCATGCTCAGAAATTGATGGAGTCTAGACTGACAGCGGCTCTACATGCGGTACAAACTGCTTCAGTATCGGCCTCTGAGCAGCGAGCCAAAAAGCTATTGGGGACGTACTTCAAGTATCATGCTACACAGACAAAGGCTGCAATTGTGGCTGAAGTGACAGTCAGCGCAAGTACTCGGGGGGCATCTCAATGCACTTGAGAATAGTGACAACCTACATGGAAAATGTGGCCAAGATTTCGGAGAAAAAACACGCGCAGCCGTTCGCCGCCACCTTGCTCATGAAAATCAAGGATTAAATGATCTGGAGCAAAAGCTGCTGAAAGCAATTACAGACAGCGAGGTGCGAGCAGTGCAAAGGGCTCATTGTGACGCTAAGACATTGGTTGATGAGTTAGTATCGCGGCAACTTGAGGATGCTGCGATACTTGGAATTACCTCGTCAGCCGTAACATCACCGATCGCGTCACGTGTGATAGAGCCACCGACATTGACTCTGCCTGCAACCCATGTACAAGTGACGGAGGACGAAGAATGTTTTAGTGACGACGATGAAGATTTTCAAATTCTCGATGCTGAGGCTATCAGCGACAAAGCAGCAGTCGAGGGCAAATCGGCGCGAGGGAATGTGGGCCCAGCAGCAGCACCAGTACGCAAGCAACTTACAAGTAATCGCGCAGCACCACAACAGTACCACCAAATTGTCCTTAGCGAACAGCAGAAGGTGCTGGCTCGTGCTTTGAGTCGCGGAAGGACGCTTCGCCGGTCTGCCAAATCAAAGGAAACGGTCCCTCAGAATTCTCAATCGACGAGAAAGGGGCTGTCGACTCAGGAATGTGTCGCCAAGGCTTTAAAGCTTTCGGAAAAACGGAAAGCTGCACGCGGGGGATCTGCATACAAACATTGACAACTATGAAGGGCTTCAGTCGAGCAAAATACGTTAGTGAATGCTCACCCGACGGGCGAGATGCATACGAATAAAACACTACATAATACATAAGGTTGTTTGCTTTCTGGCACTATTGACGCATTTTTTTAGTGTATATAATCGATTATACCATTGTTTAGCTGTTAATCATTAGTGGCTTTCAGAAGTACCGATCATAGACATCCGGTGTCTAAATGCGGTACGCGCTGATACCGTTTTCCGATACGTGATTTCAAATTGACGTTTTTGCTTCAGGGCTACCGCAATTCAAAATTACCTGATTAGAACGGTATCGATCTTCTGGCAAATTCGAGAGTGATGGACCATCCTCCATCAGTTGAAGACCGCGCGGTTCTACAAGCTCCGATGAAGCGTCTTCGAGCTGTAGACGACTACGAGGAAGTGCTCGTGCTATGGCTTATGCGCTCGACATCTTTGCCCTTCCGAGAGCGCGTCCTAGCCCCTGATTTCCGGCTGAACATTCGCGCGATGTCCGATGCAGAAGCTAAAGAACAATTCAGGTTTGTAGTGTTTGGGATTTGAATCAACTACGTATACTGCGCATCAACAACTGCAAAAGTCCCGGTAAGTATCCGCGGGGTGTGTTTCATTGAGGACGGCTAGTTATGTATAAAGGCCACACGAGAGTCCATGCATGCAATTCCAGACTTTGCCAGCTAAGTCCCTAGTGCTCGTTCAAACTTGCTGCTACACCTGCTTGGCTGCGTAAGGACGAGCGCTCAGGATCTCTGCGAGTAGGTTCAAAGCATTCCCCACCGTAAAATAAAACTTCCTATTGGCAATCCTTTGGCAATCATTTTCACCAGCACTGTTTGGATCAGATCCGCTGGCTCCGGCATCGAAGGCAGACGGCCAACCCGCAACATCGACGTCCCCAGTAACATCTTCGGTCGAAGCTGTGCGCCTCCTTTTTTCCTTCTTTGCCGTTTCTTCGGTATGTATGCTGCGTCTCTTCTTGCTGGCTTGCTCCTTCTACACCGGCCTTGGATCTTGCCTAGTGTCAACCCCAGTTGAATTACGTTTCGCATTAGCAGCGGCTAGGAGAGACACATAAGTGGGGGGCATGGTTTCTTCAACCCGAGCGCCACACAGCACGTCTAACCCGACCTCATGGACGTCGTTGGAGCATGGACATCTTCCAGGACGTGCAAGATGCTCCCACGACGCCTTCTCTGTCTTCAAAGCGGCGTTCAGCGAGTGCGAATGGCCCGGAATGGCATGAGTTTCTGTGTGTTCTTGAGGGCGGTGTCTGACCCCTCAGATGCCGTTCGCCGGAAACCAAAATCATGTGTGTGGGACTCCAAAACAAGATTGTGTACACCACACATTTGAGTTTGCGTACCGTTCTTTTCAATTAACGGTGCTTCTGAAAGATGCTATTGTACATGTACCAGTACATCGTACATCTGACTGCTTTGAAAAAGACCGATCTTGAAAGATGTCGAGAATCTTGTTTTCGTTAAAGTACTTGTGGTTCAATTCTGTAGTTATCCAGTACTTGAGCTTCCGGATCCACGCATGTTGCTGTAGACAGCCAAATACAATACCGCCAAGACTGCCAGAACCGATGATCGATCTCCAAGCCCATCCTATCCAGCGTATTGTTGAGCGCACTCTCGGTGAATACCGAGATCCACGTACATGTCGTACCGCTGCTGGTCGAGTATGAATAGATCTCGCTGTTCTCGCTCGCCACGTGCTCTCCATCCAGCGTACTTAAGTACTTCTCGATGATGCCAATAGCCACTTGGCAGTTACCAACGCGATGTCCAGTCGCTGTGGTTGCTGAGCATGATACGGCGCGTCGCGGCGAAGCCCTTGGGGCCTCGCATCTGCACCTGCAGCAAATTCCTCCCAGGAAGTACAAGTCTTACAGGATCTGTAGGTTTTAGGAATCCTAAGATCCCGAGTCGGGATCGATCCCGATTGCATTACAGTTGCACGTTGTAGTTGCGCTCAGAGCGGAGCGGTAAAGCAGAATGAACAGGTACGAACAGACGTGCGAGCCCAGGTCGCGGCGCAGGCCATTCTTGACGAACTCGTAGGCCTCTTCCTTCCCCCATTGATGCGGTTTTCAGGATATGGATACAGGTACAATATGGAGGGGGGGGGGAGATAGGGTCAGAATTAGTTTTTTGGCCGACATTTTCCGACCGAAATGGTCACCATATTTTTAATGGTCAGCGCACATTTACATTTCGAAAATGGTTTAGCTGTTTGGGCGAACCATTTCCGAAATGACCGGCCATTTCAGAACATGGTCGACCCTCCACAACGGCAAGTGTGGTGAAGCAGTTTGCACGGAAAGCGGAAGGTGATGGTTAGCGACTGCGTTGGTGGGTGACACGTTGGCAGAGTGGCAGATGACGCAACGAGATCGACAGAAAGGCTGCCCCAAAGGTACTTTGATGGATCCGGACCCGATAGTAGTGCGGGCCTACATTAGGACGGATCCTGGGTCGGACCCTAAGGTAGGATCCGAGCATAGAGACGACGGATACAGACGGATCCCATATCAGATAATCGGTAGAGGATAGCCAGTATGAATCAGGATCCCATTTGGGATGGGACGATAGGGTATGGGATAGGATCTGGCTAAACATAAATCAGAGCTCAATTTGCCTTGTACTGTGCAAGTGTCTTCGTCACCAAGGAACGGGAAGTATCATTGCCCCCCCCCCTACGTGTTATAAAGAAGAACGTAGTGCGCCTAGCTACAGCTAAGACCGGATAGACATTTGGCCGGCTTACCCTACGCTAGTGGCATCCAGGATCCTACGATATTAATTGCTTGACCCAAGATCCCTGAGTATCTCGACCCCCCAAGATCCCCGCTATAGGAGGCGGCAAGCAACAAGTTAAAGGAAAAGGAATACACCCCAACAAGTCACCCCCGGATCCAAGGATCCACCAGATCTTCGGCCCAAGACCAAGATCTACCTACCCAGAGCCTGCGTGCAGGAATACCCACGCAGGATCCAACCTCCGAGTCCCCGCCAAGGACGTTCAAGCTTCACACCACTGCACATCACTCCTGCCCCCAAGCGAGCAGACCCCGCCCACTGACGGGTACACAAGGTGAGCCTCTCAGCAACTCCACGGTTATCGGAGTACCCCCTCCGTTAGTCAGTGTCTGGACGCCGTGTGTGAGTGTGGGATCCCTGCTCATTCCAGCGGAACCACTCCACCACAATGGTGCGCGTGCCCGGATCTTTTGGGGACGACGGATATCACCGTGAGTCCCAAGAGGATGTGCAAGTGAAGAAAGAACCGGGAGAAGAAGTACCAACGGTATTTGGATCGCCGTCGGTACCGCTGAACGCGAGATCCACAGATCGACAGAGTCCTGGGAGGAGCTCTGCCGACCGAAAGGAGGAGAGTCTGGCGACGGACTTGGAAGAAAAACCTCCCCCTCCTCCCCAGGTCCCTTCGGGGACCCCCGAGGATCGAAGCGCGAGCTTTGATCCGCCGGGTGGGGATCAGATGGCGAAAGCTGTTGGATCTTCATCCACCACCACCACCGCGCCGGTCACAGGTGCCAAGACGTCGAAGAAGAAGACGAAGACCGCGCGGAAGAAGCCGAAGACACCAGACTCTGACGCAGAAGAGAAGCCTACCCCGAAGGCCGAGTGGACGTCGTCCAAGTTGGAGACTGCGTACCAGCGCGTCTCACTCAAGAACTTCCTACGGGAGGATCCTGTGATGAGGATCCTGCAACCACAGTTGCTACGATCTCTCACAGGCCCCGTGTTGGCGCCCGCGTCGTCCACGACCAGTCTGGACTGTGCCTTGGACCTCCTGCGCCTGCTGGATGAAGCTGGATTCACGGCTGGAGCGTTCGACGGCGAGGCCCTCTTCCGCCTAGATCATGATCTGATCCGGACGGCGGCAGCCTCGCTATTCACGCGGCTGAAACCTCTGGTTGGAGAACGACGCCTGTCCAAACGTCCAGCAACAAAGAACGTGCAGATGAACTCGCCCGAGTACCAGACGGGATCGTCTCGGTACGCCTCGGCCGAGTCTGAGGCTGAGTCGGACAGCTCGTCCGAACCTCGGCGCATATCGCTCGTCCCGGCAGGAGCTGCCATGCTGCAAGCCCGTTTGCCGATTGGGGTCCCCGACACTGCACCCGTGCCTGCCACAGCTACCCCGAAGCCACTGCCGAAGCAAATGCTCGCCAAGGACCCGTCGCACGAGTCGACCGACAGGCTGGAAGCGTACTTCCAGTCGGCGATGAGTCGGTTCTTGAAGGAGCATCAGGTGAATGACAGTGGCTGCGGTGAACGCCGGAGCTCAGGACGTCGACATGGAGTCGGTAGGATCGCACCCCAAACGCTGGGAGTACGATCCAGACGACCTCGACGGAGCAGGTGCCCGGCGGACGGCAGCAACGGCAACGCCAACAGCTGCGCCCATAACAGAAGGCAGTATGATCCTGCGCGTCCGGTTCTCAGCGATCTCGGACCTGAAGGAGTTCACGGGCAAAGACCATGACGAAGAACGAGCAAGAGCTTGGTTAAGCAAGATCAAGTCTGCATTCACTAGGGATCAAGCTTCGGACGAGGAGAAGTGCCTAACGTTCGCGGATCTGCTCACGGGCCCGTCGAGGAACTGGTACCGTCAACTTGGCCGGTCGACGAGGCTGAAGTGGAGCGATCTGCTCCGATGCTTCCAGACGCAGTACTGCGGCCTTGGAGTGTCCGTGGCCGGGCAGTACTACCATACGCGCAAGCGCTCGGAGGAGTCGCCGCTTGAGTACTTGTACCGCCTCAACGTCGCAGGCATGCGCGCCCATGTGAAGGTCAAGGACGGGGACGCTAAGTCCTGCCGAGAGCACGTGGAGCATTTCATCGAGACGCTTGGTGATCAGGAGCTAGCTGAACAGTTGACGCTGCTGCGGCTTGCCGATGCGGAGCAGTTGGAAGACGTACTGCGTGCGCGGGACCGTGCAAAGTCCCGCCAGAAGAAGCCATCGTCTGGATCCAGCAAAGCCCGATGCAAGCCACCAGCAACGCCGCAACCAACAAGCCCCACGCGCGCGATCCGAGCCATGCAGATGGCTGAGTCGGAGTATGGATCCGACTCGGACGAGTCAGGATCCGAAGGCGAGCTGCGCCGAGCGTATGTCGCGGCGTCAAACGAACCGCGGCAAGCTGCCACGGCCAAGGGAGCGACTGGATCCTCGGATCCTAAGGCGCCGGCTCAAACCAGTGCGGACCCACCGCCACAGGATCGCCAGCCTCGCTATTCCAACGACGGACAGCGTTGTACGCATTGCGGATCCCGGAAACACTCGGATCTCGGCTACTGGAAGCGCTTGACCTGCCAGAAGTGTGGCAAGAGAGGCCACCCGTCGGATCGTTGCTTCTTCGTCTGCCGAGGCTGCGGCGAGCTCCATGATCACGGCAAGTACCAGATGGAGGAGTTCTACTACCTCATCCGCCAGTGGTTTGATCCTGCCAAGCACATGCTTCCGGAGGCTGCTGGGAAGATGTTAAACTAGGACGCTCACCTGGTTTGAATCCGGTACGAGACGAGCGTTCTGCGTCTTACATCTATGCATATGTGAACAAGAAGTCAATGGATCACGTTAGCGTCAAGTCAGCGGATCTATTTGATAATACACGTGAACTACATGGGAAACGTACGGCAAAGGTTGCAAGCTTTCGCTCTGCTGACGACTATCAACGATCCGAGGTCGCCATGACCTTGGATCTAATGCCCGGGGAGTCACGCGGGTACTGGAAGTACCATGTCCCCAGCAAGCACTTCAAGCAGGCCAAGGCAACGTGCACGATCAACAATGCCAAGTCCACCGTGCTTCTTGACTCGGGATCTGAGGTGTCGACCATCGACGCCGCATTTGCTCGTAAGGTAGGATCCCACATCGACACTAGTCAAACACAAGAATGCCTCGGAATTGGTGAGCAATTGTACGTTGCAGCAGGCAGAACAAGGATCAAAGTTACCTTGGCCGGGTACTTGGTGTACTTCTGCGATGTGTGGGTCGGCGAGGATCTTCCACCCAACTGCGACGGGATCCTTGGCATGGACTTCATGGTCCTGGCTGGGATCCGACTTTACTTGGGCGACGGATCCGTGTGCTTGCATGACGAGATCCTGATCCGGCTTCACGGGCGGCGCCAGATCTTCATCGGCCGAGACCGACCCTTGCTGCTTCAGGAAGGCGTGCGGCTCGAGCCCGGCGACACGTTCGAGCATCCAGATCGGATCCGGCTCAAAGAGTACGAGAAGCTGTGGCTGCGGAGAGGCAAGCAATGGGTACCGACGTTAGTGCAAGACCCAGGCAAGATCCGCTATCTGCAACTTACCAACATCGGCGAGTCCGCCATCACCTTGAACCGCAACGAGGAGATCGGCATGTGGCTGGCCGGCGACCACGTCCCTCGCACCCCAGGCTTCATCTCCGTCGGGTCGCGGCGCTACAACGAGTGGCATAACCTTGCCGCGAGCGCCACGACCGAGTTTCGGCCGCGGAGGCGGCCGAAGGAGCCCTGGGATCTGGAGTCGGCGGAGGATCGCCCGGCGTATCCGGAACCCAAGGCGCTACTGAAGAGACCTGATCCGACGGCGGTGGTGCGTGTCAACGCTGTGCACCACCGCCCAGGCTCTGTGCACAGTGACAGTGTTGAAGCTAGACGGTCGCCACCGGCGACCGACAGTGACCATCACTCAGGCGCGACAAGCCCGAAGGACACGTCAGCGTGCCAACCCCCCGCGGAGCCAGGTCTACGAGCCGGAGCTAAAGATACCTGCAGAGCTACAAGTGGCGAGCATGAAGAGCCGCCGCACGCCGCGATCCGATACCTGGAAGCCAAGGAATCTACGCTGACGCCGCATGACGAAGATACGCCTGGGTGCCCCGTCTTTGGTCAGAGAGAGGGCGAGAGTGCCGAATGGTCGCCTAATCATGTGACAGGTGGCGACCACCACTCAGGTGGCACAGTCACGGACGATGTTTCAGAGCGCTCTGAAGCCCCCAGGAATGCCCAGACGCTGGGAGTCGAACCAGCATACGCGCCTGGACAAGGGTTTTCCAACGGCGCGCCCCATGCCTCTGCAGGCAAAGTCGACTGTGCCGCCTGATCTGCTGGAAGATCAGCGTGCCACATGCGACATGGTCCAAGGAAAGGTGGCGCCCCAGTACCGCGAGAAGCTCTCGGATCTCATCAAGGGATTGCTGCAGGCCAAGATCATACAAGTGTCTACGTCGCCATGGGCGTCGCCCATCGTGGTGATCATCAAGAAGAACGGCTTGGACATCAGACTGTGTATTGATTACAGGTTGGTCAGCAGTCTAACACGATTAATGATCTACCCTATGCCGTTGATCAACGACTTGTTAGAGGATATCGACGCGATCTTGTGGTGTTGTTTCCTTGGATATGGCGAGAGGATTTTGGGTGGTGACTATGACGGACCGCGCGCGCCCGATCTCAGCTTTCATCACTCCGTTTGGCCTTTTCGAGTGGAACCGCATGCCCTTCGGATTGAAGAATGCCCCGCAGATCTACCAGCGGCTACTAGACAATGCTCTCTATGGTTTCTTGCGGATCACATCTGCTTCCGAGCCAGGATCCGTGGTGGATCTTTTCAGCAATGGGATCCCTGAGGAGAGCGGTCAATCTTCCGCCTTGGGGCGTAGATCTTACATTGACGACATCTTGGTGACTGCGGGATCTCGGGATCATCTGTGTGAGCAGGTGCATCAGCTGCTGTAAGCGTGCGACAAGTGGAACATGTCTATCAGCGTGGCGAAGAGCTTCTGGGCCTACGGAAGGTGGAGTATCTCGGTCATCGAGTCTCTAACGAAGGTTTAGAAGCGCACCCGAAAGACCTGCAACCCCTGGTGGATCTACCTTTCCCGAGATCCTTGCGAGCGATGCAATCGTTTTTGGGCAGCCTGAACTACTACGCTAGATTCATCGAAGACATGGCGGTGTACGCGTCAGTGCTCTACGAATTGCGCGAGGTGGACTTTGTGGAGTTGAGATCCAAGGACGGGATCCGGTCAAAAAAGGATCCTGAAGACGGACATGACAAGTGGATCCAAGCTAGAGCTGCGTTCATCGCACTCAAGAGTAAGATTGCGACGCTCCGACACTTCGACTCCGCGAAGGATCCGGTGATTGTGGTGTACGCTAGCGAGTGGGCTATATCGGCGTCGCTGACGCAGGATCACGAGGGTGTGTACCTGCCGGTTATGTTCGTGAGTCGATCCTTGAAGTAGAACGAGTTGAACTATGGGATCGTGGAGAAGGAGATGCTAGTGGGCAGACGGATCCGGATTCTAACTCGACACTCCACCCTGGCATGGCTGTTCCGCTCTTTAGGATTGCAAGGACGCTTGGTACAGTGGGCTGCACTGCTATCGCCCTGGACTTTAGAGATCACAAAGTGTACGAAGGGCGAGGACGAGATCCTGGGAACGCTCGCGGCGAGTATTACACCTCGATTCGAAGTGGACAAGGCGTTGGTCAGTATTGCTCCCAGGAAGGTACGATCCGACGAAGAGCTACTGGTTGCCAGTTTCGATGAATCTGCCCGAGTCAAACGGGGCGGAGGTGCGTATAGTGCGGTCCTCTAGAGGTTACCTGAGTGGACTATGGTGCGGGCCGCATCTGGTTACGCAGAGACAATGACGGTTAATGAGGCTGCGTACAATGTACTCCTACTATGTTTCGACCTACTGGAGAATCTCACCAAGGAACGCCTCACTATCTGCGCGGATTCCAACTTGGTGATCCGACAGACGCGTGGAGAGATCGATTGCAAAGCGCCAGAACTAGTGCTGCTACGACAAAAGGCTTTGACCCGTCTGCGGACATGGCCGGACCATGACCTAATGCATGTCAAGAGAGCGTGGAACGCCAGTGCTGACAGCTTAGCCAGCTCGGCACTCCAGCGGGAGAGTGGAGTTGTGGTAGAATTGGAGTCGGACTTCGAAGGTCTAGTTACCCTGAACCGGCTGGATGAGATCCTGATCCCAGGATCCGATGCAGCCATGGCGAAGATCCATGCTGACACGACCAGGAGGCAAGCCAGAGAAGGACGACCCAGAGTGCTAGACGAAGAGGCTGTCCATCGGTTGCGAATCGAGCGGATCTGGCAGGCGCAGGATGAGGAAACATGAATCGCCAATCTGAAGGCGTTTCTACGGGGTCAGTTGACGGATCTTAGCGGTGCAGAAGCCAAGTCTTGCCGCTTGCTAGCTGACAACTTCGAGCTGGACGACTCCGAGCTGTTGTTTTACTGCTCGCCCTCTAGCAAAGCAGATGCGGACCACGACGGATTGTTGCGTCTGGTGGTTCCGGAAACGCTGCAAGCGGACCTGTTACATCACCACCACGTGAGCTTAGAGGGTGACCACCAGGGGATTGGACGTACCTACCAGAGGATCAAGGATCACTTCTACTGGAGAGGGCTGTGCAGATCTGTGCAGAGGTTCATCGGTGAATGCGTCGACTGCGAGACGGACAAGGTGCGACCGACCATTAGAGAAGTGTCGCCAGGCAATATCCAGGCCACCTACCCTTTCCAAGTCATAGCCATGGATCATATCCCTTCGCTGCCTAAGTCGATGAAGGGGAACACCGAGCTTCTAGTGTGGGTGGATCTCTTTACTGGGTACGTGATAGCAAGTGCCAACGACTCGAGGACAGCTCAGGCGGTTGCTGAATCGTATGAAGCCTGCGTGTTCCGACGTTTCGGAGCTCGTCAGGTGATCCGGCACGATCGTGAGCCAGGATTTATGTCCGACTTCTTTCGCGCATTCAACAGGATCCTGGGCCAGCGCCAAAGGGCGACCATGGCCTACCGACCTCAGTCGAACGTATCAGCCGAGCGCATGGTGCAGACGATCATGCGAGCCATCAAGATGTATGTCCAGGATCCCGACCAGAGAGACTGGGATGAGTACGCTGAGCGTCTCACGTTCGTGCTGAATACTGCGCAAGATCGGATCAGGGGCGACACGCCCTTCTACCTGTCTCACGGATGGGATCCCAAGACTATGCTGGAGGCTACGCTGTCTCTGGGGAATACTGGACGCCGCGACGTGGATTCACGTCGCTGGAGATATCAAATCCAACGACATTACCAGCAGGCACGAACAGAAGTGAGCGACCGGTTGAAGCATGCCATTGCGGGTCGCGCCGACCGGAACAACGGGGCGGCGACATTGCACACTATCGAGGCCGGATCCCAAGTGTGGCTCTTCTTGGACAGGGTCAAGGAAGGGAATGCGAAGAAGCTGGCGCACATGTGGCACGGTACATCCGTGTTGCGGAGATGGTGATCGAGTACGCGGTGCGACTAGAGGTTGCTAGGACGGATTACCACCTCCTCCCCGTGGTGCATATCTCTAAGCTCAAGCCGGTCAGGATTTTCCCTGATCGACCTGGGATCCGACTGACATTCGACGGAGCGGATCGTCTGGACTTTGACGAGGCACTCCTGCCAGAGGACAGTTGGGATCGTGAACCGGAAGACGATGAATTCGAGGTTGAACGGATCGTAGACGTAAGAATGGGACGGCCAACTCGATATGGTCGGATCCGGAAGGGGTACCAGGATCCCACCTGGGTCAACGAAGTGGATCTGAACTGCGGAACGCTGCTGTACGAGTTTCTCCAGGACCGAAGCAAGCGGAATCGGTTCCAGGCGATGCAGTCGCATGAGGAAGAGTGAAGTGGTGGAGCCACACCAGCGGGGCGGCCGATGGTATGGCGAGTGACCAAGTGGCCAGCAGGAGGATGCAGGTCAAGTGACAGTGGATATGTGTTTATATTTTCGAAAATTACGAGCGAGTGGAGTTGGGGTTGATGAAGCCGGATCCTGACCTGAATATATCAAGGGGAAGTTGCAAACTGAATGAATCCTGACAAGGACCGGTTGAGGGAAGACATGAACGAAAGTGGATCCTGGGAGAATGGCACATGTATTGGATTATGAAGAAGTTGCGAAAGGAATTACTCTGAGCTAGAGCTAGCGACGGTTGTCTCCATGTCGGGGTGAAAACTTGAGCTCCAGCCGGCTGATACCGAGATTCGGGTGGGGGCGTGATCCGAAGTGGTAGTGGGAACGCCAGACGTCCACTTCATCACAGTCGGCCAACGCTTCTCCCAAGTCTTGCGGGGGATCCAAACCAGCTCCGACGGCTTCGCGTCCCGGGAACCAAGTGGCGTCTTCCATCGACACGGGGAACTGGACAAAACGAGGATCCAGCAAAAGATCCATGTCGCAGCACCCGGTCTTTCGCATCAATTGGAACACCCGCTCTTGCAGGCCCCGGTACTTGTCCTGGGGTTTTAGGTTTTAGGTTTTAGGTTTTAGGGTTTTAGGTTTTAGGTTTTAGGTTTTAGGTTTTAGGTTTTAGGTTTTAGGTTTAGGGTTTAGGTTTTAGGTTTAGGGTTTAGGGTTTAGGGTTTAGGGTTTAGGGTTTAGGGTTTAGGGTTTAGGGTTTAGGGTTTAGGGTTTAGGGTTTAGGGTTTAGGGTTTAGGGTTTAGGGTTTAGGGTTTAGGGTTTAGGGTTTAGGGTTTAGGGTTTAGGGTTTAGGGTTTAGGGTTTAGGGTTTAGGGTTTAGGGTTTAGGGTTTAGGGTTTAGGGTTTAGGGTTTAGGGTTTAGGGTTTAGGGTTTAGGGTTTAGGGTTTAGGGTTTAGGGTTTAGGGTTTAGGGTTTAGGGTTTAGGGTTTAGGGTTTAGGGTTTAGGGTTTAGGGTTTAGGGTTTAGGGTTTAGGGTTTAGGGTTTAGGGTTTAGGGTTTAGGGTTTAGGGTTTAGGGTTTAGGGTTTAGGGTTTAGGGTTTAGGGTTTAGGGTTTAGGGTTTAGGGTTTAGG